>CP053158.1:86584-686584 GCA_014607495.2 Carposina sasakii | reverse complement strand
ATACCAGAACCTAATCTCTTAAATGTCCCAGAAAATAAATTAGATAAGTATCATAGATTAATAGCAATTAAGCAGCAATTTTGGAAGGATTGGTTTAATAAATATTTAAGTGAACTTCAACAAAGGCAGAGGTGGCTAAATGTTCATCCAAATTTAGAAATTGGTGATTTAGTTATAATTAAAAATGAATTAACCCCTCCAGGTACTTGGCCTTTAGGGAGAATTATTAAAGTTTTTCAGTCTAAGGATAACCAGTTAGTTAGATCTGCACTTGTTAAAACTTCAAGTGGTGAGTACCACAGACCCATACATAAATTAATTTTACTGACTTGCCCAAGTTCTCAAAAGTAAATGTAATGTGAGCAGGTTGTAAGAATTGTAAAATTTAAGATTAGTGATTAGGTATGTTATATAGTAAGTTGTTAGTTACATAAAATAGAAATAAGTTGTTAACTTGTATTTGATTTAAAATTTTAATTGTTAAAATGAAAGTGTTGAGAGAAATTAGTGGCATACTTTACAAAGTGATTACATTATGGTTGTGTCTTTATAGAACAATATTTAGTTTGTTACAAGAACAATATTTAGTTTGTTACAAGAACAATATTTTAGTTTGTTTCAAGAACAATATTTAGTTTGTTACAAGAACAATATTTTAGTTTGTTTCAAGAACAATATTTAGTTTGTTACAAGAACAATATTTTAGTTTGTTACAAGAACAATATTTTAGTTTGTTACACGAACAATATTTTAGTTACAAGGCTTCTAATTGTTTATATCCCTGACTCTGTCAGCAGGGGGGTGTATGTACGATATTATAGGCTGTATGTTATAATTATTCATGTGCCTTGTCAATGTCTAGGAGCTGTCAAAGTCAAAGGAACTGTCATTGATATAAACCTCTCGCTCTAGTCCTCTCTGTTCTTTTTTTAATAGCCATACTTGTTTCCTTGTAGTGAATGAAGCATTGTAATTTAATTTTATTACTTAGATCCACGAACAATAAACATATTAAAAGTTATTAAACGTATTTATTTATTATCGTGAAGAATCCAGTACAATCACCTTGACCTATAATTGAAGCTAAAATAATGGGCATGTATTCCCTTTTAGCATTATTATTAATTTATATCATTATCATTTATGACACTGAGTAAAATAGCCAAGCTACATAAGCTCAGCTTTACTTAAAAGAAATGGCCATTATCTATGTCTTTTATATGTGAACATAATATTTCAGTACTAAGAAAATATGCATTATACCAAAGGTGACCTATAAGAGGTAATAGAGGTCAGTAATCTTGTGCTTTACCTAAGTTCCATAACTTCAATTGAAATTTCTGAACTTGGTTTTGACCAATCCCCAGAGTTTCTGCATGAGGTTTGCTAGCAAGTATAGGGCAGTATTCTAGGCGTGAAGATACTATTTTAAAAAATCTTTCTAGATACATGTTAAAAGGGGGCATCTTTATAAGCGCAATAAATAAGGTCATGCAGGAGGTGTAAGTTCGATTCCAGTCACGGGCCTGTACCAATGAATTTATTTTATGTAGAGATTTTAATGTTGCAAAATTGTCACTTAGCTTGTGCCTCGGAAAGCACGTAAAACCGTTGGTCCTGCGCCTGATCTCTCTCCGGTCGTGTCGGCTTTCCGTCCCATCGGACTATGAGAGTGACGGAATAGAGAGTGCATCTGTGTTTGCGCACTATAATATCTCCTGCGTACCTGGCCAACCTCCGTAGAGATTGGTCGCCTTGGCCGAAATACGGTCGGAGATCATCATCATCATCAAATAAGGTCATTTAGTACAGCCTGTTACATAGAGTAACTCCTATACTAGAGTTTGGAATTAAAATGTTTTGTATACAGTAACGCAGATAATGTAGTCAGACATATAGTAACTACTAGTGGACGCCCGCGACTCCGTCCGCGTGGACTACAGAAAAAACAAAATGTCGAAATTATCCGGGATGAAAACATTTTCCCGGGATAAAAGTAGCCTGTATATTAAGTGGGAACTGTCACAATATATTCCTGAAAACTGCATCGAAATGGGTTCAGCCGTTTCTAAGATTAGCGTACACAAACGCACAGACAAACCGACAAACAGATAAACAAAACTTCCAAAATCATTTATTTGGGTATTATTGCGTTGATAAAGGTCTCCTATAATATTTTTTCCCATATATGTCTTCCATGTACAGACAGCGATCCGTTACATTTTTATTCGTCTCGTCTTCGTCGTCTTGAGCCTATCGCAGTCCACTGCTGGACGTAGGCCTCCCCCAGAGCACGCCACAAGGCTACTGCCACAGGGAGGTTTTGCCCATAGTCACCTCGCTGGGCAGGCGGGTTGGTGATCGCAGTGTGATTTTCGGACTATGTTGTCAGCACGGGAGGCGCAGCTGCCCACCTCCCGGAAACCCTTAATTGCCTCGTACGATACCCAAGGGCAGGCATGGGGTGGTACAAACTCTACTCTGCCGGCACCACGCGGCACCACATTTTTATTATATGTATAGAATAGAAGATAGCGCTATCATTCAAAGTAACAGTTAATTAAACGCATTCCACTAACTTCATCAGCATTGACAAGGAAAAGGATAGATCGATTTAAGGTTTATTCCTGTTTGGAATTTAAAGCATATCTGCAATTTTAGGGCATATCACATACATAGGTAATATATCACACTTAATTTACGCAATATCCTTGAATAAAATCCTTCAAGTAAACCAAATATTACAAGCAAAGAAGCACTACTCGTATGTCAAGTAGTATAGCCCCATACTTCAACTAAGTACCGGTTAGCAAATCAAATAATTTTGCCCTCAAAACAAAAGTATTACGTATACAGCTTCCATTTGTTTTTAATCTAAAATGACCTTAACATATTTGACCCTAATCTCAATGATAGTAAAATGGATGAGGTCAAATACAGATTCTATTATTGGCACACGCAAATTCAGTTGGAAGCACACCTTATGCTATTCAAATAGGAAACATACCTTTTTATAAATGTAAATGGATAAGAGAGCAAATGCAGCAACTTACTGAGTGCCTAGGGAAACCAGCACAGAGGAAGAAGAAGGTGGACGGGCGTGGGCATGAGAAATGTGGGCTTAAGTTGGGTATGCTTCGGGTACGGAAAAATATAAACCACCTAGTTAGCATTCGTTGGAAACCCAGAAATTGATGTAAAGGCGTCATCATCATCATCATCATCAGCCTATTGCAGTCCACTGCTGGACGTAGGCCTCCCCCGGGGCACGCCACAAGACTGCCATGGGGGGTATTTGCCCATAGTCACCACGCTGAGCAGGCGGGTTGGCGTATTATATAATTATCTCGTTTCATATAAAAACTCGTGCAACAAATTACCTAGGTGTATAATTTAAACTAGAAATCACAAACACTTGAGAACAATGCCTGCGCGTCTTGAACTTGACATTCAAGCTTTTACACAACAGTGCGCGCACGCGACGTTCACGTAACGTAACGTGCACTACCACGTTTGATAACTGAAATTAAACTTTATGACCCTCTGCACAAAGATTGGTCAACCTTGAAGTCGATTAGTATTATTGTTAATGATTATTGTAACGATGATTTTTTGTTGCAATCTAAGTCACTCAATAATGCAATACGATGGATGTATCCGTTCCCTTATGTAAAACGAAGTGTTTTTATGATTATCTTTTAGAGTGTCCTGCGCTGATGCGGGGCTTCACTAGAATACATCATCTGCATCTCCTTCTGTGCATATCGTAAGGGTCGACTAAGGAACTCGGGCATTATCTGAGGCGATAAACTAGCATCTTGCTATTGATCATTAGCATATGCCCTTGCTATGCTTAACGTAGCCGCAGGATTTTCTTTCTAATCTTGCAGTTCGGGCTAACCATTGTGTCTTTGAGCAGTAATTGCAACAATAACACCCAGTGCATGCAAATCTCAGGGCCTAATTGACGTATTTAAATTGTTTATCTATCTAGACTAGGTAATTGTATCCCGAAATTAATTGATTTGATTGATACTCGTAGTAAATTAGCCGAGGTTTTGATAGTATACGGAACTGGGATTTAATATACCTAATAGTTTGATGAACAGTGGACATCTGATTCGTTTTGTTGTAACATATTTTGGTTGAGGTTGCCTAACTAAGTTATAAGTATAGTATAAAATTATTAATAAAGAAATGGAAAAAATTCCTCACCCGGGTGGGAATCGAACCCACGACCTCTGCATTCCGTGCCAGCGCTCTTACCACTGAGCCACCGGTGTAGTAAGTATAGTAATTTGAAACGCACTTTTCAAGTTTCTGAAGTACGGAGTATATTGTTCAATTTACCAGAAACAATAAAGGAAAAAATAAACATCACCCAAATAAAAAACGAAAACGTATAATGAGATCTTTAACTTCCTCGCTAATGTAATAAAAGCCCTCCTATAATTTTCGATTGGTAAAAATATTTTAAAAAGCCTCCCATGAAACCGGAATAAACAAAAAAGCCGGAAACAACTTGGAACGTGAAGCAAAAAGGCCGAGAATCGAGGAATAGGAACGATTTACATTATATAATTTACCTTTAGGCATATTATGTACCCTATGTACTTATACAGGGTGTATGTGACAGCCAGGAAAATACTGAGATACTGAACAAGTAGGTACCATTATTTTGAGTTATATGACAGTGTTATTACTCGCAGGAATTTAATTTTTGATTTGATTATACGCAATGTTTGCCTTCCGCGCCAATTGTATCGATCCTGTTACTAGTTAAATGGCCTTATTGGTTGGCTATTGTGTGATATATTGCTGTTTTTTGGATCTCTTGTGACTCTCTTTTAGGGTTGATCTTGAACTTTTTTGAGAAAACTTTTTTCTGAATATTGTCAATAGGTTAATTTTATTTATATATATACTTAAACGACCCACATGAATTTTTTTCTGAAAAAAAAAAGAAAAAAAGTCGAAAATTTTTGGAATTTTCCCCAAAAAATATCACTGGTTTTCATCTCAGAATCATGGTCCGACGTCACCATATCAATATTTGCCTGGCTGTCACAAACACCCTGTATACCTTTGCATATAACCTTAGCAGCGATTAACAAATTATTAGAAGGCCGATGATTCTCATTAACTATGATAGGCGAAAGGTTTTTAAAATATTTATTATTTACAAGCTGTCTATTTACATTGCATCCGCATTATCTATAGATAAAATAATCCGATATTTATTATCTAATAGATAGGGCAAAATTACTAGAAGGTACCTTACACTTGAAGTAAATCTTGCATGACGTAATTAATAAATTATTTTGATACACATCATATTTCTTCTATGCTGCTCTGGGAGTGAAAAAAAAGCGTATAATACTACAGCTGCTTCTCTACCCGGGCATACTGTACAAGTCAGTAAAGGTACAAGAGGGTTTTGGTGTTTCGTAGGCAATGGGCTGACCACCTGTCACTACTAAGCGAACTTGTACATCTCAACTATACCCTCCAAATTGGTCAGAAGTGGCACCATGTGGTCCTATCGGCCCTTGGTGCTCTGCCTACCCCGTAAGGGATAAAGGCGTGATAATATGTATGTACATCATATTTAAGAGTCCTAGTTTCATCTGCAATTGTTTCAGTAAATACAGTTTCTTTCAATTTAAAATGAACGATACAATTATACATCCTATCTAAGTGTACACGCGATAAAATATATCCTAATTATTTAATTTTAATTATTTATTTATTTTTGTTTTTACTGAAACGCTTATATGTTCTATGTACTTTAAGCACCCACCTTTCAAAATTTTGATAAATACAGAGGCAGATACTAACGCCCAACCAGTGGGCAGATAATTGTATGTTAATATACTAATAACTGTTGACATTATGTTTGTTTTATAATATAGTAACGTTACTGATAACATTATGCATAGTCAGAGACTAAACTTGTAGGCCTATAAATATTTATTTATCTGATGTACCAAAAAATAATTTTGGATTCAAGTCTTCATCCTACTCTGTTCCTGTGTCTTTTGTCTGTTGTATCCCACTAGTAAAAAGGGATCCCTATCGTTGAGATTATCTAGTTATTCTTAAAAAAAATTCATATACATAGTCGACATAGTATTATTTTTAAAATTAAGAGTCGAGAACATTCGAGATTATTACTTTGCAAGGCCCCAGGGTCTACATTACATTATCCAATACGCATAAATAAATAATAAATTTAAATTTATTTACTTTCAGGAGATTCGGAGATTCATTTGGAAGGCTAGATGATGTTGTGATTATTTATTTAGGAGCAATATTGGAATTCTATCCGACCGTTGTAGATGATGATGATCTCCGACCGTCGGCCAAGGCGACCAATCTCGGGACGGAAAGCGGACACGACCGGAGAGAGATCAGGCGCAGGACCAACGGTTTTACGTGCTTTCCGAGGCACGAGCTAAGTGACAATTAAACAACATTAAAATCTGTACATGAAATAAATTCATTGGTACAGGCCCGTGACTGGGATTAAACTTACGTTGGATGTTGTAGATACTTACAATATCAATGGGCCATAATCTACTTAAATGAATAGGTCAAGAGGTGCGTAGCAAAAGAATAAGTAGGTCACAAAAAAGTTAAAATTTTTAACATCCTGTGTTATACTCGTATTTATACTTGCAATTTATAACTGGAGGCTAGCTTTCTGAATTTTAACTTGTGTTTAGATTTGGTTGTACGCGTAGGTATATTGGTTCTAGGCAATTATCTATTGCAGAGGGGTAGTTTTCTCCAATATGATCACAATACATAAATCTAAATACCACTTAAATCTTTAGTTTTTAGTCTTTTCTTGTAGAATTCCTTTAGCTTCTAGTTATGCGTGACTGCGAAAATCAACGTCAGTATGCCCTTTCGTGTAAATAAGTACTCGAAAGGGACAAAATATTGGAACAAAAATCAGTTAATTGGCAGTTATGTAAGGTTTGTATGAACTTGGCATCAACCTACATACCATGTACCTACTTACTGGTAACGTAGGTACTGTTCAAACATTTAGTTATGTATTTATGTATGTATTCATTAATCGCGTTGTGTATGACAGCGAAGTGGCGTGGATGTACGAAACAAGTGAAAGCTTTAAGATGCGGTATTTCTGCATCAAAGGATCAAAGTGGTTCGATATCATATGTTGTTTGCTACGATGATGGCTGGAAAATATTTAATTCATATAGTAAAATTTATCTTGATAGTGTGCTCTATTTTGTTTCCGTTATGTGGTAAAGACAATGATTAAATCTGTTCGGAGACAAGATAATTATGAGAGTAGTAATTACCTACGTGTTCTAGTAGGTACTCTATACACAAAGCGTTTACTAGGATATATCGGATAGGACTTAAAGACAGCAGCCACTTTTAAGTTTTGAACGTAAAATGCGACCTCCACAAAAGCTCCGCCCGCGCCGCTTCATGCAGCTTCGAACAAGATTCAAGTACGATGTTGCGAGATTTCATTGTCAGATTTCGGCGGCGGCCAGTATAAATACGGTTGAGCCCAGCCGAATGTTAGATAACACTGCAGGTCTCGACTTGTACAGTCAATCACAAAACCAAAAAATAAACATGCAGAAATTCGTAAGTTTTTTTTGGCATTTTTAACGAGAAAAAATGTTTGTAAGAAGTGAAAATTAAATCGTGACAACATGAAAAGTGAAAGTGAATAATACATACATTAGACTTAGATTCTCTTGCTTAAAAAAATCACTTAATCACCCTAATTAGTGATTAGGTACTAAGAGAGTTAAAATAAAGTTTCCTTTACTCTCCTTTTTAAAGTGGAACTTTTGGATACATACCCACAGTTGTAAAAACCTAAACACAAAAGATCTTGTTTATTCACTCAATCTACCAATAATAGTATAATCATAATTAACAAACTTTACACATTTCTAATCAACAAATGCCCTACAGGTAGCTTTCGCCGCCTTCCTGGCCGTAGCCGCCGCTGCCCCCGGCCACCTCATCGCCCACTCCGCCCCCGTGGTCGCCGTCCACTCCGCCCCAGTGGTCGCCGTCCACTCCGCGCCAGCTGTTGTCCTCGGCTCCAAGACCACCATCACCAAGAGCAGCCAGGTCGTCAACCACGGCACCCCAGTGGTCCACGCCGTCCACGCCGCCCCAGTTGTTCATGCCGTTCATGCCGCTCCCATTGTTCATGCCGTACACGCTGCACCCGTTGTTCATGCCGCCCCAGTCGTCCTGAAGACCGCCCCAGTGGCCATCGCCCACAGCAGCTCCGTCGTCCACCACGCCCCAGTTGTCAAATCCGTCCCCGTGGTCGCCTACCACCATTAAGTTATAGTATAAATATTGCCTTCAGTGAAGGTCTAGAATAAATTAAGTAACCTCCGAAGAACTTCGTATTCATTCAATCCTTTTCATCAGTAATCCTTTGATAAAGTTTTGATTATCGATCCTACTCGATCCCTTTATTAATTAAACATTACCAGCTGATTATTCTAATTCTAATAAAATGTAAAGAATATTCTTGAAAAGTTTCGAAGAAAAAGTATTTAATACTGACTCCATTCTAGAATCTCCGGTGGAATTAAAAAGATCAATCGCTCAAATAAAACAAAGCCTTATTGAATCAAACAAAACCTAAAGTTAGGCTAATTTATTAGGCGACTTCAAAAAGGCAGAATGGAGCCTTTGAATTTAATTTGTCGATAAAAAAATCTACTTATCTTAGGTAGTGCACAAAATTCCACGAATACCGGTTCAAAGCAGTTACCAATCGAGGTAATTATTTGTCCATATACCATAACGTAAGCCTGGAATTCAGTAAACATTCCAATTCTGGAATGCTACTCACATCATTTCTGCTTATTGAAATAGAAAGTTTATATCCCACCAAAAACATTCTGTAAAATACTAGCCAAGTCTCGATGGAGCTGACATAAAAAGTAATGAAATCTAGACAAAGTCGTGCCAAGTGTAAGGTATTATAGTTAATGTTGTGTGACTTGGCCGTTAAAAAGTATATTAATGAAATCACACAGATTAGAGTCCCGGGGTAAATTTTGACAATAAATAATTCAATCAAATTATTAAAAATAGCACACAGCTCTATCAATCTGTCTCTACTGAAATAATTTTTATACTTGACTATATATAAGTATTATTGACAGAATGTACAATTGACTGGTTATTGAATGTTTTCCAAGTGGCAATTTTCCATCGTCAATGGGTAGCGGTTCTGGCGACAGATTGGTGCAATGATCACCTGGTTTTGTACCCTGGTGTCGATATTACGACATTGGACCACTCAGTATCGGAATTGCAATATCGGATCTCGCGGTCCGAGATTCCGATATTACGAGATTTCGATATTCATCCCCTATTGTGTACCCTTCAACGGCCAAGTCACACAACATTAACTATTAAAATAAAAAAATCGCAGTAAGGAACCTTACACTAACTTTGTCTAGATTTCATTACTTTTTAGAGATAAACAAGCAGCTCCATCGAGACTTGGCTAGTTTTTTACAGAATGTTTTTGGTGGGATTTCTTTTTGTAGAAACATGGGCAGCAGCCAGCGAGGTATTCGCCCAGCAGTGGGACACTAAAGGCTAGATTAAATTAGAAGATGTGTCCCACTACGCTGGATTTTTGCAATGACAGTAGATTTTTTTATGTACCAATAGTAGAAGGGGGCATTACCATATCTCTAATACAGCTGAGACTAGCTGAGGGTTCTTCATCAGATACTTCATACCTTCGATTTTTGACATCAAATGAAGCGGCCCACCAAGTTGAATATTTTTTGTAAAGGCGGTATGTCGATCTCTAATAGTTTGGTTGGGTTCTTGTGTTTTCTAATCAGGGTCACCAGGTACTCCAGATCTTCGATTATCCTAGTTTTTATAGTTTTCCCTTTATGTGACCATTAAACCCTAACTCTGTACTAAATTTCAGCTCTCTGAGTTTATGGGAAGTACTAGTTCTATTTTGATGATCATGAGTGAGTGAGTGTCTGTCATAAATGCGAAACTTTGCTTTCGCTTTAACTTCGAAACTAAATGACCTACAGACTTGAAATTTTGAATTTTGAGTATGTGATTATAGCTTACTGGATGACAAAAATTTCTGCATTCTGGTCTTATCCAAAGGTTCTCAAATAGGGGCCTGAAAATGCGGCGAAATGGTTCCAGTAAAGGATGGTACGGCAGTGTTAGCTTCGCGCTCGACTTGGCAGGGGCACTGCCGTGCCCCCGATAAAATGATTTCATAAAAACAGATCAGTTATGAGTGTAGATAGTAAATAATAATTCAATATTTTTATCGAATTTATAAACTTCAAACCAAAATATTGCAAAGCATGTCCTTCTATTTCTAATGGCAAAGTTATATTATAATCTAAAAACAACATTAGAATAATAAACGCTGCTAAGATTCTTCTATACAGCGCCTCATGTATTTCATTTATAGACTTTAATTATTATATTTGTAGCAAAAAGGTAAACTTACACAAACGCAGTCACAGGCAAGTAAAAGATTAACATACTAACATGCATGTCGTAAGAGTCGACTAAGGAACTCGGGCATTCTTGCTATTTCTCTCACGCGATGAGCTAGCAACTTGTCACTGATCATTGACATCTGTCCCCGCTATGCTGAACGTGGCTGGGATCTCCTTTATGATCCTGCATTTCTGGCTATACCATTTCGGGAACAGAGCCGTGTATATATGTAAGTATATGTATGATTCACATACAGATGTTACAAAACGAAATGGACACAAAAAGCACGTGTAATTACATAATTAAGTGATAAATTAGTTTGTAATTAATGGAACGGATACATCTCATGATGGGACGAGTTTTTATATACTTGGCGCTTGTTTTAAAACCCGCCATATTTGATTCGGTCAGGGATTGTGGAGTCTAGGAACCCGTGAGATAATTTACTTGATTGTAGATTAATTAACGTGGAGATGATTATCCTTATTTAGTTAATCTAGGTATGTATTTAACTACTTATATCAAGCATTTTAACTAAATTACTACCATTAGCCTCTGGGTAGATATCTAGTAGGTATAAAAGGTATGTTAGTATGTGGATGCCTTCCTAAATAGAATTACACATACAAAATTCGGCTCATTTACACCTTCTTTAAATAAGATGAATAATGTGCTTGTATCATATTATTGTTTATTAAATTATTCTGTAGATTATTTTTAATATTATGTTTTTAAAAGTTTTAAGGCTCGAGCACACCGGATGCGTATGCGTGCACGTAAGCGTAGACGTACACGTACCTCTTGAGTTTAATGTATAGAACTGTCACCGCTTGACGTCTGTGCTTACGTCTACGCACACGCATCCGGTCTGCCCGTGCCTATACAGTTCCATACATTACAACTCAGAGGTACGTATACGTCTACGCTTACTTGCACGCACATACATCCGGTGTGCTCGAGCCTCTACTTAGCATCATATATTATACCCGAGGAGGTTTGGCGTCAGGCTGGCAGCGCAATTCATGACAATATGAAATCGTAATGCGCCGAATAATGGGAGGGGGTAAGGAAGAAGAAAATGATTATATAAAGATTTTTTATGCGTAGGTAGAATAATGACTATCAAAAAATCAAGAAGTTCAGGTAATACAGCAATTGAGCTCCGCTTGCAGCAATTCTTTGATTTGCGTATCTGTCAAGCAAAAAAGCAGCACGGTCGTACCATCCTTTTCTCGAAGCAGTTCAGGTCATTTTCGTTAATTTTAATTGTTCGTTTAAACGTCGTAACTCTTTCTATTCATATCAAAATAAGCAGGAAGGCACGTACATTAATTAAACCTCCCAGATAAAATCTATGATTTAGCGTTTAGCAATATTAAAATAAGGTTTCCTCAAGTCTCTGTACTCCAGCTACTCTACACGAAAGCTCGCCAGCGATGTGGCTCGAGCTACAATTTTGACGAACCACTGGAGTACCGGTCCGCCTTGTACAGTGTTACTGCTTCATAATTTTATGAGACTCTGGTACTTCAACTGAGGTGTCCGTTATTACTTTGATTTGCACTTTAAATCAATTTTCATTATGAATGGTTCAATTGACAACATGGAAGAATAAATACACAGGTAGGGAGGTAATACGTTATTTTTAAAAATAAGTTTGTACAATTCAGTGCAATTCTAGCACATGCCTTTAATATAATTTCGAAAAGTACTGTAACTAAGGTAATGCATCAGTGACTTTCCTGAATTAAAATATGGTCAACGACTTCAGAAAATTTGTAAAAGATAAACGATGTTAGTTATAAAACTTGAAAATTACACAATTCAGAATAAGACATAGGCTAAGCATATAAATCTTGTACAAAATTCGCGGGCGTTTGCTAGTAGTATAATTAATAAAATGTCCACAGTTTTCCGAACAGCATGGTTACCATTAGATGTGCGTATACTATAGAAATACTTTGCCAAATATGTCGGTGACTGAGTGTAGGGGAAAATTGCAAAAATACTAAACCCAGTATAAATTACTTTGGAACACACAAAATAACTCAGTTGATCGTAACCGCGGTTTCTTTTCGGTTATTTTAATTTTTCTAACTTTATTTATTTATCAAAATGTTTCGCTTGGTAAGTTATTTATTTGAAAGATTATTTTTCTGAGAATGTTTGTACTTACTCTAAAAAAATAAATGTAAACAGAAAAATGATCAAGTTATTTTGAAGTATTTTTGATATTTAAATTACATATTCTAGGTATAAAATTTTATTCTTGGGTGATTGAGTAGGTGTCGCCTGTTTGTAATAGAATTTTGATAAATATGATTTTTGATAATATTTCAAATTATAATTGATAGTCCAGTCAATTTAGACATTCAAATGTACATAAATGCACAACAAGCTGAAAATGAGTAAAATTTTGTTCAAAACATAATTAAAAATAAGTTTTCAAAATCTATTAAAAAATCTATTTAAGGTCAAAGGTAAAAAAAATGGGTTATTTTGCAATTTTCATCGAAACGGTTAGTTTTATCATAAAATTACCTCAGACAAAAATTGTATATCTTAAAATTATCTATAAAAAAGGTATCAATACTTTTCTTCCTAGGAGCCACCGTTTAGTTATTTAATGACATCGGGATACGTAAAACACAGAAGTCAGCTATTTACGATTGTTTTGAACAGGTCAATATTGATAATAACAACACTAATACGACATACATCATTGACGGAGGATTTTTACTACATAGTGTTGTGTGTCATAGCGAAGAAACATTCAACGTTGCCTATAGACACATAAGTCATTATTGTTAATTCTATACCCAACTATTTACCAGACTTTATATTAAGTACGAGAGCTATGCTTGGGATCTCTCTGCGTGATCGAATCAGAAATGATGAGATCCGCAGACGTACAAAGATCACCGACATAGCTCAACGGTCCAGCAGGCTGAAGTGGCAATGGGCAGGGCACATAGCTCGAAGAGCTGATGGCCGATGGAGTCGGAAAGCTCTAGAGTGGATACCACGTATCGGCAAGCGCAGCGTGGGAAGGCCACCCGCGAGGTGGACGGATGACCTGGCCAAGGTTGCGGGCGTCGGTTGGATGCAGGCTGCTTCCGACCGGTCGAAGTGGAGGTTGTTGGGGTAGGCCTATGTCCAACAGTGGACTTCTCAGGGCTGTAAATGATGATGATGATGATGATATTAAGTACTTCATCAGATTTTGTACAATACATACTCGTATAATTTTTTTCTCATTTATAAATTAGGTACTTTCATGATACATTGAAATCATTCAGTGTAATAAAAATAATATGTCATTTGTTAAGTACTTAATATGAGACAAAGAGAAAGGGTGACCCAAGCTTACAATTTTTTAAGGCTCAGGGTGACTTGCTTATATTATTCTGTAAAACAGTGAAATTACATATAATTAATCTAGCCTGTTGTTACTTAAGTAGGTACAGCTGTTTGTCTAACATTATGTATGAAATAGGTCTCAACTCAAGAACAAAATTATATTTATTTTTTAAATGACTGTTAAAAACAAACTGCTTACCAGTATGGGATAAACTAGCAATTTTACTATAGTGGAGTATATTAGTTACTATACCTCATATACATAACACCAATATACCTGCTATACCTACTAATTGAACTAGGTACTTATTTCGTGTAAAATTATTGTGATAAATTTTTCGTATGATTCAAGGTATGTACTTTCTATAGTAATTTCTGTACTAAGGTATCTCTAACAAAAATCGCCTTATTTTCAGATCACAATCCTAGCGGTGATTGCGGCCGCATTTTCCGCCCCAGCACCAAAACCGGTGGTGGTATACCCTCCCGTACTGCCCTCGGTATACCACCCACCGGTGTACCCGTACGCGAGACCACTGGTAGCCCATGCCCCACTGTTACACCCCGCGCCTGTAGCGGTATCCCACGTGAGCACCGTTCTCAACCACTCGCCTTACCTGCCGTATAGGACGGTTGTACCAGCTGCGCCAATTCTGCCTGCTTCACCGTACGTGTTGTAAAATTGTAAAAAAAATTGGCATGTGATAATTGAGTGACATCTTTGTATTTATATTTATCAAAATCTTGATGCTTGCTGTGTTCTTTTCTCTGTCACAGTTGTATATTTTATTTTTTTATGCGCTCATTTTGTAGTGAAACTATTTTGATTTGGAAAGTTTTTAAAATGCTATGTAATTTTTACAAATGATGGGTCAATATTTTCCAGCAGTTAACTTAAAAGATTTACATGTTCCTTCTAGTTATTTCTCTACTATTTATGTAGTATTCAGTAGCAAACTTTTTTATTTTTCCTTTTTGTCGACTGTTGGTAATATTGTATCAGAAAGATAAAGGCTACGTTTAACGGACTTGTATTAAATTAAAGAAAACTTCTGTACCGCATTTGAGTTTGTTTTACTTTTTAGAACGTTGACTTTAGTAAGTTTTAAGTGCTTTGTAAAAGAAAAGTTTTTATTTAAATATCAACATGATATTTATTTAAATAAATATCCTTTTAAAGCGTATATCTGAGAAATATACTGTAATTTAAAAATATAGGTAATATATTAGTTATTGATAGCAAAGTCATGCATCCTACAATATTAATATTAATATGTAAAAAGTTATGAAAGTGTTTGTTTCACTAGAAAACTGCCGAAGGGATTTTAAATTAAATTTCAGAACTTACTAAAGAAATAACCCGTGGAAAAAGGAATTTTTAAAGCTATATCACCCACGAGACATAATTAGAAGTGGACCCAAGAAGAAACTTCTAAGTAATCTCTTAAAATAGTAAATAGGTACTAGGTACATTTTTCCGTTAATCTTATAGTGTATTCTTCAAAGGAAAACTTTTGCCTGTATATACAGAGACTTTTGTAATCAGGTATGATCGGGCTATATGCGAGGTTTTTCTAGGAAGGATATAGGTTTACTCTTGACCACAACGCGCCTGATTTTAAGCACCGTTGCAGTCTAAGATGGAGAGCGCTTGCCTAAAAGAAACCGGTTCACTCTCGACTTGAAGACCGCAAGATTATAGTTCATGGGAAACAAGGATTCAGGCAGGGAGTTCCACAGCTTGGCCGTTCGCACTTTGAATGTAGAAGCAAAACGCTTCGTTCGCTTACAATGAAAATAGAAAATTACTTTGTTGATGCGGCACTGTACGAAAATATATCTGCTGCATTTCCTTCTCCCATATTGTAAGAGTCGACTGAAGAACTCAATTATTCTCTCAGACAATAAGCTAGAACTTTTCAGTGATTCACATCTATCTCCGAAATGTAGCTGTGAGATTTGCGATCCTGTAGTTCTAGATACCTTATGTATATTATCAAAGTAGTAAGGTGTACATATAATAAACAAACGTGGGATACAACATCGCAGTTTAACATATTATGGCCTTATAAGGGCTTAGTAGTAGCAATTATGTAATACATTCTTTTTTATTGACTTTTGTACTAGCAATTACAAAAGGCAAAGGTGATGTCGATCGTGACCGAGATACAGTCGCGACGACATTGACTTTCAAGCACAGAAGGCTTGATATTTATGGCAATGCATTTAAATATAATTAAATCATATGCAGTCGCATGACATTATATCTTACGGGGCTTCAAGGTGGGTCCATATCTGTCAAGTTTGTTAAAAAACGAGTAATTTAATTGTTGTCTTTCATTGTCGATAATATTAATTTGTTGGGTAAATCCAGTTTTGTTAATAAGACAGTATAATTTTGTGACATACTTATTTAGTTACTTATTTTTAGTAACATATTAGTTACTTATTTTTAGGGGGACCAATGGAACAACGCTATTTTAAAAAATATGATTTTTTAGGATTTTCTAACTCAAGTTACTTGTATAAGGAACTCCAGCATTCTCTCAGGCGATAAACTCGCAATTAAATTAAATTAAATTAAATAGCCTTTTATTTGATCCCATACAAAATTGTTACACATATATTTAAAATAAATTGATGTAAATTAGGATTAATAATATGACAAAAAATTAAATTAAAATTATAAATTCATGCATGATTAATTCCTAGGTATATTTTTGGGTCCCTCTTCGGGTGAACGCCCCCTCCAGCTTTAACTCGGAATCGCAACCATAAATTGTGTGTAAACCGAAAAATGTGTGTAAAAATTTGCATAGTTACAGGTGGACCAAATAAAATGGTTTATCTGGGATCACTTGGATTTATGTATTTAACACAACACAAGCACTCAGACCTTACTCATACAATACCGGAAGAGCACTTTATTAATATCATAATTAATTATTACACTTAATTGGGAAATTTCTAAATACCAATACAGAGCGTCCATTAAACCTGACTCAATGCGGAAACGCAATTGTTCCATCGCGTTTAATACGCTAATTAAGTCTCTCTTACCTAGGTCATTAAGTCCTACTTGTGTGTCAATACGCAACTGGTTAGGTCGGGTATATCCAGGGTTGCTCCACATCTATTGTATTGCAGGTCTGAAGCACTAATGGGTCAGTATAAATGAGCTGTCACTGTATATAGCAGGATTATTGTACATTTTATTGCATATCACGTCGACTTGTCAACATGGCTGTTCTTGTATTTGTGGTAAGTGGATTTTTATACATTTTACTATTGTTTATTATTTGTGGCTAGATTGTTGTGTTTGCACCCGAAAAGCGGCGGCAGGCTCACCTTTTACGACGTGGGACTTAATAGGTTAACTAGTGAAAAGTGGGTGTGTAATTTGCAACTTATATCCTTTAAATTAGGTACCTATCTGAACATTGATAAAATAGACACTTAGCATAATTGTTAGTGACCCTGAGTCGTAAGCTTAGGTAAGGACCTAAGTTTGAGTCCAGGTAGGCGAAAATATTGAGGGTAATGTAGGTATGTTCAATATAATCTACCCTCGTTACAAGACCTTAGGTATTCTAATGTGGGTTTAGGAATGACTAGGTTAATGTGTTGTGAAAGTGGGAATATTTTCTCATTTATTTTTAGTAGTAGTTGATCTATGTGCCAATCGTATAGTCTATGCAGTTTTTCTTGATAACAAATAGCAATCTAAGAAATAGCGATTCTTTTGTCATTCATTCATCTTCGCGCCCTTATTCCATTATTTTATGGTTTCACTCAAAACTCACATGTATTTAAATATCATATAAGGTCGGCGACTGGGATCGAATCACTGTCTATTAACAATTTTATTAAGTTTTGTCTGAATACGAGTCTACTTATATTAAACTTGATATCAAAACTTGAAAGGATTAATTAATACAAGAAAGTCTCGAAACTTTTACGCTCAATTACCTACACAAATCCCTTTACCCTAAAAGCCTAAATAACAAGTCTGACCCAATTACTGGTAAACAACAAGATATACAGGATGATTTTTGGTCGTCAACGTTTCCGAAAACTACAGAATCTCCTCATCATCACGATCATTTTTCTCCATGGAAGCATACCTGAGAAGTGTCTGGTTTCCAAAATATTAGGGTCCAAAGTTGAGTAAATAGACTGCGTTTTTCTGCATAAATGCACATAGACGCGCGTAGCAGTATTTTTTCACAAAAAATAATTAATATCTGTCTATAAAAAAACTAACATAAACACTAGGCACTATAAATTTCGCACGGTCAAGGAATTTAAAAATTAAAAAAAAAAAAATATTTTTTTTTCCCAGCATTTTTTTTGGCATAAACTTACTTTATTTCATGTATAGAATACGTACTCTTCGTTAAAGGTGGCCACAAAAAAACACCCTGTATTATTATAGTACCTAATTTGCTTAATTATGTTCTGACTTTAAGATTGACTTGTTATAAGAAAGCTAAAGATAGTAGGTATCAACTTTTACATTGGCCTATAAAAATATTTGGACTGTGTAATTTTTATTATAAAGAATTACATAATTTTCAAAGGCAACTAACTACTCTGCTAGATTTTGTTTTTTTTTTTTTTTTTTTTTTTTTTTTTTTTTTTTTTTTATTATTTATTATATAATATAGCAATTTTAATGATCACATAATCCCTGGGTTGTGACCCTTGTCCCCCATTTAAATAGGTTTTATTTTGGAGTTTCAAATTATAAAAGTGAAATTGTGCAGTTTTGTGTACTACGGGTATTGTAGCACTCGAACTCGAACAAACTGTCACCGAAACTAAATGCCGAAATCTTTTTTGTTGTACTTTTTTTGTTGTACTCGTACCGTACATAATACGAGTATGTTCATAAGCAAAGGCAAATTATAAAATGTGGTATGTTACAAATCCCCTGTAGGCATTGCCAACAGTATCTATATTTTTATTTGTTTTTGATACATATTTTGGCTTTCAACACTTCGCCTGCGTAATGTGCTAGGTCGTGTAACAATTTGTTAAAATAACAACACTGGATTACTATACAAACTATTCAAAATACATACCTACCTAGGTATTTTGTACAATGCTAGATTAGACAATATGTCTGCAATATATATGTCAAGCATCAATAAATAAACAGTATTGTACAATCACAGTCAAAACACTAGCATAAAGTAACAAGTTTCTATCCATTTCCAGGTCCTCTCAATGCTGGCGTTAGCAGCATCAGCACCAGCCCCACACAGCGTGGTAGCGTACCCACCATACGTGCATACGGTGCACCATCCAGTACCAGTGGTGCATACAGTGCACTCCCATGTGCACCACGGCTTTCATCCAGTGCCCATAGTGCAGCCTGTGCATACTTACAAAGTGAAGACCCATTATCATTTGTTCGGTTAGGATTTGTTAATTATATAGTTTGTTATATTTTGTTATTGTTTGATTTCCTGTTCTTATGCACATTATGAATCTACATGGTCTACATTTTAGTTATGTTTAGACAGTTAAAATAAACTTCATTTTGATAAAAGATCTTCATGTTAATCGTGATAGAAATTAGTATACCTAATACCATCGAACCTATAATCTTTAGTGCCGCCTGAAAATGATGAAACCTACTGATAGGTGTTATCTATATTCATTCAAAACAAGAGGGGATAATCAAACCCCTTGAAATGAGAATATTTATGTACCAATACCACATAACAAGTAACTAAGTTCAAGGCTCAAGTTTAAGAGAAAAAAATTGTTTCGATTCGACTGTCAGTTTGTATATGCATTGACCTCCTGCCACCGCCACCTCGTTGGTGATCCATAGACAGGCCTAGGAGTCCATTACGAGTATAATTACTGGAATTACATTGAAGTCTGTTATTCTAATTTCCCACCAAAAGGAAGATTATGTGCGTTCTCCAGGTGACGATACGGTATGTCATGATAATGACATGTATAATGATGTACAGTACAACAGCTGAGTAGCTAGGGGAGACTGACAGTCGAAGAAATACCAGTACTAAATATATCGAGAAAAACTAATTTAAAAGCAATAAATTAAACAGTTTCCTACAAATAAACTTTAACATGAATTATAGTATTTACGCAAGAATACTAGCACTGCAGAAATCTAGGGGCGTTCAACCCAAACTGAAGAACAACTATTAAAGTGAAATAATTCA
Source organism: Carposina sasakii (assembly GCA_014607495.2). Lineage (NCBI taxonomy): Eukaryota > Metazoa > Arthropoda > Insecta > Lepidoptera > Carposinidae > Carposina > Carposina sasakii. The sequence goes on along the minus strand of CP053158.1, from coordinate 666,503 downwards.
CTTTAACGGCCTCTTACCGTTTAATTTAATTCACTGGAAGTCTCGGCACTCCGAGCAAAATATCAAATTAGTTATACTTACCCTTTTAAAGGGTACACTTATGCCAAAACATAAATTGTCTGTGTCATCGTCGCGTCGAGTTCGATTTTGGCTTACTTATATGTTTTCTGATTTGTCATTTATAAAATAACCTTTCTTTTGGCGCAGTCAGGTAACAAGGTAGGTATGATAATAATCCCAAAACATTTCTATGTAAATTATTACCAAGACTCGCACTTTTAATTTTAAAATGTCAAAATATCAATAAGTCAAAATATGTAGCTTGGTTTATAATTCGTATTAAATTATGTCATACCTATGCATTATAAGATATGATATTAATAGCTTAGTATATAAATTAAGTCTCCACTATAGTATGTATTCTATTATGAGTCTACATACCATGACCTTTTGGTATATTTTATATTGTGTACACTTATTTGTTTAATTAACAATATATCAGAATACACATTTGATCCGAGCCCGCGTCTATGAATAGTGCAGACGACGCGAAATGGTTATAATTACAATTAAATTATGATTCATCAAGTATGTATGTATGTCATATGTATATTGAACTTTATTTTTCTTCTTCGGCCTATTGCAGTCCACTGCTGGCCGTAGGCCTCCCCCAGGACACGCCACAGGGGGGTTTTGCCCATAGTCACCACGCTGGGCAGGCGGGTTGGTGACCACAGTGTGATTTTCAGACTATGTTGTCAGTACGGGAGGCGCTGCTGCCCACCTCCCGGAAACCTTTAATCGCCTCGTACGATACCCACGGGTAGGCAGGGGTACAAACTCAACTCTGCCGGCACCACGCGGCTAATTGAACATATTGAAAATATTGAACTTTATTTAATCTAAATCGTTATAATTTCAGCTCTAAAGTCCACTGTTGAACATAATCCTGCCCTAAACCTTAATATAATCTTATAAATATTGAAAAATTATAAAATGGATCCCCATCAATCACAAAATACTTCTTATCTTAATAATGTAGAAAAAAATGACGCTCAAAGATTGAAATAAAAAATCAAATCTAGCAAAAATATGAGCATACCAGCTGCACCCTTAGCCGAGCAAAATTTTAATGAAGAGCGCTTTTTCCTATCTCGGCCAGCTAAATTAATGACAAAGGGGAATTCCCCGGATAGAAGGTACAAAGAGAAACTAACTCCAAGAAGTTATTGCTAAGTGCCTACAAATTAGTCAATGAGAGTAAATTATAATTTCCACAATTAATATTGTATTTAGTAAATGCAGCTAAAAATAGACTTGGCCGATAATGGCAAAGTTTCAGTAAATTTTAACATTTAAAAAATATTGTGACTTATTATAATGTAGGCGGCAGGCTCACCACTTACCACGTGGGACTTAATAGGCTAAGTGAGTGTGTAATTTGCACACCTCTGCCCAACCTCCTTGGGGATAATGAGCGTGACCTTTATGTATTATAATGTTGGTTAGTTTGTTTTATGACCTGGTGTTTGTGTGGCATTCTTACCATGGACGTTAAAAAATGACATTATTTAATGGGCTTCATGAGATACAGCCTTGTAACCAAAGCCAAAAAATACAATGATAGGAATTGGATTGCATCAGACATTATTATTCGGAAGTTTGTATCTGCAAATTATGATAGGGTCTGGTGGTAAGTGAACACTGAACACCATTTTGAGAACGACAGAAATGTTAATTCGAAGAATACCATACGTTACAAGGTAGACTGCTCTTTTTTGGCCCGCGAGAAAGGTTGTGGGTATATTATTAACTTGAATTTGGGTGTAAAAGTAACTAACAGTATAAATGATTCATTTTCTCGTTTATAATAGTTACGACATTATAATAAATATAAATATTTGTTATTAAAGTTATTTTTATCGCTTAAAGTTTTTTACCAAAACTGTCTGAAAACGGCTATGTTGATAATTAGCCGAAGCCCTAAACTTTGTTCCCATGACCGTAAATTAAATTAAGAGGTGTGTCATAATTTAATTTATGGTCATGGAAACAATTATAGCAATATCTTAATTTAATCTATACGTAAGCTATATAACTTTACTGCCAAGTTTCATTAAATTCGTTTAGTATTTTTTTTGCTTGAAATACTGAATATAAAAACACCTTCGTATACTTATATACTTTTACGTTTATAGGTATAATGTTAATAAAATTATTATTAGAAAGGTTTCGATAAAAATAATTAAAAAAATTTAAAATCACTGTGTTTTTATTACCTTTGCAGCCTTTCTGCACCAGTATGATGAATTTGGTGAGAGCGAGATGTCTTACTTTTAAACGTCAAATCCACAGAGCCAAGTAATAACTAGACAAAGCAAGTGTTTCTACTTGGTGTGTAATAAGATATTGTAAACTACTTCTATCAGCCCTAATTCATTCAGTCCTGGCTCGAGAACGATTATCTATTCTAATTCCTTAAGTCTATTTTTTTCATGCAAAGTACATACACTTAATTTATCTAGTTATTAATAGCTCTGTGAATTTGATGTTTAAAAGGGAGACATCTCGCTCTCACCAAATTCATCATATGGGTGCTGGTATCAACATACTACATCACTACAACTCTATCAATACCTGTTCACAAACTACAATATCTTGGCAATTTTATTGAAATTATAAAGATTTGCTTCTGTAAATTGGTAAGGCGCTGTTAGGTTTAATACGCGCCTCAAGAAAATAATTTTTCGGCGATTAAGATTTTTCCGGAATAAAAGAAAGATGCCTTACCCATCTTACACTAATTACCAAAATGTACCGTAAATAGGTAGGAAAATACCAAAATGATTGGCATTATTGTAACAAAAAATATTCACGCGCTCTAAGGCAGTTAGTTTTTTTTTTGTTTACTTTAAGTACCTATAAGTAAAATCATATTAAAAATCATATTAGTTAGCGAAGCATACTACAGACATAATAACTTTTACGATATTCTAGTAAAAATTGTAATAAACATTATTATACAGGATGTTTTTTCGTTGCCACCCTTAACAAAGGGTACGTACACTATACATCAAATAAAGTAAGTTCATGCCAAAAAAATGCTGGGAAGCGATGTAATTTTTTTTTGAAATTTGTTTTTTAAATTACTTGATCGATCGTAATTTATAGTGTCCAGTGTTTATGCTAGTTTTTTCATAGACAGATATTAATTATTTCTCGTGGAAAAATCTTGCTACACGCGTCAATGTGCATTTATGTAGAAAAACGCAGTCTATTTACTCAACTTTGGACTCTAATATTTTGGAAAAGACACTTCCCAGGTATGCTTCCATGGAGAAAAATTATCGTGATGATGAGGAGATTCCGTAGTTTTCGGGAACGTTGATGACAAAAATCACCCTGTATACACGCGGATGTGTTCACGAAATACGGTAGACGGAACTGAGCAAGATCATAGAGGACATCCTACAGCCACGTTTAGTATACCGGGGACAGATGTAAATCAGTGACTAGTTGTAAAAATTGTAAATAAAAAACACATAATGTAAAGCGAATTCAATCCAAACGCACTATACCGCCGATATTCTCCGATTGCAGATTGCCAAACAGCTAGATTTATTACAAGTAGACGTACAGTCTAGGTTACCTAGGTCCTAGGGCTATAAAAGGACAAGACCTAACCGGCCTAGGTATAGTCGACTACCATCTGCTGATCAAGTCAATTTCAAACATGCTTAAGCTGGTGAGTCAATGTCAAAACGTTTATTTATTTATTTAGTTTGTTTTAACTGTGTCAAAGGACAGTGCTCGAAATTGTTTGGAAGAAGGGCTAAGGGGCTAAATTTAGATATTTAAATACATTTATAGCTCAGTTTTAGTGAGCTTTTGATGCAAATCCCGGTAAATTAGAATAAAAAAAATTGGTTATATTAATAACAATAAATTAGTCCATATATGGTATATAAGGTATATATTATAAGGTCTTTTCAAAATTAGTAATTATCTTTTGACACGAAACTAGGTAGGTAAAAAGAAACAACTTTCACTGGGATTAACTCCGAAATACTCGTATTGAAAAGAAAAAAATGTTCCATACATTTTAGAGCCGTAGTTATTCGAGATTGTATAGAAAAGCTGTTTTTTTTTTTACATTTCGGTGTTGGTCCCATAGTAAAAGTTGTTTCTTTTTACCTACCTAGTTTCGTGTCAAAAGATAATCACTAATTTTGGATAGGCCTTATATATTTATCTATACAATGACGAAAAACTAAAGTAGTCTTGCTGGCGATTAGTACCTATGTGTAATAAACATGCTCCAGCTCCTAGACCATATCTTTATTTTTTAAATACCAGAGACGTGATTTAAATACTAACTAGAGCTTGACAATTTATTAAATGAGACTGAAGACCAAAATAACAATTACAATTATTTAATCATAAATTATCATTGTATAAGTGAAAGCACTTTAATTTATATTTTATTAATTAAAATATGATTTTCTCAGTGACTAAATAAATCGTTTATAAATTGAGTAAAGCTTTGAAAGTTTATAAACAAGTTTTTAATTAGAGATGTTTGTTAACAATACACAATATTTACCAAATTTAAAATTATTAATAATTTAAAATATTAATGTACTTATATAAATAAACTGAATTTGTCCCAATAAAAAGAAACTATTTAAAATATTTCTGTGCTTTAGAAGTATTATTTTAGGTCGTTCATTATAAACTATGTTGAATTCATTTACAAGTACACGAATTAACGTTTCATTCTCAAACGTTTCATTTCATCAAAAGTCCACAAAGCAAATAATTATGCACCATACAACTAGAAAATTAATTCATCTATTTACATTCCAGTCAATTTTCTGCGCCATGGTGGCTATATCCAGCGCTGGTGTCATCGCACCAGTGATCCCAGTTGCCCATCCAGTGGTCGCCCACCCGGTGGTGGCCCCGGTGGCGGTATCCCACACCAGTTCGCTGGTCCATCATGGGCCAGTACTGCACGCTCCGCTGGTCCACCATGCACCACTAGTGCATGCCCCTGTTGTGCCTGTGGTCCGACATGCCCCTTTGATTACTGTGCATTAAAAAATGTATGCATGTAACTCTTGCGATATAGAATAAATAAAATTTTGAGATTTTTGACATTGAAGTATCATTAAAATTATGCTGATGAACAAAGTCAAATGTTTTCTTCCTTTAGATACTTCTAGGCGTTTAGTTTTTACCTTAATGATGTAGCAAGCATTTAATTTTTATTGACACAATTTGTTCATAAAAACCCGTTATATTATTTTCGAATAAATTCACTTCAATCTAAAGCAGGCGTTATTATGTATTAAATACTTTTGAAAAACATATTCATTTTTGTAAATTTTCAATAACCAATTCATCCTCCATTATTGCTTTGTATAGAAAATCCTCGAAAAATATTCAAAACATATGTGGTTGCATTTAGAAATAAACATTGTTTTACTTATTAACATTATTTTTTATTCCGATAACGTAAATCAACGTCACTCTCACGATTTACGATCAAGCTCAAATGCGAGATGCCAGTTAGGTTCTAGAGAGCGTACCTAAGAAATATACGAGTACATACAAACATACAGACTCAAAAAACATAATCCTCCTTTTGACCCAGTCGAATAAAAATATTTACACATATAAAACTAGTTCCTCACTAAAATCTTCTTCTTCTTCTTCTTCTTCTTTCTTTCTTTATTGTACACACACACATAAATAAAAAAAACACAATTAAAATAAATATTGTACAAAGGCGAGCTTATCTCTATAAGAGATCTCTTCCAGCTAACCCGAACAAAAATATTTAAAAAAGACATATCACAGAATAGATAAAACACATGTGCACAGAGGGAGAAAAAAAATAAATACAGATAACAAAGAATAAACAAATACTATACATACTAGTTTTCAAACATATTCCATAATAACCTACCACCTACTAACTTCAGAGAGACAAGTAGTGCTCCTTAAGTCTCTTCTTAAAAATGCATGGTGCGACAATCCCTCACCGAGTGGGGTAAGGAATTCCAAAGCTTGACCGCGTTAACTGTGAAGGAGTAACCATATGCTCCGGTGTTGTGTTGAGGAGTTTTCAACATAGACGCAGTGATAGACCTAAGAGGTCTGTGTCTGGAGAAAAGATATTGAAATCTCTCAACAAGATACTCCGGAGAAGGGCCACTGTACAGAATCTTATAAAGTAGTATAAGTACGTGAGCATTCCGGCGAAGGCGGATAGGGAGCCATTTTAACTCTTTACGAAGATGAGATACATGGTCATACTTGCGTAAGCCATATATAAATCGAATTCCTAGATTTTGGAGCCGTTCGAGTTTATTTAGCAGCTCCTCATTGGCGTCAAGATAGCAAACATCCGCATAATCAATAAGGGGAAGAATAAGTGATTGTGCGAGGGTTATTTTGGTCTTAATAGGAAGAAAGTTCTGTAGGCGTTTAAGAGAATGAAAAGTGGAATGGACTCTCTTACTAACTTCGTTAATCTGTGCTGACCACGACATTGTACAATCGAACATAACCCCCAAATTCTTGGCTTTGTCAGCAAGTGGTATAATAGTGTGGTTATATAAGATTTCGGGAATGACTGTTGGAGACTGGTTTAAAGTATTCAACAGATGCTTGCTGCCAATTATCATAGCCTGCGACTTACTGGGATTCACTAGAAGACCAAAAGATTGCGCCCAAGCAAAAATTCTTTCCAGATCTCCATTCATACTCTGCACGGCCAGCGCCACATCATCGGCAACAAAATGTCGATAGAGCTGTAAGTCGTCGGCATAGAGATGGAATTTGGAAGTTATTACGTCCGCTACAGAGTTAATAAAAACGGAAAATAGAAGAGGCGAAAGAACACAACCCTGGGGTACACCCGCAGTGAGGTCACACCAGTCTGATGAAATATCATCCGAGCGTATGCACTGCCGTCGGCCCCTTAAATAAGAATTAAACCACTCTAAAGCCAGAGGAGACACGTTCAGAGAGCGGAGGATGCCGAGCAGAATATCGTAGTCGACACTGTTGAAGGCGCTGCTGAAGTCTAACAACGTAAGTACAGTAAGTTGTTTGCTATCGGCAGCTTGTCTTATGTCTTCCGTAACTTTGAGTAACGCAGTCGTTGTACTATGACCGGGCCTAAACCCAGATTGAAAAGGATTCAATAGTTTATTTTTGGACAGGAATGAGGATAGTTGTTGGTGAGCTAACGATTCAAGGACTTTCGAGAGAATGGGAAGGATTGAAATAGGGCGGTATTGAGAAAAGGAAGTGGGATTTGATGTTTTGGGTAAAGGAATGACACGTGCATTTTTCCAGGCTGCAGTCGTGGACAGGGAGTAGTTTAAAATGTGTTCTAGGATAGGCACGAGCTCGTCGAGGATAGGGTGCAACATTTGAGAGCAGATTCCGTCATCACCGACAGCTTTTGAGGATACGGCGAGAATGGCTTTACTAACGTCACTCCTGGTCACAGAACTAAAGGTAAAAGAATCGCATTTAGGCATAGGCTTATTAGACAATTCACGCAGGGTATGGCATTTAATGTTATCACCTAAAGTAACAGGCGACAAGGAAAAGTGCTTATTTAGGTCATTAAAGTCTACGTTACATTTTGTGTGATCCGAACTTTTCCCTACCCCAAGCGATTTCAGGAATTTCCATATCTGACTGGGACTGAACTTTTCTATGGATTCATGAATGTGACGTCTTCTCTCATCTCTGCATAGACGGCTACAGCTATTACGCAGACTTTTATAGGATGTAAAGTTTTCTTCAGAAGGAAAATGCTTATTCTTAAGTCTCGCAGCATCGCGCCTGGCCATCAACTTTTTGATACCCGTACTCAGCCAAGGTGCAGGTAGATGCTTTACCTTGATTCTCTACTGCTTTGAGACAATTTTAGCACACATTCATTTCATATCAGAAAAAACAATGCCATACAGGCAATGCTAAGTGGAGATGATAAAATATCTAAGAATTACGCACTAACAGCGGACTCTTACATAAGTTTGTACAACTTGCAAGGTTGTGTTACTTCCCATAACTTATCTAAACTAATTATCTTCACTGTTCTCCTTTCTTCAGCAAAAACTGTTCTTGGCAAGAATAATGGTTCAGAGGTTGTATAAAGTTCGAAAATAATGAGTAAAACTAAGAAGAGCAAAGCGTACGTAGTAGTTGCTGTTCACAACAAATAATTTTAACGAACTTTCCTATGAAAAACTAAATAACATTTTGTAGTATCTTATTTAAAATGTAAATAATCATAGGTTCTTATTGCTAACTCGTTTGAACAATGAAAACTCGAGATGCAAATTAAAAGGGACATTGTGGTTGATTCTGACCGTAACACTTAAATATTTTATACTTAAAATTTGTACTTCTTGTCCCTTTCTGTCTCAGCCATGTACATTAGAAATAGAGGGAGAGACGTAATGAATTTTAAGTTTATGTTTAAATGTGATAGTGTGATGGTTAGAATTAGAGTTGCCTAAATTAAGAATGTATGATCCAATTAGGTATATGAAAAATGACGAAATTAATTTGAGACATCTGTTGTGCCAGGGAGAATATACTGAAATCAAATGAGTATCTCTATGCTGAAAGTTGAAAAACACGTCTATTTCAGCATTAAGGTAATTTGATATAACGAATGAGAGATGATAAATGTGACCCAATCTAATTTGATTCGTGTAATTTTTTACCGATGATTTACAGGAAAAATCCGTTGATTTTAATTTGGGAGATGTAAAGTATTGATATCAATTTAGATTTTTGTACCCAGAAATTTAAGGAAAATATTGAGGGCAGATTTTTCCAATAGACAGTTCAGTTAGCCTCTCTAAAGGATAAAAATAATGCTGTTTTTATCTTGATTAAGTTTTTATTTAGATTTAGAGAAATGCAGCATCAAATTTATGTATCAGATAGACTATTTTATCATAGGAAAAATCTGCCCTTAGGTTAACTTAAGTGATATTTTTTTATTTAATACGATCGAGAAACTTTTAAAGATACAATAATAGTAACAAACTTGCTATAAAAATACTAACCTAACTATCAACTGTATCCTTTATTGTAGTAATAAATAATATAACAAAATACCAAAGCTTACATACATTATATAATAGTATAGTAGATCAGTATAAGTGAACACATACCAGCACGCTCTGCGTTGTATGCGTTGCATATTTCGCGTAACATGTTTAACATCCCTTTGTTCCTTAAGAGGGTTAAGGGGGGACATAAACGCCTTCGCCAAGGTTAAGGGGAGGGTTTTTTTCGAAAGTGTGATTACTTCCGGGGCACATTAAGAAGATGCAAGGTCAGTGTGAATGAGTCTTTAGTGAGTCATTAGGGATGAGTCTTTCTGCGTTTTTATTTGAATATATAGGCATTATTGGGATCCGCTTAATGGCACTTTGGTAATAAAAAAAATGGCCGTAGATGAGTTTATCAGCTGGTAGTAAGAAAATGTGGTGAATTGTTTTTGTTTACTCTGTGTTTTGTTATGGTGTGAAGTGCCATCAACTTATTGCATTATATGTGTTTTGCATTATTTTTCTTGTAAATAAAACTCCTGAGCTAATGCGGAGCTTCAGAATACTCGTACATCAGCTGCATCTCCTTCCGTGAATGTCGTAAGGGTCTACTAAGGAACTTAGGGATGTTCTCTCAGGTGATGAACTAGCAACTTGTCAACGGACATCCTCAGCATAACGATGCTAACTGAGAGGATATCCTTCATGATCCTGCAGTTCTCGTTACTCTATTTTGGAAACACAGTCGTGTGATCATGATGATGATGATGATGATCTCCGACCGTATTTCGACCAAGGCGACCAATCTCTACGGATATTGGATATTGGCCAGGTACGCTGGAGATATTATAGTGCACAAGTGTGTGCGCACACACAGAGATGCACTCTCTATTCCCTCACTCTCATAGTCCGATGGGACGGAAGCCGACACGACCGCAGAGAGATCAGGCGCAGGACCAACGGTTTTACGTGCTTTCCGAGGCACGAGCTAAGTGACAATTTTACAACATATTATGTATGTAAATAAATTTTTACACACTTTTACAACACACAAACCTAGTTACACACTAAGATCCCTAAGGTATTGTGAATAAATAGATAAGATTCATCATATCAATGTTTGCACCTACCGGGATTAGAACCTAGGATCTATGGCGTGACAGGCAAGTATACTACCAACTGCGGTAATCGGTTGTTTGGGTTAGGTACACTGTGTTTTAATAATGGGTCTACTTGTCATACATGTCATTTATACTGTTTCTGACGCATAACAATAGGTACTTTGACTTTACTATACCATACGCCAACGCTCCTGGCATGTGCTGTCTTATAACGTTCTATGACGGCGTGTGCCAGGAAGTTTGGCGTATAGTATAAATGAATTAGTCTAATCATCTAATCATTTCAGTAATAGGAAGTTAACTGACATAAGCCAAGGGACACAATATACATTATTTTAATGAAAGCCAGAAAATCTGGCATTGCAAGACGTTTAACCCTTACCCAGTAATTCGAATTCGTTTTTCATCCGCGACAGTAATACCCCGCGAAGGTCAGACAAGCCCATATATGCATTATTGTCTCATGTCTCAGGATCCGCCAAGGTCGGCCTTGATGTCGGGGAGAAATGCGAATTGTACGATTTGTCATTTGTTACATGTTGTCAAGTGTCAACATGACATGTCGCTCGTGTTTTGGTTTAGAATTGTTTGTTGGCCGGGAGTTCATTTAAATCTCCATTATGTATATCCGGATAGAAATCCAACAGGTTATGCTACTTTGCTATGGAATTAAAGACATTGACATCATGGACCAATGCATGCAGACCACAGCAACAACGTAGCAACATCTCTGGTGCAAAGGCAGCCTAACTATGAGCTAATAGTTATAAATGGAAACAACTCTTAAATAAGAGTAGGTATTCTTATTCTTTATTGTACACAAAACACTACAATAAATACAGAGAAATTTATATAAGCAATGCATTCTTCTGCAGAATTTTATTGAAAACTAACAGAAGACAGACATATTTTCTTGCGTTAATCAAATATTAGTGTCAGTTACGCTCATCCTCTCCATAGAGGTTAATCAGTAATGTGCAAATTACACACTCATTTTCACCTACCTTGGCGTGAAGAACCTACCATAGCTCTTTAAGAACTGGCTCGCAATTGTGATTTGTGTCACCATGACTGTCACGGCGTACCTACGTCTTTCCTAACGAAGGATACGCGATTGCACGTATTAGGATACGCACACATTTGTTAGGAATGATGCACGGAGTTGAAGGTAACACAACAGTAATAAAAAAAACAACCAGTGCGCCAGCATTTATAGTAGATTATAAGAATTAGTACGGCTTCACCAGTAGTACCAAAATGCTCGATGGCCCATATAAATCAAAGTGGAATGCTCAATACCCGATCAAGCAAGGCCAACCTTACACCATCGATAGTATTGCCAGATATGTCATCTGTTGCGAGGGTATTGTGTTTTTACGACGCAGGGTTATTTATAGGATCCTTGGGATGAGGAAAACGGAAGCTGAAAAACGAAAACCGGATATACATAATATTATTGTAGTCTTGTGTATTGATGTACAGAAAATTCTGGGTATAAAGTTTTGATAAGACACGGACCGTACAAGTTAAGCAGCGTTTGCTTTGGTCAGTACCTGAATGATCGACCACGTTAACCGATTAAATGTAGAGTTTACAAACATTTATTTCTTTAGAGCAAGCAAAATAATAATATCTAAGCGTCGGCAAGCGTGGCGTTGGATGCCCTCCGGCCAGATGGACCAAAGACTTAAAGAGGGCGGCTGGTAGTGAATGGATGGCAAAATCTGGTGATCGATCCTTGTGCTCTGGGGGAGGCCTACGTCTAGTGCAATAGGCTGACAACGAAGCATAATAATGGTCATTGTTAATGTCAGAAGCCGAGTAGCAACCTCTGACAAAAGGTCTAAATAAAGCCTATTTATAAAGCTGACCCCGGGCAAAACAAGTTATTAAAAATGCTGGTAAAATTACCTACGTGAAGAAAATCCGATGAAAGGAACACCAGTCCGTTGACTCGAGTAGATTGTAAACAATGGAAGAGTGATTTGAATAATAACTAGTGGTGGGGTGCGAGTGACAGCGAGAAATCATTCACGGCCATGTTTACGAGATGGCTATTAGTTTTTTGACTAGGTGTGTGGCGTGATGGATTTGTTGTGGGTTGTGTGATATTTTGGCGTAATAGGTTTGTTTAGAGTAAACTGATCGGAAAGCGTATTATAGATATAAATTATTGTTATTTTTTTATATATTTTATTTATTAATATTTATGTATTTTTGGGGAGTTAAAAGGAGAAGGGGACTTATATAAAAAAAAACAATAACTAAAAGTTTACTTACTTAATCTGCGAAATATAGTTCTACCTACGTTCCCTGCCTAGAATGTTTTCCGCAATACTACTACTACAAAATGCATTACACTCGTCATCTTTACATTATTAGTATGGGGATGTAGTAAAAACTCAAAACTTGAGTTGAACTAAAACTTGAAAGAAATGTCCAAAGCAAACTGTCCATTGTATAATGACTGGAACTGATGAAAACTTTTCCCATTTCGCAGGTTCGTTCACGTCTGTCCACAAATAGCAGGAACGATTTTTCTCCAAAATACCTATACCATTAGCAGAAACTTTGAGAATGGAGTTGCTGATATGAAATCGCCCGAATATGGACCCTAACTTTATCAATGACAAAATTGTCTCTGAGGTTAATGTTCCGAAGAATGTGTTGACTTTTAAAAATATCTTTTTCCTAAAAATGATAGATATAAAGAATTTCTTTTAAAGATAGAATTTCGGAAAGCGTTCATTATCGCCAGAGGCGCTTATCAACAACGGTGGTTAAATTAAATTCTTGTATACGAGTATGTCATATTTATCTTTGCAATATTATAAATGAGGTTTGGGTGGGTGGCTGTTTATTTCTTGCTTAATCAGTACAAAAATAAGTTATATTTATTCGTGAATAAAATGTAGGTTATTTCAGACGGTGGAAATGAAATTTGTTAGACCTATTTACATGTTTCTGTATGAGATAATAAATTAATGTATATTTTCAAAATATAACCATCCTATTCTCGTATTATTCTAATCATTAGGTAGCTTACAGAATCTTGTTTTAAAACATTAGTACTTAATTAAAAATATTAGTTCCAGGATGTGTGATTTGCACACTTCTGCCCAACCTCTTTGAGGATAATGTATGTATGTACCTACAGTGAAAATATTATTTTTAAGAAAATAAGGTAAACTTCGTATGTAGAGGTTTAAAAAACACAGTTTGTTGACAGATGTTCAACATTTATTATTTTGTTTTTCTTTGTTGAAACTTTTAAAAACTAACACAAGTTATTAAACCTCGTGGAGCTACAGAATTAATATCTAACGGTAGTTTAACTCTAGTTATTATCCGATTTCGTAGGAGTGAGTCGAAATCCTTTGAAACGAAGTAGCCATTGAGAGAAGGTCAAGCTATTTTTAATCAAAGGTAAGTATTTAAGAATAATTTTCTAATAATAAGGCTACTGGATCATAAAGAGAACTATTTGGTACAATTATATTGCTTGGTATTCAGAGTTTTTTAATTGAATTGTTTGATACGTTAATAATTAGAACTTCAAACTTCCAGCTAGGGTTCACCCGCAAGGGCCTGGAAGCGAAACACAGTTCGAAAGTTTTAATTTAGTAAATCTAGTTACTGTATTTTAGGGTAGGCATATACTTTTGTGTGTGTATGTGCCGATGCGGGGCTACACTAGAATACATCAGCTGCATCTCCGTCCGTGCATTTCGTAAGGGTCGATTAAGGAACTAATAAAACTAATCTATAGAGGTAACGGTGATGACCTACGGTGCCGAGACGTGGTCTCTAACTATGTGCCTCATAAAAAAGCTCAGGATCGCACAGCGAGCGATGGAGAGAGCTATGCTTGGGATCTCTCTGCGTGATCGAATCAGAAATGAGGAGATCCGCAGACGTACAAAGATCACCGACATAGTTGAACGGTCCAGCAAGCTGAAGTGGCAATGGGCAGGGCACATAGCTCGAAGAACTGATGGCCGATGGAGTCGGAAAGTTCTAGAGTGGATACCACGTATCGGCAAGCGCAGCGTGGGAAGGCCACCCGCGAGGTGGACGGATGACCTGGCCAAGGTTGCGGGCGTAGTTGGATGCAGGCTGCTCCACCGGTGGAGTGGAGGTTGTTGTGGGAGGCCTATGTCCAAAAGTGGACTTCTCAGGGCTGTAAATGATGATAGAGGTAACATCTTGAGCATGTTCTATTGGTTTACTGTACCCACATTGCACTGCGACAGAACGTTGACTCGATAAACTACGAGCATATACTAATAGTTCCATGCGAAATGCTATTATAAGCGAAGCCAACAAATTAATTTTGACTCTGAAACCTTGAAAATATTAAAGTCTCATCAAATTTGGCTCATCAAAATTCTATGGTAGTTTGCTTCCAAAATTAACATTTTCTAAACGGATTCTAGTTGCTGTTGCGAGCGTGTATACGATCATGGACGTAGTATAAGTGGAGGTAGCCTAGCAACGGTTGATCATGATAAGTAGGAACACCGTTGCGCTGATGATGGGCTGAAGGCAATGGCTACACACACACACATCAGCCTATTGCAGTCCACTGCTGGACGTAGGCCTGCCCCACGGCGCGCCACGTAGTTACTGCTATAGGAGGGCTTTTGCCAAGTCACCACGCCAGGCAGGCAGTGTGCTTTTTTTTCGGACTATGTTGTCAACACGGGAGGCGTCCACCTCCTGGAAACCAAACCACGGGCAGACATGGAGTAGTGTTATTCTACTCTGTCAATACCACACGGCTAGTTGTTGATGATGGATGATATAGGATATAGAAGGCAAAAGCTAGCCAGTGATTTGTTCACACTGTACTGTTTAGTCTACATTGACTATTACATCTCCTTTTCACCCTTACTTCATGGTACGGACCAAGAGATTAATTATCCAACTTTGCACGTAAAACATGAGTAATGATTTTTAATAGCTTTCAAGTAATTTGCAGCGTTTTAGTAAATTAAAAAATGTGGAAGAGGTAGAGAAGGTAAACAATTTAAGGAGATGGACAACTGAAGCCTTGTCAAAAATAATGAAATAAAAAAATATATATACATACATACGGCTCTGTGTTTCGGAAATGGGATAGCCAGAAGTGCAGGTCACGAAGGAAATGGCGGTGATATATTATAAGAGCCTAGCTTCCCACCAGGTAACAGAGAGTAACAAGTTGATTGATTTTGAGATAAATATATTGCCAAAAACGTAATGTAAAAATAAAAAAGTTTAAAAGAGATGGTCAAATTCGTCATCCGAGTTAATTGACCCGGTAGCTCAGTTGGTTAGAGCAAAGCGCGGTATGCGAGAGGTCGTGAGTTCAAGTCTCACTAGGGTGATTTTTTTTTTCATTTCTTAACAATATTTATAATAAATATATTTTTCACGTTTCTGCATAATTTTATTAATTTGACGGCGATCCTCAATTACACTGACAGTTTGGCATTCTGTCCATAGATTAAACGATTAGTAGCTGAAATCAGTTTCCGGCAAATGAAATTACCATCCATCCATATTCACCATCTTTCGCGTTTATAATAATATATTAGTAAGATTTTGCGCATCTCGTACAAAAAGTAACGTAAGAAAACGTTTACACTAAGATTATCCGGCCATTATATTTATTTTGAATTTAGAGACTTGAACGAAACACAATAGCTTTGATTTTCTTTTATGGTTTAATATCGAGAAACCCATGAAAGGACTATGTAAGAAAATACGCAGTCCGGTTACCATGGAAACGTTAAAATTTCACTACGAATTAGCTCTGACGTAATTAATTTAGTAATACATAGTAATTATCGTCACAACTTTGTGTAAGTTCAATATAATGAGACGTTGACGGAAATACATTAGTGTGTTAATTAAGACAATGTACACCTGGGGCACGATTCTCGCTTCGACATACCTCTAAACTCAACATAATTTTCTTATAAAAACTGATTTACCCAGATTTAAGTTAGAGAACAACTAGAATTATGTATCTATAATTTTTATTTATAATACTAGTGGACGCCCGCGACTTCGTCCGCGTGGACTGCAGAAAAAAACAAAATATCGAAATTATCCGGTATAAAAATATTTTCCGTGGATAAAAAGTAGCTTATATGTTAATCCAGGATGTCAGCTAACTCCATACCAAATTTTATTAAAATCGCTCCAGCCATTTTTACGTGAAAGAGTAACAAACATCCATCCATACTCACAAACTTTCGCGTTTATAATATTGAGTAAGATTACATCTTAATTTACCTATACTTATTTATTATTTAAATTCTATGTAAAGCATAGAATTTTATATATTGTATTTGCTTAGACAATAACAACGTGTAATTTATCACAATAACGGAGATATGATGTAGGCGTATATTCGTTCTAGGTACATACAATAAAATTAACATTCAATTTAATTTGTTGCTACGACGCCATTTTGTTTGCTGCTACGTCAATCTAGTTAAATGTTAGAGGTCAATGACTTTTGTAGGCATAAAGTAATTAATACTTTTTTTTAAATAATAGTAATCATTTACCTAATAAACTGCATATAAACCTCTACATACCTATTTGAATTTAAACAAGTTTATTTTATTCTAATTCCTGCGGTTTTGGCTGCCCTAGTAAGTACCTACGTCAAAGATAATTATATACCTACGTATATTATTCTTATTCTTTAATATACACAAAAAAGTACATACGATTCGAATAAACATCTACAAAGATAAGATTTTAGACTATTATTGGAAAGCTTTTCAAATAAATATTCACAAAAAATATTAAATCGACAAATGAAATACACCTATCTATTTACCTAGGAAAAACTCCATGAATAAAGTCAAAAGAAATCTGTATAACATGCCTAATCGGATACTCTACAAATAGAGTGATTCTGAATAGACGGAAATCTATTCAAGCCAAACTAATAAACAGAACGTGTCTATTTCTACAATTATCAAATTTTTGGCACGTACAACCTTGGCCGGGAAGGAGCAGCTATAATGGGTGCATCATTATAATAGGGGCCCCAGGTCAAGGCTTGAGGCCCCAGGTATTTTTGGGTCGCGTCTTGCCCCGAGCTTAGGGCCCGCGATATATGCGGGGGTATTTGAAAACCAATTGAAGAAATAAATCTTTCGGATGTAGAAAAGTGTTGGGTAACATTCATGTCGTAAGAGTGTTTGATATATGAGTATATATATAGGTAGATATAAAATATAAGATCGTATAGAAAAAAGCGGTGATAGCCCAGTGGTTAAGACGTGCACCTTCCAAACGGGAGGCGTAAGTTCGATCCCTGTCACGGGCATGTTAATCAATTTATTTCAGTACAGATTTTAATGTTGCAAAATTGTCACTTAGCTCGTGCCTCGGAAAGTACGTAAAACCGTTGGTTCTGCGCCTGATCTCTCTCCGGTCGTGTCGGCTTTCCATCCCATCGGACTATGAGAGTGAGGAAATAGAGAGTGCATCTATGTTTGCGCACACACTTGTGCACTATAATATCTCCTGCGTACCTGGCCAGTCTCTGTAGAGATTGGTCGCCTTGACCATAGAGGAATAAGATGTAGACATAGAGTGCTAATGTCATCAGTTTCGCTGCACCATTAGACTTTTCGGTACCTCACAATTTTAGTCCTTGACACTTAGATTGCATTACTATACGTTACAATACATTAGTAATGTAGTACATTGCTATACATTACACTAATAGAATCTTTAGTGTCAAGGACTGGAATTGTGAGGCACCAAAAAGTCTAATGGTGCATCGAAACAGTTAGTATGACATTAGCACTTTATGATATCTTATTCCTCTATGCCCTGACCGAAATACAGTCGGAGATCATCATCATCATCATAGATATAAATTTCAATATTGCTTTAGAAAATTAGGGGCTGATTTTACAACCCTCAACTTATCTGACACTGTCTTTCTCTAAAACTTTATCAATTTAGAGACAACTTCAAGTTTCCATCAAGGGTTCGCTCACCACCGGGCCCTTGATGGAAATTTGAACATCCGAATAGTAACGCCTGATACAATTAAATATTTAACTTCAAGTTTATCCTTCAGATAGGCTATCTGACCATTTGAAAAATCTGCCCTCAAAACATTAAATATAGCTAAAATACAAGGTAAGATTTACATCTGTGATACAAGTCTTAGTAATAAATAATAATTCATCGCTAATTATTACGTCGCTCGTACCTCTATATAAATAAATACACCACAAAGTAGAAGTCGTGATTCTCTTGTATGTTTTTGACATAAAAAATTTCGACGCAACGAGAAAATTTCCACCTGTGGGTATATAAGTAACAAGGACTCACCTGTCGAGTGACACGGCGACTAGACTGTACACGGAGGCGGCTACCGACAGCCCCTGCACGTAGGGCACCGTTTTACACATTAGCCAGCCGAGCACCCACGCTAAAACAAACAAACAAACATCTTTGAATATTTTAACTTTACTAAGAAACTTTTAAAAATAAAAAAGTTTGCGTTCGAGCGTTCGTTAGGAATAAAGTAATTGTCCCTTGGATATCTTCTGTACGTGTAAAACGGTAGCAATTCCACATCAATTTGATGTCAAATTGTGTATTTTGAAATTGCTGTGACGGCCGATTGGTCTAGTAGGTAGTGACCCTGCCTACGACGCCATAGGTCCTGGGTTCGAATCCCGGTAGGTGCAAACATTGATATGATGAATATTGATGATTGTTTCCGAGTCATGGATGTTTCTATACTTATCTATGTATTTATATACCGTTGCTTAGTACCCACGACACAAGACCTTAGGGATCTTAGTGTGGGACTAGGTTAATGTGTTATGTGTAAAAAAAAAAAAAAAAGTTCAAAAGATTATCAAGAATTGTAAATTAATCGCTGCCGCGTTTTAGAAAGATACGTAAATAACAAGCTTCAATTTAAAAAAAAAAACCTTTTTTAGAAACAAGCTTTTACTATTTGTTAATAAAATCAACTGATCGAATCAAACGAGTCCAAACTCGGTGGGCTTGCGTCGTTAAATTACAGATTCCCTGTGGCCACCTTCCAGCTCCATCATCAGATGAGTTCTATGTCATGATAATATTACATTGTCATTCGATTTATACCTGTATGCAAAATTTAGGCTCAATCGGAAATCCGGGAAGTGGATCAAATTCAACTTGCAAGATTTGGTTACAGACAATGGGACAGGTGAAACTATTTTTTTTTTTTTAACACACACTTCACAACACATTGACCTAGTCCCACACTAAGATCCCTAAGGTCTTGTGTCGTGTGTACTAAGCAACGGTATATAAATACATAGATAAGTATACAAACATCCATGACTCGGAAACAAACATCGATATTCATCACATCAATGTTTGCACCTACCGGGATTCGAACCCAGGACCTATGGCGTCGCAGGCAGGGCCACTACCAACTACACCAATCGGCCGTAAATTATAATAAATAAAAACTTATAATAAGGGGGCATTGAATGTAAGTCATCAGTTTTTCAATTATTAGGGTGCTTTTATATTTACACCAATCTTTGAGAATCAAATACTTAACACATAATTTTCCTATCTTCAAATTAATCACTTAACTCGATACCTCACAAGATGAAAATCAATCAATTTACACGTGTAGCTTCATTACAAGTTTTATTTATCTATATTTAGAAATTCGCACAGTAAAAGGTGCAAATAAATTAAAAGTTTTATATAAAAACTCGCGTGCGTGGGTATGATCAATCCTGAATCTCCGGGGACCGGTCGTTGCTCATGAATACATTGGTTAAAAATACATTCAGTTTAGTATCTTGTTTGATTACAAGTATCATTTAACTAAAACTACAAGATAACTGTAATAAAATACACACTCGATAAATCTAAATTGCCAAATACATACAACGATATAATAATGGTGGCATGTGGAGGAAAATATCTAAAAAAACGAACTAAAATTCGATGTTTCCATAAATACATTTTACTTGGTTTCTTAGGATATGGGGGCCATCATATGACGGCCATAATACAGCGGTGAATAATGTTATTAGAGCGTTATTGTATGTAAACAAAATGGCGCAGCTTGCTTAAAAGCGGTGCACCATTGGCATAGGATAGCCGACCTGAGGGGTAAGCACGAACCTCTCGATAGTCCGTAACGCTAGCGTCAAACTGTCAAATCACATAGATTTTGCTAGCGAGTCGCTAGAGTTACGCCGCGTAAAAAGGTTCGTGCTTACCCCACTGATCACCTGATCCTTTTTTAAGTGTTGTACAACGCGTTGCACTATTTAGACAATGAGGCGACATGTTCTTTCAAATCCGCTGTATAACGGCACCGCTATTTTAGAAAAGAAAAGCTTTATACCACTGGTTTTTAAAGAAAAATATTTTCATCAAAGATGAAACATGCTCGTGGTAACGAAAGTTTAAGGTAAAATTTAAAACTTTTCAATATTTAAAAGAGAGTTGTTCTGTACATAAGCAATAACAATTTTATGCCTCGCTTTGAATTGAGCTGAAACCCATTATTTAATAACATGTAATAGTATAAAATTAATAATAAAGAAAATGAAAAAAAATCTTCACCCGAGTGGGAATCGAACCCACAACCACTGCAAACCGTGCCAGCCGCTATAACCACTAAGCCACCGGGTCAATTACTCGGATGACGAATTTTACCATCTCTTTTCTAAATTACATATTGGCAACGTTATTCTTCATCGTGTAATAGTGTTAATAATATAATCTGTGTACATCGTTTTTCGTGTACTTATGGTGTACATACTAAATACATATGTCAAAAGTTGAAATAATAAATAAATAAATACACACTCTTTACAGCACATAACCTCGTCCCATAGTTACATCTCTGAGGTCTTGTATCCATGACTCGAAAACAAACATCAATATTCATCATTGCACTTATCGGGATTCGAACCCGAGAACCTATGGCGTCGCAGGCAGAATATCAACTGCACCAATCGGCTGTTAAAACTAAATGAAAATAACCGAGCAAACAATATATTATCAAATGCATCACAATAACTTTGGCATATGAAAATAAAAAAATTCAAGGTGAACCCCGGAAACCCATTAGTCAAAATAATCGACACATCTCACCCCCACCCCCACCAATACACTAACAAAAGGCCACAAAATCCATGCCGCAAAACCCTTGAACAAATGACCCCAAAGAACACCCTTAAATCCCCTATAAATCAACCCTAAAAAATCGACGAGAAATCTTTCACATTCGCCCTAAAAGAGCAACAGGTAAGGGAGGTCATCCAATCAATATTTACACGAACGCCCTGCATTCGGAAGTAGGTCAGTGTACTACCTTCGACCCTAGAGCCTTGCATTCCTCTCTCACCGCCTCTTTCTAACCCAAAGCATTCCATATCCATCCCTCCTTATCCCTCACGACCTTGTACACTCCGCAAACGCATTACAATAGAAAAGACGGAAATGACAGAGCCGGCTCCAATTAATTTTCTATCGTATTTCGGTCGTAAGAAAGCTGAAATTCAGATGTTTGCGTTCCAGCTGCATTTGGTATATCGATTTGTAGGTAAGTAATGAATAGGTGATTTGATTTTAATGATGGCTTCGTAAGGTGGTTTTTGATTTTCTTTTGTAACCTACATACGGCGACCTTGGCCTGTATATTTAATGTATGTGAAAGCGCGCCTTATCTTATTGCTGGAAATTGCAGAGGTATAAATGATGTTTAATTTCATTTCCGACACCATTACAAACGATTTTAAAATCTATCTTTGAGATCAAAGACTTCACCTGCGGTTTTACAAGTTCCAATACGAATTTTCACTGTTTTGAAATGTCAGTTTTTCGGTTGTGTTAATTTTTTTATGTGTTATTTAGTAGTGTTTATTATTTAAAAAAAAAGCTTTCCTATATACTGCTAGATATATCTAGAGAATAAGTTTAGAGTTATTAATATTAGGACAATAATAGAACAAAAGTTAGTCTATCCTTAACGTGAAAGCTTAGCAGGATGAAAACGTTTTGATGTTTCTTAGGTTTAGCTTCTTACTCAAAACATATATGTACATAAAATCTCCCCTATTTCCCGGTCGGTTAGGCAAAGATAACGTACCTCCATTTAATCATGTATAAATAAAATCCATAGTATAGGTACATTTTGAAATCAGGCCAAGTTATGTTGTCAAGTGTACTGAAGCAGAGTAAATGTCATGGAAAAAATATGATTACTAAAGCAGAAGCAAAAACCTTGATAATAATAAATTATAGAAACGACATTCACTTTACATGTGGATCATTTGAATGCGATTCCAACGAAATAAAATTTTCAGATATTGAAATTTTATATAATAGCTTTCATCGATGGGAAACCAATTCGAGAATATGACCTCTGATAATATTCATTTGTTGAAATCTGTGCAATCATTACGAGTAAAATTTTATTTAAGAATTATGATAATAACTTGTTTATTGAGTATTTGTAAGAACCGATTTTTTAAATTTTCAGATAACCTCTTTGAACGATAAAATTGATAGGTACTGTCTTTATCTTGATGAAGTTTTAGAGAAGGATAACATCAAATTTATCCTTCAAATAGGCTTCTCGATCATTGGAAAAATGGACCCTAAACCAACTCAGGTATTTATCACAATAATTATTATAAATTGAATTCAAATGAACAGAACAAGATCGTAACAGCAAGCATATTATAAAACTTACTTAACATTAGAGAGACCCTAAAAGGCTCAAAAACGTTATGAAACATTTATTAATAAAGGCTTTTCATATACAATTCCGTTCGGGTCCAAAAAGCGGCGGGGCCCGGAAAAACACCCCAGTTTATAATGCAAAAGTTGTACCATTGACCAGTTTTGGCAGACCCCGGCCTGGCATGACCTTGAGACGTATAATAATAATAATAATAAGCGCACCTTGTGGCCTGTTGGGAATTACGAGAAAGGGGAAGACCCTGCATGGCGCCAGAGTAATAAGGAACAGTATTGCCTTGCCTTCGCCGGCCGGGCATTACGGTATAAGCTCGAGGGTCGTGCCCGTCAGTAAGTTAGTAAAGCTTTGAAAAAAAGAATTTTTAGGTTATATTATTCGCCGGGTGTATCATATTGTGCGGTCAGCGATGTATCCGCCATGTGTATCCCACACCATATTAAAGTTCTCTTAAAAGGGCCTCTAATGGCCACGGCCCGATAGAACTCTGTAGTCCCGAAATTTAAACTATTTATTATTCGTGTACTTACATAAACAATGTTTCCCTGTCTCTTAACTAAAAGAGACAGTAAACATAAGGTTAAGTGGAGAACTTATAGAAAAATTACTGTCATGCTGAAGAAAAATAACGCATATCTAAAGTTAGACTTAAGTACTAAGAAATTACATGTATGTTGTATAATAGAGTATATGTGTGAGTATAATTATGAAGAGTGTAAATGTGTAGTGTAGTGAATGTGTGTAGCACTGTTTGTGTAGTGAGTGAGGAGTGTAAGGCGAGGCATGTTAGATATACCTACCCCAAAAACCCACGCCAATGTTTTAACAATTCCAAACGAACCTCCTAATTACGAGAAAGTGCTAAAATATTATTACGATCTTTAGAAAAAAGAATTTTTAGGTTATATTATTGTCAAGCAAAAATTCGTTTACCAATCTCATAATAAACAAACGTGAATAATGAAGAAATAAACAGTAGTCTGTACCGATGCCGGGTCCTGGGAAGGGTCAGGATATAATGGACGGGTCAGGTACACCTAAACTAGGTCAGGCCGTTGAACTAGGTCGAAGGTGCAAGCCAGGTGAGTCACGTGACTCTCCTTGCCGGAGTTTATTGGTTTTGTTGGCTCTAATATGGATTATGGGGTATTCAGATGTTGGTATAAGCAGGCTGTATTTACAAATAGGTATATGTCTAGCTACTGTCATTGTTAATGTAGGTTATATGCGCACAATTTGGTTGTATTGTGAGGTTTGGTAAAATATATGGTTTTGAGATGACCTTCAACCAGGTTTGAATTGTCTATTTTATTTTTTTTACATATTTCTCCGTTATACGTAAACACATTAAAAAAATGTTATAAAATAGCGAATGGGTTGTTTAATATTATTTGATCTTCATCATTAGTAATGGTCATGATATACATCATATACATCATGATATAAATTAAGTCTTGTGATATAACTTTCGTGTACTTATCTGTTCTCTGGTATTAGAAGACAACTTAAATATATTTTTTTTATAACATATCCATGTAAAATATTGCCAAGACTCGCACTGTCAAAATGTTATTAGCCTAATGTAGAGGCAAAGCATCTACGTAACTAACTCTACAAGACCTAACTACATTAACTCTACAACTTATTAAAATATGTGGCTTAGCCATTTCGCTACATTCACATTCTGCTACTGTTCATGATTACTATTCTGTAGTTAGTTTCGATAGTTCCTGTAGTAACGCAATGGCCAAGCCACCTATTTCGACTAAAGTATAGAAGACTGATAACTTCTTAATTTTATAGAAATAAAATAACTTTTTACATTCGAATTATTACGACTTGTTATATTGTTATTTTGCTAAAGTGCACGCGGACATGTCATACCTACGACCAGTGGGAAAAATCGTTTTATGCACTAGACAGTTATTTATACTATCCAATAACGAGTTGCGCCAGTCAAGTGGAAAAACGACTAGAATGCAACTCCGTAAGCAGTTTTACAACTAACTACATTCTTGGCGAAACACTCCAATTTAAATTCTATACCGTGCAACTTACAGTTGCATTTCAAAGGTGGGAATTTGGAGAATATTGTCAGTAAAGCGATTGAACGAGCTTAGATAGTTCTAACTTCATACTATACATTCTGGAGTCTCTTGTCAAAACTCTTATTGAAATGGAGTAAAGTTTGAAATAGCTAAGCGGAAAGGGCTTTATATTCATGGTAAACATTTTTCTGTCTATGGGTAATAAAAAAAAGAAGTGAAGGCACTTTATCTGTCCAGCTGATACTCGGGCTAGTGGCGCGTGTAGTATTCTTACAAAACTATAATCATCATCATCATCAGCCTATTGCAGTCCACTGCTGGACGTAGGCCTCCCCCTGGGCACGCCACAAGACTGCCATAGGGGGTATTTGCCCATAGTCACCACGCTGGGCAGGCGGATGACCGCAGTTTGTATTTTGGACCTCCCGGAAACCCTTAATCGCCTTGTACGATACCCACGGGTAGACATCGGGTGGTAAAAATTCTACTCTGCCGGCACCAACTTAAAAATGCGAAAGTATCTGTCTGTCTGTCTGTTACGCTTTCCCGCTTAAACCTGCCTGTGAAATTTGGTACAGACAATCTTTAATAGACAGAACATGACTTTTTATTTCGAAAAAAAGGGATGAAGGGGTTGAAATAGAGGTTGAAAGTTTGTATGGGATTTCTTAATTTTAAAAGATAAAACTGAAACATATTTAAGCTAGAATAATTAAACAGCTCATTTTTGAAATTTCGACCAGCTAAGGGGTGAAATAAGGGTTGAAAGTTAGTATGCAAGTTTCAAATATCACGTCATAAGCAAAAAATGTTTGTTCGTTTTGAAATTTTACCAGTTTGGGGGTGAAATAGTCCTGTAAATTTGACTTTTGTTTTTTCTGCAGTCCAGGAATCGCGGGCGTCCACTAAAACTATAAATGGGCTAATACGAAGCCTTAGAATCTCTTCCTTTCGTGCACAGCCAATATTCTCTTAAATAACCGATCTCGAGAGATTTTGTGCATATTTAAGTGTTCCATTGTTTTCATACAAAAATTTCAGGAATTTAAAAAATCCTGGATTCATTATATTTCTAGTATTGAAATTGGCCGTTAGACGATAACCTAGTAATATAATCTCTATACACATCTGCCATAGGTCCTGGGTTCGAATCCCGGTAGGTGCAAACATTGATATGATGAATATCGATGTTTGTTTCGGAGTCGTGGATGTTTCTATACTTATCTATGTATTTATATACCGTTGCTTAGTACCCACGACACAAGACCTTAGATATCTTAATGTGTTGTGTAGTGTGTGAATATTTTATTTACATACATACATATAATCACGCCTTTATCCCTTACGGGGTAGGCAGAGCACCAAGGGCCGATAGAAACACATATTTTATTTATTTATTTTTATTTTATTTATCTGACCCCGCCATGCTAAACGTAGTTCTAGAATCTTATTTGAGATCCGCAATAAATATGCTTCTGTTATCCTCACTTTTGCTTTGTTTTGCTGGAAGAAATCTCTTGAAGAGATATGCATGCCATTGTACATTTCTCCTGTGTACAGAGACTACTAATAATAATTTTTTATTTGTGTACAAAGAAGAAGAAGGGTGCGTACTCTATACATAAAATAAAGTAAGTTTAAAAAAAAATATTTTTTTTTAAAAAAAAAAATTTTAAGATAAATGATACTAGTGTTTATGCTAGTTTATTTATAGACAGATATTAATTATTTCTCGTGAAAAAATTTGCTACGTGCGTCTATGTGCATTTAAGAAAAACGCAGTATTTAAACTTACCCTTCACACACTTCCCAGGTAATGGAGAAAAATGATCCTAGTTGGGAACAACCAAAAATCATCCTGTACATTAATTCAAAAAATTATTCATAACCTTTGCAACACATTAACATTGTGATCCCTAAGGCGTTGAGTCAGGGTCCTCTTTTCCGTTTTGTTGGTAACTCAATTTTTATGCCTGTACAAACAAACCAACCTATACACAAAATTATATTTAGGTACATATTTGCAATATTTCTCCATTTAGTAACACGTGAGTGCTTTTTCCCATCAGAAAATCATTTAAGGTATAACACTAATACTGATACAACGGCATCAAACCTAGCTTAGCCTACCCTAAGAACATTGATAACAAAAGATGATAGATATGCTCTTCAAAGACTTTCATGTTAAATTCTAGATGGTGAATGTACCTATAATAATTATCATTTTTTTTACTATGTTACTTTACTTTAAACTCTATTTATACATAGATTAAATACATATAAAAAAATAATAATTTTGATGCGTACGTAATGTAATAGGCTTTCCGTCCCATCGGACTATGAGAGTAACGGAATAGAGAGTGCATCTGTGTTTGCGCACACACTTGTGCACTATAATATCTCCTGCGTACCTGGCCAATCTCCGTAGAGATTGGTCGCCTTGGCCGAAATACGGTCGGAGATTATCATCATCATCATCAATACGTAGGTAAGTGATAATTATTCACTTAATTCAAGGTGACAACAAAACGATTTAAGTCGAACTTTATAGTCTCTGAAGATGTTCAGAATGAAACTATTAGATATATACATACAAACGGCAGTGTACCTAAAATGGGGTAGCCAGAAATGCAGGTTCATAAATGAGATCCTATGGTTACGTTTACCATATAGAAGCCAGATGTAAAAGTTCACTTGCTGGCTCATCGCTTGTTTTTAGTTTGATTAGAAAACCTGTTTTAAAAGCATGTTTATTTTATTCTCATATCAATGGACTATATACAGGGTGTAACAAAAAGGGTATGTTAAGCGAAAAGCTATATGAACAGCCCACTGTAGAGAAGTTATCCACAAAATTTGAGACCCGAAATCACATGTTTATTTTTCCCGATAGTATGGAGAAATTTTTAAAAATCTCAGAAATTTTCATACAATCTTGAAAAATAAAAATGTGAGTCTTAAATTTTGTAGATAGGTTCTCTATAGTGGGCTATTTACATAGCTTTTCGCTTAACATACCCTTTTTGTAACACCCTGTATATTAGGAGCATGGCACAGCTAATGGAATAATTTTGGCTAGCGCGGTCGGGTTTTAGTGAGATAGCCATATTCGATATAGACCGGATATTGCCAGTCTTAAGTTGGCTATACTTTAGTTAGATATACTAAAACGTGTAAAAACAAAATAATTAAACATTATTTAGCTAAACATCGTCTAATTATGACTGATATGCATACATTTTGCTATCAAATGTAATTTTTAAGCGGTATTTAATTTTAGACACGTTTTGTAATGACACCGACCTAGTTTAAATTCCTAATGAACAAAGAGGGGTGTTATAAGTTAAGTATCACTTAAACACTTACAATAAAATACAATAATTTTTGTATTGTTTTTGTATTATATTACCTGACAAATTAGTCCACATTTAGTTCTCTTCGTATATTGTTTGCAATTTTTATACGTCTGGCACTGTGTCTTACTGTACCGATTTAATTTGTATGTATTCCCCTGCACCAACTAATGTTATTAAAACTATCTGTGGGAACTTATTCGTATTATTGACATAGTTCTATGTCATAGTTATAATTTATATGTTCTATAGCTGTCTCTGTAAATATAAAAACATTGTGAAGTTTGCCAGTCCCTAAGTGAATAGCAAAGTTACGCAATCTAAATATTTAGTATTATAGTAAGTATGTGAAGTATAGATCATGCGTTTATTCTAATGTTATTACCAGATAGGTATTATATATTTAAGTATTCTTAAGTTTGTACATGTAAGTACAAATTGACAACAGTTTAAATCTTGTGCTAAGTGAGTTAAGTGTTACTTCATGAAGATTCAATATGTTACATTAACTTTCACGACACGTAGCAGATACTCGGTCAGACTCCTGTAACTTATGCCTGACGTGCTACGTTGCTACGAACTTACTACGACGTAGCTTTCCTTGCGCTGTTAGTCCTCCTAAAATAACAATAAATAAATATAGTATTGTAAGTATTGAAGTGATTCTTAACTTCCGAAGTTGTATTCTAAAGTTTGCATGAATAAGTACAAATTGACAAAGTTTTCTTTGCTCTTCAACATGAAGTCAACATTAACTCACGACACGTGCGATACTCGTCACTCGTAGCACGTGCTACGGACTACGAACTTACTACGACGTAGCTTCCTTGCTACGAGTATATGTACGTACATTGTTGCTTTTTCATATTTTTTGCGCGAGAATAAGGGTTATGTTTTTCGAGTGAATGTAAGGATAGGATGTTTTTTCGTTGCCACCCTTAACGAAGGGTACGTACGTACGTATACACCAAACAAAGTAAGTTTATGCCAAAAAATGCTGGGAAACGTCTTTTATTTATTTTTTAGTGTGTAGTGTTTATGCTAGTTTTATCATAGACAAATATTAATTATTTGTCGTAAAAAAATCTTGCTACGCGTATCTATGTGCATTTATGCAGAAAAACGAAGTCTACTCGTATTTACTCAACTTTGGAATCCCAACCCACGACCTCTGCATTCCGGAAAACAGCGCTCTTACCACTTGAGCCACCGGGTCAATTACTTCCATGGAGAAAAATTATCGTGATGTGATGAGGAGATTTTACCGTATCTCTTTTTGGGAATTACGTTATTGACCAAAAATCATCCTGTATATTTATTTGTCACGCAACGGCTTGTTGAGCTTGAGCGGTAATCATTAGATTCGCCTTGAGTCGTGGGAGTGACACTGGATCCCTTAGCCTTTTTAATATCGATCAGTACCTAGTTACGCGATTATAATTAGTAAAAGTGTTTTTCATCTTTAGTCAATATACCTAGCATATATGTATAACTGCCATTATCTAATAGCGAAAGGGTGTGAACACGACCTCTAGCATTCCGTGCTCTTAAGTCCCACGTGGTAATGGTGCGAATTTTACCACCGCGTCTTGGTCAAATTAATTATTGGGGGGAAACGTTATTTTTCATCAAGCTTTTATTTAGCTATACATAAGCCAATGTATGTTTGTTCGGGTGACAAACAATTTTAGCTGAATCCCTCAGCACAATGTTGATGAAACGTTCATTCGGATGACAACCATATCCTAACAGTGTGACGGATCATTCTAAATCCAACATGGCGGCATACCCAGAAAAGTGGCGGACCAATTATTATCTTAGTCAAGATATTATCCTACAATATAGAACTCAATATTATAGCTGAATGCGAAAGTAACTCTGTCTGTCTGTCTGTTACGCTTTCCCGCTTAAACCTCGCAACCGATTTTGATGAAATTTGGTACAGACAATTGAAAATCTTTAGACCCTGAGACAGAACATAGGCTACTTTTAAGCAATTTCGAGTTGAAAAAAGGGATGAAGGGGTTGAAATGAGATGAACGGGTACTTAGGAACGCCCCCTCACGCGGACGAAGTCGTGGGCGGCTGCTAAAAGGTATATTATAAAATTATTAGGTAAAGAAAACCTGGAAAAAATTCCTTGGGAATCGAACCCACGACCTCTGCTTTTATTCCGTGCCAAATGCGCTAAAAAGAAAGAAAAAAAAACTTTTACACAAAACTTTTACTGAGCCTATTTATAACGTATTTCAAATATTAACACATTACACAATTTGTCGTAAAAAGCTTGTCGCGAATTTAAGCTACGCGTATTTACTTTCTTATTTTAAATTTTTAATAAGTCAAGGTGAGGCCGTGCCGAGGACGAGTGGCATGTGACATATGTCGTGAACATACCACCTCGGGGCACCGGGGCGAACCCTGTTGTATTTACTCTCTTACTTTCTACACAAAGCTCTGGAAGGGTCCGGATATTTCTTCGATATGTGTGGGAACAATTGGAAACCAGAACAACACAACGATTGCCAATAAACATTTAAAAGTAAGAACGTAAATACGAGTACTTAAATGTCCACAAGCTTTTATAACATATAAATTGGAGAAAAATGATCAAATGTGTTATTTGAAATGACGTTATAAATTAACAGTAAAAGTTTTATTCCGTAAAAGTTTTTTTTTCTTTTTAGGGCATTTAAATAAAAGTTGTTTTTAAAAAGGTTTTTTACCTAAATTTTTTTGCACTGGATCACTTGCCTGTAAAACGATATGACGTTTTGATTTGTTTATTTCTACGCAGATGTAGACAGGTTTATTACTTAAAGGCTCGAGCACACCGGATGCGTTTGCGTGCAGTAAGCTAGACGTAAACGACCTCTAAATTGGGGAACTGTATAGGCACGGGCAGACCGGATGCGTAGCGTATAAGCATCGTCCGGTGACAGTTCTATACATTAAACTCAGAGTCGTGTACGTCTACGAGTGACACACGCATCCTGTGTGCTCGAGCCTTAATCGACCTTTTTTACTGTATTATTATAGATATTCGCTTATAAATAGTTCATACGATATAACCATTGTTTATATCATGTACGATAATAATAAGGCTAGTTTGACATTGCACTAAATATTACCCAAGATGTAGGGTATGTTATACCAGACTAATGTAGAGCTTCATATTTTGAAGCGACGTTTTCGAGCAAAATGGCTAGATTGTTGAAAAATATAATCTGATGTGCCTTTTAAATTTAAACAGCTGAGATCCAAAATTAAACTATTTAATTTTGAAGGATTTACTCCGTAATTTTCCATTTGCTACAGCAATGGAACTAATTATTTTACAGGTGCACTAGGAAAGGGGATGTTATCTAACCATCTATGCTGCTCTTGGAGTGAAAAAAATAATCGTATAATACTACAGCTGCTTCTCTTCCCGGGCATACTGTACAAGTCAGTAGAGGGACAAGAGGGTGTTTAGTAGGCGATGGGCTGACCACCTGTCACTGAACTTGTACATCTCAACTATACCCTCAAAAGTGGCACCATGCGGTTCTATCGACCCTTGGTGCTCTGCCTACCCCGTAAGGGATAAAGGCGTGATTATATGTATGTATGTGTATTTTACAAGTGCACTGAAAAGGGGATGTTATCGAAATGCTATGATAAAAGCGCACTATCGAAATCCTAACTACAAAATTTAAGACTTGAAATCATATATTATGGAGATCGTGTTTTTCACGTGTCGCGATATTTCTGAGTTTTTAAGGAATTCGACACTTAACTTTTCGCTTAACATACCCACTTTGATACATCCTGTATAAAACAATGCAATGTATACCGATCCTAAAATTTCTTCTATTAATCTCAGTGATGATAGCCAGATAATTAATGAACTACAAAAAGGAGGTGGCATTACATCATTCGTTTGTAGAAAAGAGCGGCGCGTTGCACGTTTACAGCGCAGTATTAGGCAATCACTGGCATTTGTATCTTAGTCCATTATACTATCTTAAAAGCACACTGTAACTGAGAGGAAAATTTAAGCCAGTAATCATTTAATTAGTTTTTCATATTAGATTCGTTACCGGTCACTGGATTATTGTATTTGTGCCCGAAGAGTAGCAGTAAGCCAATCCGTTACCACGTGGGACGTAACAGGCTAACCGGCGAAGTGGATTTACACACTTCTGCCCAAACTTTTTAGGGGATAATGTGATATAATATGTATGTCATCATCATCATCATCATCAGCCTATTGCAGTCCACTGCTGGTCCAGGGCACGCTACAAGACTGCCGTGAGGGTATTTGCCCATATTCACCACGCTGGGCAGGTGGTTTGGTGATAGCAGTTTGTATTTTGGACTGTGTTGTCAACATAGGAGGCGCTGCTGCACACCTTCCAGAAACCCTTAATCGCCTCGTACGATACCCACGGGCAGACATGGGGTGGTACGAATTCTACTCTGCCGGCACCACGCGGCCATGTATGTATGTAGGTCATATTGGCGGTTGCAGGCCTATATTTTTTAACCCATCTCCTCTTCAACTTTTTTTCAAGGTCGAGACGCGGGCATTTTTATAGATCGTTGCTCTTAAGCAGCGAGTCATTACGAATGGCTAAAACTTGCTTACGTCTAAAATTCTTTTATCTTTGTCATCAAGCTATTCGCCCACATTTTGTACTGGGGGTTAAATAAATACATACACGGCTGTGTATCTGGAATAAGGTAGTTAAAACTGCAGGACCAGAAAAGAACACCTTTCTTAGCAGGGTTCGAAGTGATAATTATCATGCTAATTATCACGATAATTATCTTGATAGATATACCTTGATAATTATCTTAGATAATTTGAAAACAAAAATATTCTAAGTTATTTATGTGTATACGAACGTCATTTGCTTATCCAAACGCACTAAACATCAAACAAAACGTTTGACTGACCAGAGAAATATTAATTTATTTTCTTTAGATACTTTCTTAATTTAGTTTGACGCCATAAAACAAATTCTGAATTAAATTGCGGATTTCTTACAGTTATTCTTTGCCGTTTATTTAATAATGCTAAAAACTGAGACCCTCCTTGGGGTTAATATAATATTATCATTTAAATAAAGAAAATTTCATGAAGTCAAATGGCAAATCGGCTTCGATAATTATCAAAAAAATATTTATCTTGATAATTTCGAACCCTGTTTCTTAGTCCTTAATCGACTCTTACGACATGCACGGAAGTATACGTAGCTGATGTATTCTAGTGAAGTCCCGTATCAGCACAGGAAATGTAACTGATATGCACCCTCGTGACTGAGATGTTCCCGAAATGGTACAGACAGAACCGCAGAATCATTAAGAATATTCCAAAAGCCACGTTTGGTGTAGCAACGACAGATGTAAATTTTATCAGTGACAAGTTGATAGCTCATCGCCTGAGAGAATGTCGATTTAGTTGACTCACACGTGTACGGGAGAACAATTAAAGGCTCGAGCACACCGGATGCGTATGCGTGCACGTAAGCGTAGACGTACACGTACCTCTGAGTTTAATGTATAGAACTGTCACCGCTTGACGTCTGTGCTTACGTCTACGCATACGCATCCGGTCTGCCCGTGCCTATAGAGTTCCATACATTACAACTCAGAGGTACGCATCCGGTGTGCTCGAGGCTATAATTAGCTGATGTATTCTAGCGAAGTCTCAGCGAAGGCTATGTGGGTAATTGTTTATGTGTTTGATAACAGCTTTGATAACTCTTGCTATACTCGTAAATCAATCTATTCCGCTCAACAACTAACATCATAAAGCTACAAATAAGTTACTGCATTCCCTACGAGTATTCCCTAAAGTAATCAGATTGGATACGAGGCTAAATCGGTTAATTTGGCCCACTTCCTAATTTTAGGTCTGGTCCTTAATTGGTGATAATGGCCCTTAAGGTTATGGCTTTGTTAAGGTTAGGGTACATTTACCGATAAAAGTCGACGTTATGTATACAAAACGATATCTATTGAGTCTAGGTGTAGATACTACGTTATGTATGTAAGGTAACCTTGACTTTGTATGAAAAAATATTTATAGTATAACGTTAAATATCGATGATAAATATAAACGATATCTCCGTATCGTTACTAGCTATGTACAATGTATAAATTAAATACTCATAGAGTCACGAAAATTATTCTTAAAGACGTTGGACAGAAATGTGTAAAACATAACCCCCCTTCAAGCGCAGTCAGGTAAATATACACACACTTTTTACTACTTATTCATGCCGTCTGGCTCTTATTGATAGAAAGAGCTGTTATGTGTGATTATTTTCAATTCAACTAAAATCTAGATTTAGCATTTATTCCAGGTCGGCCTTAGGGTGTGAGGGTTGTCAAGATTTTAAATATTTTTTATTTATCGTACTATAAAGCCTCGAGCACACCGGATGCGTATGCGTACACGTAAGCTTAGGCGTACACGTACCTCTAGTTGTAATGTATGGAACTGTATAGGTACGGGCAGACCGGATGCGTATGCGTAGACGTAAGCATAGACGTCAACCGGTGACAGTTCTATACATTAAACTCAGAGGTACGTGTACGTCTACGCTTACGTGCACGGGGCTTAAAGGTAAATAGGTAAGTATGCTATTCCTTTCCTAAAATATTCAAAAACAATCACCAACTAAAAACAATTTTGTTATTACAGCTTCCAATACTTCTAAAGGCTAAAAACACAAAAATGTACTCAAAAGAATAAAGTTATTGGAGTATTATAATAACAACAGCATACGCATTGATAAGCCTATAGTCCTTTCCAATAGATTCGAACGGATTCTTATACAACTAAAGGAAGATATATAAGAATGTCTTAGAATTATGGAGACGCTAGCGCCAGCCAGCTGTTTCCAAAACAAAGTATAAAATGTAGGTCGAAGCATATAGAGTAGTGTTCCACTGACTAACATGGGCTTATGAGGTGATGTAATGTAATAAATCACTTTACTGACATATTTCTTTAGCAAAAAAAATGTGTGCTAAGAAAGGAGGATGTATTATGTATGCATAGTCCAAGAAAACAAGACTAGGAAAAAACAAAACAAGTCTAGGCTTGGCGCGTGTTTATTTGATCCATTATCCATAAACTGGATAGCACACTAGCCGAGTGTTGCCGGCAGAATAGAGTATGTACCACCTCATGTCTGCCCGTGGGTATCATGAAAATCACACTGCGGTCACCAACCCGCCTGCCCAGCGTGGTAACTATGAGCAAAACCCCTCTATGGCAGTAGCCTTGTGGCGTGCCCTGGGGGAGGCCTACGTCCAGCAATGGACTGCAATAGGCTGAAGATGAGGTTGTCAGATTGTGGGCAATTTTCATTGCATTTAGCTTAATTACCTAGTCTGACATACTCTGTATGTGTACATACGTATAGGTATGTGTTTAGTACCCATGACACATGCCCTTAGGGACTAAGTTATTTGTTGTGAAGTGTAATATATATGTAGGGTACTATTTCCGACAAGTCTAATAAAATTTCATCAAAATTTTACAGGTACAGGTTCTATAGGTAAAAAGCACAGTTGCGAGCTCTAGTGATATAATGGTCTGTAAATCCCCATTGCTTAAGCATCATAATAATGATTTCATATCCCATTAGAACCCTTAAAATGACCTCCAAAACTGCTACGTACTTCGTAATATACTTCGCGATAAGAGTAATTTCACGCGTCCTCCGTAAGCGTATATAACTCAAAATCCGGGTCATTATTGTTTGACCACTCACACCCTTGTCCCGCTGATTTATTAGACAAGCAAACATTGTCCACCTTACGAGGACCTGACACACTTTCCTGCTTATACCAGGATCTTGTAGCAAAATATTGAGTATCTGTTGACCTTGATTGGATGATACTCATCATAAAACATCGAGATGTGTGGGTAAGATTGCAATTCTAATTAATTAAAACATCATTCGAATGATTTTTATTAATTTAGTCATATATTTTATTGCAATCTTTAGAAAAACGTCATTTTTTTTAATGACAATAACATTGTAGGTACAAGATAGGTTAAATAAAGTCACCATTAACTCGAATTAGTAACTAGATTAAAGAGAGACAAATTTTATCCTTGAGATAGGCTACTTGACCGTTGAAAAATCGGCCCTAAGCAACATGAATTGAAGAAATATTCCTAAACATTTTAACAAAAAGGAAACTTCTTGTTACCCGCATAAGTTTCCAAATCCATTAATCACATCAGCGTATAAAAAAAATGGCTGCCCGAACCCCATTCGAATATCGAATAATGCAAGTCACCAGAGTTACATCATAAAAGAGGAAATGGCGCAAAAGATCCAATATGGAACTCCAGCCAAGCCTCAAGCACACTACCTCGCGGCCGAAAAATAAACTTTATAGATAATAGAACTCCTTGCTCTTCTTCTATTCCAAACCAGACATAAACCTCCTGTGAAGATCTCGCAGTTATATTTGAAGAAGTAGTAAAAGATAACCACGAAAATCGGCATTATGATGAGGAAAAGTGGATTTGGGTTCTGGGAAAAGGGATTAAACAGATTTGTGGGAAAAGAATAACGCGTCGTACAGAAGGTAGACATTGAGAGTGAATGAGTGGGAGCATGAGTGGGCAAGGAAGGATCTGTTACGATGATGGTTGAGAATACTTTTTATAGGTCAATTGGTCTCAAATTAAGTTTTTAAAGTATTTGTTAAATGTGATTGAAGCCCCAAACAAATTATTGGGATAAAAATGTTCATACCTCTAAAGGTAATTAAATTAAATTAAATTTGTCATTCCATTTCATAGTGATTCGGTGTGCTTGCGGTGAAATATGAAATGCATCCTTCATCGTCAAATCAATGTTGCACATGATTAATTCAGTATACAGCCTTGGGGAATCCCGGCTATCGACGAAGGTTGGAGCTTCAGTACAAGCGATATGTCATAGGCTGAGCGGAGTTTTCTCTGAGCTTGTATTTTGAAGGTTGATAAATGAATTACAGTGAAATGAATTATATTTATTTTCAAACGGGAATATAACAACTTAATCGGTGTATATGTGACACGCCAAAATATGTCAAAGAAGTTGAAAAATAAATCACGAAGTCTATTATTTAGATAGTAAGGGTAAGTAAGCTTTTCTGACCAATAAATGGCCGGTATATAGTTTTTTTTTATCAAGATACGGCTTACTTACTTACTTAATCTGACAAATAATAATATAAATCTATTTCTGCCATATAATAATTATAGCGTTATCTTAAAAGTTACGATTAACATTAAATTTTCAATACGTAGTTTGTTATCACTTTAAAAGCTTTATGCCAAAATCGCTATTAGAGAAGCCACACGCAACTTGCAAGTAAACCTCGAGCCAAAGGAAATAAATCAAATACCACTAACGGCGATTACAAGTTTATTGTATTGTGTAACGTGATTTGAATAACCTTAATATGGTTATGATAATGAGGAAATATAGTTCAGTTGGCAGCTATATTGTATGGAATGATATGTGAGAAACTATGTGGGATCTACTGACATTTGTGACCCGATTTTCATTACTATGAACAAAATGTCTGGTTTTCGAAAATCTCTACATCTATACATATAATAAAAATGTAACGGATTGCTGTCTGTACATGGAAGATATATGAGAAAAAATATTATAGGAGACCTTTATCAACGCAATAGGACCCAAAACGATGATTTTTGGAATTTTTGTCTGTTTGTGGGTTTATCTGTTTGTCTGTGCGTTTGTGCACGCTAATCTCAGAAACGGCTGAACCGATTTCGATGCAGTTTTCAGAAATATATTGTGACAGGTCCCACTTAACATATAGGCTACTTTTTATCCCGGGATTTTTTTTTTATCCCGGATAATTTCGACATTTCGTTTTTTTTAGTCCACGCGGACGGAGTCGCGGGCGTCCACTAGTTTTATAATAAAATTGTAACGAATCTATTTCTGTGTATGGAAAATATATTGAAAAAATATAGAGTATAATGTGCGGCCTTTATACACGCAAGAGAACTCAAAACGACGTTTTTCCATTTTGTCTGCTTGTCTGTATGTCTGTATGTTTGTACACGCTAATCTCAGAAATGACAGAACCGATTTCGATGCAGTTTTCAGAAATATGTTGTGACAGGTCCCACAGGCTGGTAAATAATAAATATAAAACAACTCATTATTTTGCATATTTAACAAAATTATTTGGCTTTCCTGCTGATGGGTAAAAAACAACTCCAACCATTACAAACTAGTTTATCAAAGGAAACCACAAAGCTGGAAAATAATATTTATAAACATAACTTTTACTCCAACCTAAATCATTACTCTCCTGGAATGCCATGTTAGTTTTTATAACATAACTTTAAATAAAATAGTTCTCTCAGACTATGAGCTAGAAACTTGTGAGGTATATTTACTAAAGCTACACTTCTTCTTCTTCTTCAGCCTATTGCAGTCCACTGCTGGACGTAGGCCTCCCCCAGGGCACGCCACAAGACTACTGCCACAGAGGGGTTCTGCTCATAGTCACCACGCTGGGCAGGCGGGTTAGTGACCGCAGTGTGATTTTCAGACTATGTTGTCAGTACGGGAGGCGCTGCTGCCCACCTCCCGTACAACCCTTAATCGCCTCGTACGATACCCACGGGCAAACAGGGGTGGTACAAACTCTACTTACGCGGCTAAAGGTCCTAATAATTATGTATGTATCCTACTTAATATAATATTATAAACGTGAAAGTTTGTGAGTATGGATGGATGTTTGTTACTCTTTCACGTAAAAACGGCTGGAGCTATTTTATTAAAATTTGGTACGGAGTTAGCCGACACC
Source organism: Carposina sasakii (assembly GCA_014607495.2). NCBI lineage: Eukaryota > Metazoa > Arthropoda > Insecta > Lepidoptera > Carposinidae > Carposina > Carposina sasakii. The sequence continues at coordinate 627,278 of CP053158.1, read as the reverse complement.
CTGAATTAACACATAGGCTACTTTTTTATCACGGGAAATATTTTTATCCCGGATAATTTCAACATATTGTTTTTACTACAGTTAACGCGGACGAAGTCACTGGCGTCCACTAGTGTAAAATAAATTTAAAAAAGAAGATTTTAAATTTTGCTACCTAGGATATTTCTTTGTTTTCCTTTAATTATTTTGCTTTCTTTGACTGCTTACATTGTTACTGGACAATCTGAATAAAATAAAACCACATACACAACAGACGAATTTGCTTCTATTGACGCAAAAGAAAAAAAGTTACGCGCAAGATAGTTAATAAAGACCCTGACTTTCATCTTTCAAACATCACAGCCATTACGAACCGACAATAAACATAAAACTCTGACAATAGAGTACTCAAAACTGCGATACATTCAATAAAAACGATTTCCATATTATAAACGGTACGTTGACCTCCCTAAGTATTGATACAAAAAAATATACGAACCAATACATAACCAATTTAAGTTTGAGCCAAGTTGAACGTCCCATCTATTTGCTGTTTCAAAATATTTGGCGGGATTTTGAACTTAGATTTAGGCAATTAGACTTTGTAATTAATTTTACAAACCTACTGAAGCAGACACTAACCTAGACACCTGCACGTGAGATAAAACGAATATACCTGCGCTTACGTTTAGGTTTTAATCTGGCTGGGCATAAATTTACGAGTATATAATTATAAAATTATTAATAAAGAAAATTGAAAAAATTCTTCACCCGAGTGGGAATCGAACCCACGACCACTGCAAATCGTGCCAGCCGCTATAACCACTAAGCCACCGGGTCAATTATATATTATATGGTTATTTGCAGTGGTCGTGGGTTCGATTCCCACTCGGGTGAAGAATTTTTTCCATTTTCTTTATTAATAATTTTATAATATATAATATCTTGACTAAGATAAATTTATAAAAACACTTCTCCATTAATATAATCCGTTAAAGTATATAATTGTGAAGTTAGTCAATTGCTCAAAGTCACAATCATATTCAAAGATCGCAGATTAAACTTTTAATCATTGTTCTCAACACAAAATATCGCAAAGGCCCCTTCCAGCTCTTTCCTACACTCTTCCGTTCTAAACTTTCAATCATCCTCTCCACTTCCCTACATTTAACCCACACTTATTTCTTATCACCTCATTTCTTGTTCTATCTCTCACAGTTAAAGAATATCATATAATACCAATTTAAGTCAGTTATCAATTGCCAATAGGAAAAAACCGAAAACGATAACAATAACACATCCGAATCAATATACATAATGTTATTGCCGTTCCGACAGGAATACTCCCCTTTTCCTGTTATTGCAGTGACCCTGGGAGACTAAAGATAAATCGACCCTTCGGACCCTTGAGATGAAATATGTAGTGTCGAATCTATCCCGACCTCGGATCAAGGCTGTGAAGTGATGGGTGAGCTCCAGTGGACCTGGACGCGTGATAATGCCTGATAATCGTTGTTTGTTTTCAAATTACTTACTTTTATGTAAAAAAAATCTACATAATCTCATAAATAATAACTTCAATGAACTTTGTAAAGGCGTAGAGCTTGATCTCTTCAATACCAGTTTTAACATAGCGAGGCGTGTGCTTAGTGAAATTTTTTTCCGTCAATAAGTTAGTCGGTACCTAGATTTATCTAGTACCTAAATTGTTTTTTTATGTTTGTTATTTGATAAGCTTGTTAGGTTTTGTGGAACTCTGATGAAAATGGTGTGTGCATTAGTACCTGATTAGCTCTCATAATGCTTCTATAAGTGTGGACCTGTTATTGGCTTTATGTATCTACAATTTTAACTATAATTATAAATAGCTGTTGGTCTTCCTGAAATTGTAAAAAAAACTTTCAATATGAAGCCTTGTCTGCATAGGAGTATGATACGGTAACATCGAGACAAAATGATGTCACATTCAAGATATAAACACTGTAATCAGTAATCAAAAAGAGATGGTAAAATTCGTCACCCGAGTAATTGACCCGGTGGCTCAGTGGTAAGAGCGCTGGCACGGAATGCAGAGGTCGTGGGTTCGATTCCCACCCGGGTGAGGAATTTTTTCCATTTCTTTATTAATAATTTTACTGTAATCAGTGTCAGCTTAATACTTTCGTAAATGAATCTGATCAAAGACATGAAACAACGAGTATAAAGCCCTTTTTAACCGACTTCAAAAAGAGAGGTTATCAATTCGTCTGTATGTTTTTTTTTTTATGTGTGTTACCTCAGAACTCCGTCATTTATGAACCGATTTCAAATTTTTTTTATAGTTGGTCATGGTATACTTCCAGGTTGGTCCCATATTCACCATATCAGGATCTGATGATGGGATCTTGGAGAAATCGAGGGCAATCCTCGAATATTGTAGGCACATGTAGTCTGTTTTTATACTTTTACTGAGCGTTTTGGTCACCTACATATAAAACATAACATCTGATAATGGAATCTCTAAGGAATCTAGGGATATCCTCAAATATAAAAGGCACGAGTAGTCCGTTTTTAGATTTTTATAGAGAATTTTGGTCAGCTACACATAATATAAAGGAAACGAGGGTCTGATGATGGAGCCGCCGAAAAACAGATAGTGGAACTTTTTAGTAACAAAATCCCCCTATGGCAGGGGGGGGCCTACGTCCAGTAATGGACTGCAATAGGCTTATGAAGATGAAGATAATTGTGTTAAGTCATTAAATTATATGTTGCGTTAAGCCGTGTCCGAAGTAAGATGGTTATAGAGAAAGAGGTAGAAATGAGAATAACGAGATGACGGATAATAGGGATGAATGAAAAAAGAGTACCTACATATTGCAATCCCAAATGATTGGGAACAGGGCAGGAAGAAGGAGTTAATTATATGTTGCTCAAATAAGTGTGTACATGGCTGTTGTGCTGCCAAATCTCGTATATTCCTCCGAGGCGTGGTGCATGTACCGTCGCCACATACGCACTCTGGGTCGATTCCACCTCAAGTGCCTCCGATCCATCATGAGAATCAGATGGTCCAACCGAGTGCGTAATACCAAAGTATTGCGAAGAGCCAATGTAAGTGAAACGCGGCGGGCAACTCCTCAGAGACAAAAATGTTCAGAAAAGACATATGAAGAGATGCAATATAGATCCATCTAAATGGGAAGTTTTGTCAGCACAACGACCAGAGTGGCGCAGGACGGTGATAAAGCAAGTACACGAGTTCGAGGAGCAGCGTCAAGCTGACCTTGACGCTAAACGTGATGAACTTAAGACTCGTCCTCCTGCTGCCATTATCTATAATACAATAATGGCGCACTAACCTGTCCTCTGTGTGCGCGGGCGTTCAGGGCGAAGATTGGCTATGTAAATGTAAGCCATCTCCGAACGCATGAACGCCAACTTAATAATATCTAGGAGTAGAAGTGGTCGCCATGACCGAAATTGGTCGGAGGTCATCATTATCATCATAATCATCATATTGTCAGACGTAAAGTTTCGAAGCCTAGTCCTTTTTCTCTTTTGTCATGTGGCCTATTTTACGACAATATTATGCCTCTTAAACTTCGTACACGGCTTAACGCAATATATATTTGCCCTTTAGTAAAATTTTACTTTAGTAAGCTCGAGTTTTGGGAGGAAGTCGGTTTTTCGTTTTTAATTTAAATGAACATAAATAACCTAATAAACTCATAGATATTCAACGGATCAAATAAATTATACTTTATTTTTTCAAATCTACATAATTCTTAAGTCTATTGCTTTACAAGTTTTTAATGTCAGTAACTTGAGCAACTTTACTCGTACGTCACTTAATATTGGATTATTTTTATAGGACAAGGTCAAGTTTCTGCTTGAATGTAATTGTAAAATAATGTTAGTAGAAGAAAATGGGTTATCATATTAATTTTCATTGCTGGAATAAGTGAATGAAGAATTCCGTTGTTATTTCATAGCGATATTTTAAATTTTGAAACAAAAATCTAACATTGAATATTAGTTGATATAATAAATTGCCAATATGTAATTTAGAAAAGAGATGGTAAAATTCGTCATCCGAGTAATTGACCCGGTGGCTTAGTAGTTATAGCGGCTCGCACGGTTTGCAGTGGTCGCGGGTTCGATTTCCACTCGGGTGAAGAATTTTTTCCATTTTCTTTATTAATATTTTTTTATTAGAGAGCTTAAATTACTATTGACAATAATACTAGTAGTAATTTAAGCTCTCTAATAAAATACCCACGAACACTCCAAAAAAAAATTTTTTTTTTAAATATAATAAACTCAAATGTTCCTTTAATTGATCTCGGCAAGAAGTTTTAAACCAACTTGAATATTCTACGCCAATTATAATAAAATCAACGAGACCGAAACATAGTTTTAAGTTATTTAATTATGAAGTTTTGTCATAATTTGCCAATTTTGTCTAACTATAACTGCAAATCATATTTGAATATTAGGTACATAGTTCTTCTTTAAACTACTGATAACTTATATTTGAGATTAATTAAATTGTGAAGGTCGCTTATTATTTTGGTTCTATGTAAACCTCAATATTAAAGTGTATACAGGGTGTAACAAAAGGTATAATAATATGTTAAGTGAAATATTACGAAAATAGTCAGTATAAAGAACCTATACATAAAATTACCCGAGGGGTAAGCACGAACCTCTCTATTTATTGTATGCAGCGAGTGACACAGATGGTGTAGTCATACATATAGTAGCTGGCGCCCTCGCCCAGGGGAGCTGTTTGATGAAACACACTCCACTATAATATTATCTGTGAATGATGTAGCACACCTATAATTGGCACATACATCAGATTTTTTGTTGTAAGTGCAATTATTGTTCCTCTTAATGTATGTTCTGTAAGTGTGTCTAAATAAATAAATAAATAAAATAAAATAGTCCGTAACGCTATCGTCCAATAAAGAATACACCAAAGATCATTTTCTCTTGTATTTGAATTTCAATTGAAGGCCTTGTCAAGAAGTAAACAGCTACACCTATGAAGGCTACACAACCCAGGAGATGTGTCCAAATGTTACTAGTTTCGGTGTTGATTCGGAAAATCAAGGCGAAACATGCGCTAAACGACGGCAGTAGTGGTCTATGGCCTTTGTGTAGATAATCATTGTCCTGGAGCCACCTAGGCAAGTGTCTGAAGTGGCAAACGTTCCAGGAAGCTTCCCAAACCTTACGGACGAACTCTTCAGCTTGTTCGGCTGCATTGTGGGCGAGCGCTCCAAGGTCGATATCATCCGACAGAACTCCAGCTTAACATATAATATTTACAATATGTCATAAGCTCCTGTGATAGCCGAATTAAGACGTTTATTTCTATTTAGCTGCTTGCAAAATTATTATTTTCCCACATCTCTTTTCCGCGCGTTCATTTCAACATACATAATTAATTGAATTGCTACAATACGAACCTTACCGCATTATTATTGGGATCAAATTCAAAGCCTTTGCAAATATGTCAGTGTTTCACTTGTAAATTTTCCAGAGGATTAATTAGGACTATTAGCATGAATGAAGACTTTAATAAGTTACGCACGTGTATGCAATGTTTACCTTAATCCTAGGCATGTTTTAACGTGTTTGTGGTTATTACAAATAAAGTTTTTTTTTATATTGTAGAATAAGATTCGTGATACGTATAGGTATTTTGTCAGTTTGGCGTACATAACATGTCTCTGATGTAATAAATTTAATAATATAAATACATACTTCGAGCAAATAAATAATTATTTTGATTTATAAATCCTAAGACAGAATTTCTAATAATAAGTCGCGGTTTTCTAATAATAATATCACCCAATTTCTAACGTCCCTATTTCTTAAGTTTGGAGTGATTTATAAAATTTGAAATTGGTGCTGGTTTCTTTTCTACCGCTTTACGTCACTTCGTAAAATAAAATTACTCATGGTTTTTATAAGTGATGTATTAATCACACTGCTAAAATCAAGCGTTGGATCTGAAATATACTATAAGTAAAACCTTTTTTACATCTTATATAAAGGCTACTTAAAATTTTGTAAGGTGCGACTAGAGCAAGCAAACTGCAAACATGCATTACAAAGCCACGTCCAAAGTTAGATGTGTTTAAAAATGACATCTGACAGCAAAATGTATGGCTCTCAATTTTAGGCAATGATTAGTTACCTACTATGTTTAAATTCTTTTCTCACACGGGTAAGAGTAAGATAAAATTGATGTGGCATTTTGTAGAAGCACTTTGGGTTTATATTATTTAGTATATTATCATGATGAATTTATAGTAAACAAAACGTGAGATAAACTTATGTATTCGTTTACCTAAGGAGACATATAATCGAAAAGCAATATTTGTGTAGTTTGTGTTCACTAAGATTTAGGTGTCAAACTGTAATGAGTTTCTGAAAACTAGTCTGGATTGATAGTTACATACATTACATATAACACTCTCAGTTAAATATATACATACATACATATAATCACGCCCATTATCCCCCAAAGAGGTTGGGCAGAAGTGTGCAATGTACAGAGCCAATTTTCACCAGTCAGCTTATACAGTCCCACGTCGTAAGGGGTGATCGTACCACCCTTTTTGGGTACAAATACAACAATCTAGCTACCGATAAGGAAACCAATGAAAAATATAACATACATACATACAGGATGTTTTTTTTGTGGCCACCATTAACAAAGGGTACGTACTCTATACATCAAATAAAGTAAGTTTATGCCAAAAAAATACTGGGATTTTTTATTTTTTATTACTTGATATGGCGAAATTTATAGTGTGTAGTGTTTATGTTAGTTTTTTTATAGACAGATATTAATTATTTGTCGTGAAAAAATCTTGCTACGCGCGTCTATGTGCATTTATGCAGAAAAACGCAGTCTATTTACTCAACTTTGGATCCTAATATTTTGGAAAGCAGACACTTCCCAGGTTTGCTTCCATGGAGAAAAATAATCGTGGTGATAAGGAGATTCCGTAGCTTTCGGGAACGTTGACGACCAAAAATCAATGTTACCGAGTCATTTTAAATATGTAATACCATAAAAACACAGCCATTTTGGGCAGCGGACGCAAAGCTCGCTGGAGAGCTTCGGCTATAGGAAGATTTACTGTTAAATAGTTACTTTTATACAAACAAGTCCTTAATGGACTTATTATTCAGCTATTTCAAAGATTTCAAAATAATGTAAAAATAAAGGAATTCCATCGGGACCTCAAAGTGGACATGGTCGTAAAAGGCAGAAGCTCATGCTTCACCAGCATGTGAATGTCGAGGCTATCCAGCTTCTTGACAACTCATTAAAAGGACAAAACCTTTTGCATTAAATTAGTGATATAGTGCAGTGGGTGCCACATGAACAAAGTGACTTCCCCTTAATAGCAATGTGCCGATGTAGAAAAGTGCATGGACACGTTCTTAGTTTTACACGAGCAATTTAAGTTACATTAGTCCCCGTCACGCAGAGAGTCAGTAGCATTTAGCGTCAGAGCTTCAAATAGTCGATACCTTGGATTGGCGCCTTGCAAGCCAAGACATCTAAGACAATTGTGCCGAGAGTAGAGTTTGTACCGCCCGTGGATATCGTACGAGGCGATTAAGGGTTTCCGGGAGGCGGGCAGCAGCGGCTCAGTCACCAACCCAGCCCAGCGTGACTTTGGGAAAAAACCCCGTAAGCCTTGTGGCCTGGGGAAGGCCTATGTTCAGCAGTGGAATGCAATAGGCTGAGACGATATAGTAAGCACAAACAAATTACTTACCCAAATATCCATAGGATAAACGGGAATTCTAAAGTTCATGCAGACGAAAGTCGCGGGACGCTAGTCGTAAGTTGATCGTAAAACAAAGCACAGACACGATATCAATAGACGCATTACGGCATTATGTAGGTAGGAACGTGACCGGCTATCGCGCCATCCACTCCGGACTCTATATTCAATCTCAGCGTGAGCGGAAATACGTGACAGGCTTACAATATTTCATTTATTTATTTACTTTTACTACATTTGCCGTTAGTGGGCTGAAATTCTGTTGGGTTTTTGCTAAAAAATAGGGTTAGTAATGTGTTAATCGTTTCTAAAGGATTTTACAAATGTCTACGTCTAAGGGGTACCTAAAAGTGAAAGAGAGACAAATAGTATAGACGTGTAAACATTTTTTTGGTGTTTTGTTGTCAAGTACAGTACAAAAAGGTCTAGTAAAAATCTAGTCTAAGAAAGTCACGCACGACTCTTATAGACTTGACTATTTTAGTTCAAAATGTATTTGGATGATGTTGGATATTAAATAACCATGAGTCTAAAGATAGAGGGATAACTTCTTTATTGCACTAAAAACATTTTATATAAAGGCGAACTTAAGATGTAGAGTATATTTCGTATTTAGTGAGCACCCTCTAAATAGGTCCCACTGCTTAGTCACAGTCGGTACGATAGCCAATCCGGGTCGCTTGACCGGATTTATGTCATGTGATAAGTGATGCATGGCCCATTTTTGGGTATCTGCGGTAATAGATTTTTGGGGATATACCGGGAATTGATGTCTTTTTTTAACTTTTGACGTTATCTATTTTATATACGTATGTCTATGGTTAGTTAGGTACATAGTACGTAGGCAGGTGCTGTAACACAACTGATCTATTTATGTAAAAGCAAAATATCTGACGAATTCTCGCAAACTACTTGACCAAGGCTACATTTTATCCCTAAAAAAATTATAAAATTATTAATAAAGAAAATGGAAAAAATTCTTCACCCGAGTGGGAATCGAACCCACGACCGCTGCAAACCGTGCCAGCCGCTATAACCACTAAGCCACTGGGTCAATTACTTGGATGACGAATTTTACCATCTCTTTTCTAAATTACATATTGGCAACGTTATTCTTCATCCCGATAGCTATTAAAAAATTTATAAAAAAAAAATGTTTTTCCGTAAAATTTCAACATAATATTTTATTCTACAGTTCACGTGAAGACAGTCGCTAGGTACTGGTATTAAAATAAAAATAGCGCTCATTTTATGAAGCCGCTATGAAAGTTCCCAAATACTTTGACAGGAGATTTTGGCCCACTTAGGCACATTTGGCTCGGGTTGCGTAACTCCGAACTCCATCGAACACCACTTAGGCACAAGTCGGTGACCGGGTTTGATCAATCCGCTGACACGTGACTGAGACACTTTGGAAAGTTGCAGTCGACGGGAGCTTATTTTGACCTTATTCTGACTTATAAGTACAATATGAGTATACAATAGGTTTAGTAAGCCGTAGTTTGGTAAGTATTGTGATTTAAGAATCTAATATTATTAAAAATATTATTTTATTTTCTCCGTGCCTACTGTATTTTTGCAAAAATTCAAGGTTGGTGGGAGTTAATAAAGCGTTTGTTTTGTTAAAACAAACTTACTTTATAATATACATATGAATGTGTTCCTAAAAACCTAACCTAACCAAAACTACAGGATGGCGAGCGAGATTCTACAGTAACGTTAAGCAAATCGGGAACAGTGACACTTTACGATTATGATATGAAACTTAATTATGAATAGAAAAATAATTATTACACTATCTACAACTTAAATTAGTTTAAAGAATAACTTAAGGTCGGTGAAACATAATTTTGTTTTCAACGAAAATTTTGAAAAGTACCTACTTAAAAAATCAAAGTTTCTCTTAAGAATTTTGTTTACAAATTAAATTGCAATAAATAATATGATTACCAAAAGTCAAGAGATAACGTGATTACTGTCACCTTAAGAAATCTAATTATTATGAAAACCAAATAAAATCTTGAACGCGGCCAGCGTTAGATTTTCGACATTTGTTTGTGAAATTGAAATTTTAATTGAAAGACTTTGTGGTAGTTTGAAACTTTATTTATTTTATTCTTTTATATTCTTGAACAGAAGATCTAATTTTTCGAATTAGATAATAGTATTGACCGACGAAGATGGAGGTCATAGGAGGGCCCTTTCTTAGAGTCCCAGAGTACCAATGTATTATTTATTATTAAATAATACTGCGGATTGGCTAAGATAATACCTATATATTCTTTTTGGGTGAGAGAATTATAAATAAACCCAAATACAAAAATAACTACACGAAAATAGAAGGCTTTTGTAAATACGAAAATAACAGTGACAGGTTCCATTTATTTCGAAAGCAGATATGCAGGTTTACCAAAGGTAATAATTGAATTAGTTACCATTGGTATGTCAATAAAAAACCTAACTGATTCAGAAAAGTATTCATATCCGCATGATGTATCTGATCTGCTAAATATTAATATTATTTACTTTATGTTACCAATACAGTTTGATAAACAATAGAGATATATTTTGTACAGAATTCTTAGGAGTGTCTTTGGTATTTTTTCAACAAGAGAAAAAACTAACTAAAACGTGTTTATGAAACGGCGGCGATAGGACCAGTTACCACTTGGGAATAACTGGTGAAAAGTGGGTGTCATGGTCAATCTCTCTGGGGGATAATGGGTGTGATTTTATGTACGTATTTTGTTAATATTTTTAAATATAAGACCTTGTTAAAGAATTAAGTGATCTGAGCCCTTAGCAAATAGTTTTTTTTTTTAAAGGAACACCCATAAATTGAAAATTCAAAATATTTTTTTTCCGTACAAACTAAACCGATGAATGCGCATTTAGAAAATACTTTTCTAAAAAACAGTCCCATTTACTTTTCTTTTCAGATCGTCTTTCGTGAGCGTGACAATATAAAATGATAAATAAAAGAGAATCCTAAAAATGAGTATTTATAGGTACACATAGAATGATACTTCGATATTGATTGTATCGTGGAGATTTTCGTAAAGATATGGTAATACATATAAAATATATAATGACGAAAATCACCAGTAGTAGAAAAATCCTGCTTGATTTGAAAAACGCCTCATAGTTTTATTTCTATCTTATTATATCCTATTATTTTAACTTAGGCAGTAGGCTCACCCCTTATTTCGCGGGACGTAATAGGGTAACTGATAAAAAGTGCTTGTGTAGGTAACTTGCACACTTCTGCCCAACCTGTAATGTATGTTATTATAACTTGATTTTATAATCTTACTTATAAACGCGAAAGTTTGTGAGTATGGATGGATGGATGTTTGTTATTCTTTCACGTAAAAACAGCTGGAGTGATTTTAATAAAATTTGGTATGGAGTTAGCTGACACCCTGGATTAACACTTAGGCTACTTTTTATCCCGGGAATTTTTTTTTATCCCGGATAATTTCGACATTTTGTTTTTTCTGCAGTCCACGCGGACGAAGTCGCGGGCGTCCACTAGTATCTTATAAATAGTGAAAAAAGTAATTAATTCCAAAAGCTACTTAGATCGTGTTTAGTTAACAAATTCTTTTCCTATCCATCAATTTTATCAAGTATCAGGCTAGTATATAAAGTAAGTGAATCGCGTAAGAAGTTAGGTCGTAGTCGGCTTAGGGGGTCGTTGGCGCAACGAGATGGATGCGATTAATTTGGATAGATACCGGAAACATACGGAAGGAAATGATTCTAGTATTAAATAGATTTCAGAAAAAAAAATCAAAAATAACTGCGATAGACTTACAAATTTGTAGTATCAAATGAATTTTAGGCACCTTTTACGAAGTACATTAAGAAGACGGCCGATTGGTGTAGTTGGTAGTGGCCCTGCCTGCGATGCCATAGGTCCAAGGTTCTAATCACAGTAGATGCAAACATTGATATGATACTGAAAACTTTAGTAGTACTAGTACATTTTTTAGGAAGAGTACAAACCAATCAATCAATCAATATGAATTTTTTGCACAATTCAAGTAATGAAAAAAAAATTGTGTCATGCTAATTTGTAATCCAACATTTAATTACCATCACGAAGCCACTTTAAGCGTGGCCACGGTGGCTACTGCTATTATGAATGTATTTTTAGTATTTACTTAAGTTCGCGAATTCGAAAAATACGTAGTAGCCTATTTTTACCAATTTGCCTAGTTTTTCTCTGAACATTGACGACATTATAAAACTTTTGTCCAGCGGCGTGTGTTTTTGTACAATCCGCAAATATCCGTTTTGCTAAATATCAGGGTCACCCACGTCACTTATGGAGAATAAACTTTAATACGGGCCTACGTTATTTACCTCCTGTTTCAGAGAAAAGGGTAGGGTGCTTAGGTGGGCAAAGTGAAATATTTTTTTGTTGGTACGTACTAAGAGGCATAAAATACTAATACGAGTAGTCTTTTAACACCCATATCTTATGAGAAGATGAAGTATTTACTTCTACTTAAGTAAATGCCGTAGTAATGATTATCATCATAATGATGGTATAGTTAAGAATCTCGTAAACAACTATTAAAAGGCAACTATCATAGAATAACGGAAGAGTTCTAGTGTCAAATAATGACTTACCTAATTTAGAGTTGACGCAATACAAAGATGAAGTAATCACTTATTAAAATAAAAAGGGAAATATTAAATAACAATTCACAACACTTAGGCATGTGCAAAAAGTATAGTAGGTATTGTATTGTAAGTTTAAATTAATTGAAGAAACCTAATGTGGTTGAAAACTTTTACTTGTTGTCCTTGTATATACTAATTGAGTTTTATGATATAAATCCATGGTAAAAATAGGTAAACGATCAACAAATATTATCTACACAATTTCGAGACGAAATAGATTTCTATAAACATAAAGTAAACATAAAACTAGAATTGTTACGGTAAACTTTTCAATTTTACTTTTTAAATTTAAAGATCCATAAATTGGAAACGATATGACCTTATAACTTGGCAGAAAAGTCCAGAAATGGTACCAAAAATTGGCTTATGGAAAATATACTTTCTATCACATGCACAAAGCTTAAGTGATATGGATTCTAGTACATAAAAGTCTATATTTTTCAATAGGCACATTAAGTTAATTACTTGATTAGTAAGACCATACTCATTCGTGTTAGTCCAAGAAGCGTCTTAAGTAAATCATGAAAAGAAGACAAAGAGAATGTGGTTCGAAGCAGAAAAAAAGATGAATTCTATTACAAAAATAATGTTTGCGCTTATAAAAAACAAAATCTAGAAATCCAGATATAAATTAAAAAACAAGTCAATTTTTCCAGAAGAACAACATAGAGTTCGTAGAATACAAATTGCGTAAATTCAAGCGGAAAGGGAATCAGTTTTGGAACAACCAATGTATGTTTCTTTAACAAGACCTATTGAATTCAATTAGATGTACCCTGAGGTGACTGACTTACAACTGTAATAATATTTCAATTGAAAAATAAACGTATTCTTGTTCTAGAATAAGATTTCTTTCCAAACGGTGCCATAAAATTTTATCTGACGAACATTCGTGAGCAAATTATTGTATGATTTTATGTTTGTTAATAAAACAGATATATTTATATTTTAAACTTTTACTCCCACATTGCGAGATTTAATACAGACTTCATCATCATCATGTATAATAATCATTTCGCAAAACGATCGGATATTGATTGATTTTTGTAATATTTAAGCATGTCATGAATTTTACCTTATCACTGATCTTTTACGTCTGATCCCGCTTTGATAAACGCGGCAGTAAGATTTCCTTCATAAATCTGCAGTTCTAACTACTTTATTTAAGGAATACAGCTTTATTTATAATAAAATGTTAAACATTTCCCAACAGTAGAAGCTGACTAAGTAACCATGCTATATGTATCATCATACATACTTAACGTAAAATTGAATCTAGTTCACATTATTAATTAATAATAATAAACTTAATTAAGATATTATACATAAATCTAAAATAACACATAAATATAGCTTATAACAAAGAAATGGATCAAATTAGCTCAGTAATATTCCATTCTAATAAAAGACCTAATTCCCAATTTGTCCAGGTAGATAAATCTCAATGTTTTGTCAGAGTTGGTGAATGTCAGGGTGTCTCAGTATCACGTAATTCCTGGAGTACATCTACACCTACGCGTACAAACTTACGTATTTGCTCTCCCCACCCTCTGCCTCTTAATAATATAATAATAATAATAATTTATTTTCGGAAAGAATATCCATCCAATCCATTTGTTAGTAAGTACATAAAAAACACCACTTAAAATCTATGTCAGTAAGACACAATTTAAAATCGTTGTTTTCGACATGCTCTTACCCGAACAACATTACTTTTTCCAGACATGTACTTTTGCAATATTATTCAGATAAGAACAGTCCACCCTATTTGCTATCATGTTTAGAATGCTGTTGGTGCTGCCACGCACTCTGCTGACCATTGCTGCTAGGCGCTTCCGTATCAAGGCCTCAAACCCATCTACTCTAGCCCAAACAAACATGCCCGAGGCTATAAGAGATAATTCAGCAGCCTGTACATTATCTGTATTGACGATACTATGTGACTATATCTATAAACTTCTTACAACTAGTACAACTAGACAAACAGAGTTACTTTCGCATTGACAATATTAGTATGGATTGAATAAAGTTTCTTCTCAGATGTCGTTCTCTCTCGATATACGTACAAACTAAATGATAAATTAAAGTTATTTGTCTGATGCCCATCTTCACCAGTCTTGAAAACGTTATGTAGAGCTTGACGGTTAATTCGTTTCTAACTGCAGGTTAGATTAATAAGCCACGACTTGACCTGCTGACCTGGTTCTGAAGCTGCACTGAAAAACATTGGACGGCACAATCGGAATACTAAATTCGATACGAAAATTTCATCGTCTTTGATGATTATTTGATGAAGGTTTTACGAACGGTTTTGAAGAAAATGTGTTTGTGAATGTTTAACATGCTGAGCTGTGGCTTAGGAAAAAACTAAAACTTATACAAAAATAAGTCTCAATGTGAGAGTTATCCTGTATTGTAATTGCTGACGAAATGTGCAGCGAAATTTTATAAAAGTGTACCTATTATGTTTCGATGCGTGCCAATCTTTAACACAAAATTATTAAACGGATATTTATGTAACTTGGTAGTTATTTTTTTTTGTGTGCAGGTAAAATTAATAATATTTATACAAAGAGTTGCCGAGACAAAACGAATGAAGCTCGAAAAGTGATATTTAGACCATGGCTTCCTTTTGTGACATTTCTTTGAAATTCCCACATAAACGGGAAATAACGGGCATTCCAAAGCGGAGGAAGTCGTGGGCGGCCTCTAATAATGCATATTATGTAAATGAGTAATATAAAATTTTCAAAATCAATACCGTGATAGTCTACAAAAATCCCTTAGCAACCAATCCACATAAGAAGCACCATCGTGACCTGGTGACCTGAGCCTCTCGAAATCTGCCGACTGCCGGCCCTCGAGCAACTGGGTTATTGGCTGGTACGAGCCCTTCTTCACGCGGACATGTATCAGGGGTACAAAGATGTCATTTTTAAAATAGATTTTTAGAATAGATATGACTGATATTTGTGTTGTCGAAATTGGGTGTTTTTCCACAAGATGGCATGACCTCGACATGACTACTACCACGACACGACCACGGCTGTTTTGGAAGCAAAAATTGCTTAAATAGTAAGGCTCGTTTTTTCAATAGTCGACACGACCTCGACTCGGCCTCCCTTAGATGATGAACGTGGTCGTGTCTTGGTCGTGGTCGTGTCGTATCGTGTCGTCTAGTGAAAAAACGCCTATTGGCAGTGATTTGGTTGTGTATACCTATGTATGAATGCATATTAAATATTCTGCTACTATACTAATTGTAACAATTTACTTTGCGTTCTCGACTATTAATCGTAACGATCTAGAGCAAAGTAGGCTAGTTGACTGACTTCAATATTTACACTGTGCTGTAGCCAAGCAGTGCGCTATGAAATAGCAATGAGCTCTTCGGAAAGAAAGCTATCGATTGTCGAGAACCGGGTCAGGAGTATGTTCACCCTGGGCATTGACAGCCAGGTCTTTAGGGCATCTATTCGTTATGTCAAAGTTGTACCTGACATAATATTACAATACCTGAACATTTTGAATTGTATTTGAATATAATATAGATATATTAAATCATATGAAGTTACGGGGGAGTGAGTAAGACAAAGTTATAAAGGGTAGGTAAAGGGAGCTGTTTATTTGCAAAACACTGGACGCAGGCCTCCCCCAGGGCACGTCGCAAGACTGCCATGGAGGGTATTTGCCCATAGTCACCACGCTGGGCAGGCGGGTTGGTGACCGCAGTTTGTATTTTGGACTATGTTGTCAACACGAGAGGCGCTGCTGTCCACCTCCCGGAAACCCTTAATCGCCTCGTACGATACCCACGGGCAGACATGGGGTGATACGAATTCTACTCTGCCGGCACTACGCGGCCTTATATTATACATATAAGCTAAGGTACCGATAATCAAGTGAGTAAGAAATGATGCAAAAAAATTACTGCCAATTTCGACTACGAAAAGTAAAATTATTAATAAAGAAATGGAAAAAATTCCTCACCCGGGTGGGAATCGAACCCACGACCTCTGCATTCCGCGTGTCAGTGCTCTAACCACTGAGCCACCGGGTCAATTACTCGGATGACGAACTTTACCATCTCTTTTTCTAAATTACATATTGGCAACGTTATTTTTCATCCCGATAGCTATACACTAGCCAAATCTCGGCAAACAAAGCTGAATCCCTCAGCACAATGTTTAAAGATGAAACGATCAACCATATCCTAACGGATTATATTAATGGAGAAGTGTTTTTATAAATTTATCTTAGTCAAGATATATATTATATACGGAAAGTAAGTAAAGTACGTACTCATTTGCTACTCTAGCATCACTCAGGTAAAATTTTAAACTATTATTCATTGTTTACAGCGTGACACTAACACAATTATTTTCCCTTATAAAATTATCCTTACTATAACATAATATTTAGCAACATCGGCATGTGTGGATTAGTTTTTTGTTTCTACTCGCTTTCTATATCTTACAAACACTAAATGAAATCTATTTATAAAGTACAAGGTGCAATATATTCAAGTTGGATTAAAGTTCTGCCCCTCTAGCATGACCACGCCTAGTGGATATCGTATTGTATGATATCGTATCGTCTAAATACAATAGATTTATTATACTAACGTTAGATCGGCAAAGCGAGAGATAATAACATAGGATACTCGTGTGTTAGAACGAGATAGATAGACGAGACCATTTTCATACACGTTATCGGCTTGTGTCCGCCCGAAGTCAATTGTGAACGAAACAAATCCTGCATATTTTTATTAAATCACGCGTTTAAAACTGTAAATTTCATGTTCTATGGACGTAAACAATTATGGTTTCGTGTGTAGTGCCTGGTTGTAATTCATCTAGGAAAGGAAACCAACAGAATTATTCATTTTACATGCAAGTACGGTCGAATGAGTTATTTCTGTAAATGCAATATGTTGAGAACTCTGACAAAAATATTGTGCACAAATGGATAGATTATAATATTGCTTTTCATCATATTAATGTCCAAAATGCTTAAGAATTGAATTTAACGAAATAATAAATTTGTCGTATTTCTAACCTCAATCTTATGGTATAGTGCTTGACGTAATGTATTGATAAGTGTCAACCGCATATCGAATTAACTTGTAAAGGTATGCACACATTTAGCCTTATTATTTGCACTACTAGTTTTTAATAGTTAGGTTTTAGTTTTCTGTGGTCACTATTAAATATAGTTTTTGATTTTTTTTCGATTTCCTCAAGAAGTTCGATTATTCGATTTAATGTTAATAGAGGAGATTGGGTTCAACTAAGTAAAAACATTTTGATTTTTTTCTCAGATGCTTTGATATTCTGGCTCAAAATCCGTAAGTTACTTGTATTAATATTATTTTATACAGAAATAAAGCAACAGCAGCTTATTATTCATATACATAAGTACCTAACAAATTAGTTCTGCTTGGTGGCATAGAAGGATAAATAGCAATTTTTATTTTGTAAATATATAGATTTTCAATAAATTATGGGATTTAATTTTTCTTAATAATACACAAGGTGACGACATTTTTATAAATAATCCATTACACAGTTTTGTCTTGCAACATTCACGAAACGCATAATAGATTTGTTTTTTGGTCTCGCCCTTCGAACTCTAAAACGTTAGTATAATAAATCTTCACCCGATGTTTATCGTATTTCGGGCTAAATATCGATAAATCGGCTTATCATAATGTGCTAGGCTTGCTGGTATAATAAAATATTCTAGTAATAATAATGATCATTGAATCCTAGTTTATATCGCCTGATAACGAAGTTCTTATGTCGACTCTTACGTATGCAGCTGATGCCGTGCAGATATTTTCATACAAAAATAGTGTGCCGCGGAGCGGGGGTCACGAGGGGAGCATCACCAACTGAGCTATCAAACATTTGTCACTATCAATATGTCAATTACTCGGATATTATACTACGTTTTACGAGTGTCTTTGTATTTTACCATAGCACAAGCGTCTACTTTTGGCGCTGAAGCTCCGCCTCTATTACATTATTGGATCCTAATAATAATAACAAAGAACACCTGAAATTTCAACTTTACACACCTTAGATGGACAACATTAAGAGATCTTGCAAGTCAATTTCCTAAATTGAAGTCCACTTCAAAGGCACACGACAAAAGAAAATGTCTTTTCCTCAATACGTTAGATTAGGTGATTACTGCCTTGAGGTTCAGATGGGTTCATAGATTACCTAATGTTGAACCTAGGTCATTACCCTCAAGTAATAAGAAAGGTAAAGGTCATAAACGACACATCATTTTAGACGGCAATATGGTGTTCAAATATAACGACCGGCAATATTGCCTAAACGATGGATAAATGATTTTTTTCGGTGTAACATTCAGCTATGTCTCACAATCTGCATTCGGTGGACGACTATACTCGGACTAAGTAACAATTTTAGAATATTAAAATCCGTGCTTGTATGAAATAAATTCGTTAATATAGAACCGTTTAAAATAATTGATTATAAATAATGTTTTAAGAAATGAAAAAATTCTTCACCCGAGATTGGCAGAGCTCCCAAAAGAATGGCCGGAAATCACTCTCGCGAAATAGATTGGAATTATGGCCCATGACTAGAGGCCATTTCCTGTATCCTATCCTGGTGATTATCAGTGTTTATTTTCTGATGTAAGTTATTCTCTATCACTTTTGTTTAATGCACTTCAGAACAAGATTTAATTTGGGCGTATATACATACATATATATATATATCACGCCTTTATCCCTTACGGGGTAGGCAGAGCACCAAGGACCGATATAACCACATGGTGCCACTTCTGACCCATTTTGAGGGTATAGTTGAAAGGTACAAGTTCGGTTAGTAGTGACAGGCGGTCAGCCCATCGTCTATAAAACACCAAGACCCTCTTGTCCCTCTATTGACTTGTACAGTATGCCAACCCAGTACAGTAAAGCAGGCGTAAATAATAGTTATTATAATAAGTTAAAGCAGTGGTTCCCAAAGTGGTCCAGGTGGACCCCCAGGAGTCCACAGGAGACTCGATGGGGGTCTACGTTGGCGTGAAAAATGAGGGTTCACATTTAATTTGTATGTGATGTGGGCCTGTAGTCCAGGGGGTCCACCAGAACCAGATAACTTTTGAAAGGGGTCTATGAGGAATAAAAGTTCGGGAATCCCTGACTTAAAGTTTGTCTGTTAGTTCTTCACGCTTTATTTACTAAACAAATCTTCAATTAGTACTGGTACATATAGTTGAGATCACGAAAAATTCATAGGCTATATTTTGTAGTCCACGCCGACGAAGTCTTTATTACGAGTATGTAAGTACTTAACATAAAAATATTTGCAAGCGCCATTGCAGGTTAGCCAAAAAACAAAATTCGGTTTATTTCTTTACGTCTATGATACAAATATTGTATTAGAGCTAGTATAGTACGTTGTTTTTTTTTTATCAGCCATAAATGATGAGTAGGTATCACAGAAAACCCAATTTCTGGTATTAACTGGGCTACTAGCGTTAATCACTACCTCTAAATGAAACCAGTAGTTAATATATCCTTCATTTTCGTTAATTACTTACTATCTTTGCATGAGACCAGAGTTAATTAATACATTTATCGTCGATTTTCACTATAAACTACCTACATCAGTATTTTAAATCATAAACATCATCGTCATGAAGGTTATGCTAACCTTCAACCTTAGTCCGACCTTGGCAGACCAGGTTTCCATTCAGTCCAAGGTGGAAGCCACTCTTCGAGTCAAAGGCCCGTGCTCAAAGGTGAGACTGGCTTCAAAGACGAACTTACGTATACTCGTACAGTCGGATTAATGCAGAGCTGAGAATTTTCTAGATGTCATTTCTTACTGGTTTGAAGGAAGAAAATTTATGTACCTTATGCTATAAAATTATGTTATTTATATTATTTTGGTGTGTGCAATAAAGAATAAGAATAATGTAAATAAACTTGTCTAGAATATAAATAACTAGTGGACGCCCACAAACAAAATATAGAAATTATCCGGAATAAAAATAATAATAAAATAGCCTATCTGTTAATCCAGGGTGTCAGCTAACTCCATACCAAATTTTATTAAAATCGCTCCAGCCGTTTTTACGTGAAAGAGTAACAAACATCCATCCATCCATCCATACTCACAAACTTTTGCGTTTATAATATTAGTAAGATTAATTTCTTTTGGATTCAATCTTCAAAAAGAGCTGTAATACTCGTACTCTCAAAAATGTAAAGAAATTTGTGTGTGTTCAATTAAGTATAAACTCCATTTTCATGCGTATTTCTAGAATTAATATTATGTATTTGTCTTGTTTTTTTGTAGCAGTACTGAAGTCGTGTGCACGTAATTTAAAATTAATCCGTATATTAAAGAGTTGAAGCTGAGCATATTTGGAAAGATTTCGGAAAATAATTTGTAAAAATTAGAGATAATGTTTTAACAACATTAACTAGCAAGCATACCATTTATTTTGACTACATTTTTATGCACATAAACTTATATTTAAAACAAAACACCTACAACGACACGTGTACCGTGCTGAAGTTTTTTTAAAGTGCCGTTTCTACGAGATTTATAGCATGCCTGCAGACGATGTCTATTGAAGCAGCTTTTCATTCCTATCTTCCTGCTACGACGCAATCTTGTCACATTCACTAAGATTTAGTGAGAAATAACACAGCTTTTTATCATGTCAATATGTCTAGCATATTTTTTGCGCTTTACATGAGTAAAATATGCTAATTGAAATTCGTCTGAAAAACGGTGAAAGATGGTACTAAATGTTTTTGTCAAGAGTCATGACGTAACTAACCCATAATGAAAAAGTCGTAGTTATAATTTATTGCTGGTTTTATTCGTAAAGTTTCAATACTTAATTTTGCTTAAAGGCTCGAACACACCGGATGCGTATGCGTGCACGTAAGCGTAGACGTACACGTACCTCTGAGTTTAATGTATGGAACTGTCACCGCTTGACGTCTATGCTTACGTCAATGCATACGCATCCGGTCTGCCTCTGCCTATACAGTTCCATACATTACAACTCAGAAGTAGGTACGTGCAAGTCTACGCTTACGTATAGTAGTAGTAAGTTTATAACTAATGGACGCCCGCGACTCCGTCCGCGTAGACTACAGAGAAAACAAAATGTCAAAATTATCCGGAATGAAAAGATTTTCCCGGCATAAAAAGTAGCCTATATGTTAAGTGGGACCTGACACAATGTATTCCTGAAAACTGCATCGAAATCGGCTCAGCCGTTCCTGAGATTAGCGTGTAGAAATCCGTTACAATTTTATTATATGTACCTATATAGATGATGATCAACAAAATGGCTCAAGCAGTGAAACTAAAAATAAGTGATTGCAATTAGAACTCACATTTACCTTGTGTATAAAGTTGCCAACTATTCAGAGAATGTTTGTATCGCCTAAAAAGTTCCTAAGTTTGCAGACAAATGCAGAGTTTTGTTTCAAATCGTCAATAAAATGAGACTACTGAAGAAGCACTTTATATGACGAATTTAATTGCGAGTATTTAATCATTTTAGGTATATCTTTTTTCTGAAAATTTGATTGGATATTTCCCTCAGTAGTCTGCTGGTAACGTTTTAAGCAAATAAACAATAATTTTAATTAAATTTTCATTTTCATTTTGGTAGAGTTGCTTT
This sequence comes from Carposina sasakii, assembly GCA_014607495.2. Classification (NCBI taxonomy): domain Eukaryota; kingdom Metazoa; phylum Arthropoda; class Insecta; order Lepidoptera; family Carposinidae; genus Carposina; species Carposina sasakii. The sequence goes on along the minus strand of CP053158.1, from coordinate 605,115 downwards.
CATACTATGGGTCCTTTTTCCGTTTTGGGTACTATTCAAATTAACTATTTAGTGGTAAAACTCTGGTTATTTCACGTTCTTGTATAAATTTCTTATGACCTATTCTACGTTATAAAAGGAAGCCACTAAATATAATGATTCTAGCTTTCGACTTCTGTATCACCTGTATAGAGTCGACTAAGGAACTCGGGCATCCTCTTAGCATAGATATAAAAGAAGGTGTACTCGTAATGCACGGTCTTTACTCTCAAGCGATAAATTAACAACTTGTCACTTATTATTTACATCTGTCACCGGGAACATAGCCATGTGTATGTATTATTTACATATTTTTCATGAAACAGTGAGATTGAAATGAGTGTAAGTAATACCGTCTCAATCTAGCCCTATCGTATCGCGCGGAACGAAGCACGAGTTTGAATTTAATCTGACAATCTTTAATGCGCGCTGGAAAATAGTTTTACCCAGTTTCTAAACAAAGTTCTAGGAGTCAAAGAAGTAGGCACTGCTGTCTTGTATTTGGTTAAGTTTTTTTTGTGTTTTAGAACGTGGCCTGTAGCGGAAACAAACAAGCAAAAATAATGTAATGGAATAGCATAAAGATGCAAACAGTCCGGGTCAGAAAAAGATATTTGTTTTTTTTTTTTTTACAAAATATTCTTATTCGTCAACAATCTCTGGCTCGATTAACAAATAAACTTGAATCATAAGGTCGACTAGTAGAGACATGTAACATGTAACGTGTTATGTAACATGCTATGTAGAAAAGTATAGTTTAACTTCGGCGTATGCTCACGGTCATTAAAGAAACCTAATTGGCACAAAATCAACATTATTAAGACGCATTCTTATTTAATATATGCTGTTTTATTAATCAAACTCTTGTAAGCTAGTAAGTATAGCATAGCTGTACTAAGTTTGTTATTTTTTCATTACGTCTGAGAATGTCTGAGGACAGTAAAATTGTCGTTTCTTCGACGATTTGCAATCTCTACTATCTTGGAAGTTTATTGTTAATATTATTATTTTTTATATCGTATTTGAGATTTCTGTTATTATCAATTTTTTTCATAATACTACTATTTACCTATACAGGGTGATTTTTGGTCGTCAACGTTCCCGAAAACTACGGAATCTCCTCGTCATCACGATCATTTTTCTCCATGGAAGCATACCTGGGAAGTGTCTGGCTTCCAAAATATTAAGGTCCATAGTTGAGTTATATGACTGCGTTTTTCTGCATAAATGCACATTGACGCGTGTAGCAAGATTTTTTCAGCAGAAATAATTAATATCTGTCTATGAAAAAACTAGCATAAACACTGGACACTATAAATTTTGCCAGATCAAGTAATTTTTTTTTTTTATTTACATCGTTTCCCACAATTTTTTTGGCATAAACTTACTTTATTTGATATATAGAGTACGTACCCTTCGTTAAGGGTGGCAACGAAAAAGCTGCGTGTATATATCAGGGAGGATGTAAGTATACTAGTTATTCCAGTATTACTTAATAGAGTTATTATTTATGTTGCACTATGTCTGTGTATTTCAAATATTTAGATACATAGAGAATGATTACCCACGTCATACGCAGAGTTATATTTTCGTTAGTAACTATATTTTTACCGTCGGAAATATAACCGGGGTCTACTTGTCACAGGCAAAAAAGAGTCAAATGAGCCAAAGCAACCACAGTACAGTGGAGCTTCATTTTAAATATTATTAGCAACGAGATGAAAAAGCTCGATATCATAGCACACCGTACAATTTGCAAAAAATCTGATATAATAAACGTATCCAATAAAATAAAATTACATATAGTCACACATTCTTCACGTGACAATTATTGGATATATTTTTATGTTATTAAAAAATATTACGATTTTCATAATTTTTCTTTATTAATAAAGATTGTTAACCTTTGATTCTTTGATGTTTTTTTCTCTAAACTTTTTCTTTTCATTTGTAATTTATTTTCTGTTTTCCCGTTTTTGAAGTTAGGTATTAATTCCTTTTAAATTTTATCATGGTTTGTAAGTAATATTTCCGGCACCTTTTTATACGGTTTTATTAATTCAAAATATTTAACTCTTAATTCGAATAGGAAAATAAATTAACAAAATAAATTAATTTTTACTTTTAATCGACCATCATACTGAAATTTGATAATTGTCTTTATATGGGAATAAAATTGAAAAGACTATATTACGAAAGAAAAGTATTTGATAGGTTATATGAAAGATTAGATGGTTTCCTTTCCTTGCTGCTATATAAAACAACAAGAGGGAATAAAATTTCCAAAGATGGGTGATTTTTGACAGATAAAATAAAAACAAGTTTATTTCGGTTGCTAAAACAGGCTCCTCAGGTAGTTCTTATACGCATATATCGCAGTTTCAAGCCTTGAAGTCATTTTCAGTTTTTCTGAAAATTTTATGAATTATTATGATTGAGAATACTTCAGGATAAGCACAGGCTTCAAGTTTAAATATTCATGAAGAAACCTTTTAAACCCCTATAAATAAAAGTAGCCTATGTTCTGTCTCAGGGTCTAAAGTTTTACCAAATTTCATCAAAATCGGTTGCGAGGTTTAAGCGGGAAAGCGTAAAGACAGACAGACAGACAGACAGAGTTACTTCGCATTTATAATATTAGCTGTTTAAATATTCGAGTTCATAATATATTTAATTTAGTCTCATAATGCCTAGTTCAAATAATTAGATATCATGATATCGGCATTCTAAAATATTCTATACTAGCAGACGCTTGCGATCAAATTAAAACAGTGGAGTTAAAGGAAGCTTTTTTGTATCTTTTTATTTTTTTAGTAAAGTTACGTCTTCGACGTTTACTCGTATTATTAAAGCAATAGTTAATTATATACATATGTGCTTAAAATAAGAAAGCACGACACAGAAAGTGTTTATAACATTCATTTACAGGAAAAATGTGTTAGAAGGTGGCTACATTAATGAATATCAAAACTGTGAATAGTAAAAATACACACAGATACCTATTCTTAGTTTTGGCACATTCCTATGAGTTATTTTATAAATGTGACATGAAAGGCAAACTAATTTATGAAGCCGCCTGAAAAACTAAATACACTAGGCGCAATTGAATTCTGTACATAAACCTTTGCCAAATCAATACAATTTTATAAAGTACCCTGGGGGACAATTCTTGAAAATTTTTGAGCCGAATCACGCAACCACTAATGAATCGTTATCAAAACGCGTTGCGAAGCAATATATACTTACCGCTTGAGTAATGAGGTATATATATTTTAGCACGCATCGGTCGCGAGTATGACAGAAAAAAACAAATATCTGTCTCGTGCTGAAATGTGTCTTAATTATGTCATAGTAAAGTAATTATTGCATTGTTCTAAGCGTCTACAACGGTTCCGTTTCGGCTTCGTTCCAACTCGAGACTTTTCGAGAATTGGCCCCCTGAAGTTTTGCCTGAAGTGTCACCGGTTTACAGCGGGGCCAATGACTCTTGACGCGATTTACTACACGTTTCTACGGGGAAGTAAAAGTTATTCGATTAATTGGTACTTTAAGACTTTTTACAGTTAAACAACATTTTATACGCTTTTCTTTTATGTTTGTAAATAATATCTGACGTCAAATAGATTATTCTTTATACTAGTTCAGATATCATATAGCATGTATGTATGACTGCGTGTTCGCTTTCCACCCATCGGACTCACACTTGTACACTATAATAGCAGAAGGCTTCAGGACCCATATCCATGGCTGCAAGGATTTTTTTATTTAATGAATTATGTCATTGGGTATATACAGAAAGAAAAAAAACTTAAATCTAAAACATATTTACAAATTAAAAATTGCCTGCAACTCCTCCACCGCTATCAACATGGCCAAAAGGCTGGCCGCATTGCCCCGCTGGATGGCGAGGCAAATTCTTTGCAAATGGCTGCAAATAGTTACAAGTGGGCGGAATTATGTGTGCATAATTTTCTTTTCTTTATTTCCAAGTCATTGTTAAAGAAATGGATACGAATTATTACTAGGCACGCAGCTAGTTAAATATTTTAGGCTACCATACATATACAGTTACGCCCATTATGACCCAAAGAGGTTGGGCAAAAGTGTGCAAATTACATACCCACTTTTCACTAATTAGCCTATTCCTACGTGGTAAGGGGCGAGCCTAGCGCCACTTCTAGCGACCGGTAACGAGTGAGGCTACCAACTTAAGCGCATAAGACAAAATACCTTATTGCCTGTAATACTTTAATTTATATGTGTATACTGTTGGTGTGTCTTAATAATAAATAAATAAATAAACTTACACAAATAAATTATAATATTATGCTAAAACATACATACATACATAATAATCACGCCCGTATCCCTTACGGGGTAGGCAGAGCACCAAGGGCCGATAGAACCACATGGTGCCACTTCTGACCAATTTTAAGGGTATAGTTGAGACGTACAAGTTATGATTATGCTAAAAATATCCATGAAAATATCAATTCCTCTATAAAACCTAGCAAATACTCCAAACAGTCGATAAAATGCTCAAATGAAACGCAATTTCTTTACTATCAGCAATCAAAGTGAAACAAATCATAAACTCCGTAATTTAATGAGTGGAAAAGTACTGCTGTTTGCAGCGTTTTTCCTATCCATGCGCGGAGGTCGTCGACCTCGATCGATAGTGCAGCTCGGTCAACCTACATAATGTACCTACATGCATGGGAACATCCATGGAGCATTTACACAGAGGACATGTTCTAAAATTTCATAAGATCGTCACTTTTCTTAATAAAAAATATACCTATAGTGCATGCTACAGTTAATATAGACTTGCGATTACCAGGTAGATACTAGCTTTATCAGAGCCATTGAATAAGGTGCTTTTAAAATAATGCAATTAATATTAACTAGATGACGGGTAGGGTTATAGGGATAGGGATAGGGCCGACCCCAAATAAATCGGAACAGGGCAGGAAGATGATGATTAACGCGAGCGAGACTTTAGCTAAGGCGCAAAAATTAAAGTAAGCAAAAATTTTTACAATTTAAAGGTTAATAATTATTTTTTGTTATTGATTTTGCTGAAATGGTCTATATTATTAATACTCCCGACTTAATAGACTTGACCTTATGTCTTGTTAAGCCTTCTTAAAAAACAAATGAAATAAAATGAAAGCTAATAATTAACTAGTAAAAAAGAAGTAAGCTTCATGATACTGACAAAATTTTAACCAGAGGTACATTCTTTATTATCTGTAAATTGACCATGATATCTCCTCTCTCTATCTACTCCATGACCACAGCATTAGGTGCACGTGTTTTAGAAGTTTGTCTCAAATATTATAAATGCGCAATGCGCAAGTCTGTCTGTTATCTTTACACTTGACTAAATCTTGATGGTGTAGTAATATCCTATTTTGTTTTGGTTGTACCAAAGCTCTTTTTTCGTATTTCTATCTGTTGTAGGTACATAAGGATATTTACCGATAGTGCAATAACTTATTAACAATATATCTGTATTAATTTTTTTATGTACATAACAGATAAATTAAAATTAAAATTGAACTCTACTCTTAATTTAATAGCATGAGTACATAATAATAGTTTTTTTAAATTTATTTTTTATTGACAAGCACAACAGGTAACTACCATCGCAACATTATTAATACATTAATTATTTATCAGATCTTATAACTAGGTCCTTACCCTAAGTGTGCCTATACGGCATGGCAAACGTGACAGTATCTAGTGTTAGTAACTTAAAATCTAACATGCACATGCATACTTATTATATGGTTAGTACACGTTACATTTGGAAATTATTATAAGTAAATTGATATAACAACTTTCCTGGGCGAGTCACAAGAAACAACTTCGCTGAGGACGCGTTGAGTGATTCGCGTGAATGTCGCGATAGTTGCGCTGTTACACTGGGGACGGACATGTGAAGCGATGAATAGTATAAATTTTTGGTTGGGCATGAATGTGAATGATTATACAGGAAGAAGGCATAAGAAGTGTTGGACGCAAGATGCGTGTACTGGGAGTGAGTAACGAGATGACGGATATATACAGTGACGAATGAAAGAAAAGTATATATTATCGGTACTAACCCCAAATAAATAGGAATGGGGCAGGAAAAAGAAGGTACAGTAATGAATAGTCATGCCAAGGAAGTTCGGTAGAAGTCTGAAAATGACACATACACACTATCGAATCATTCTAAACGGGCAATGTAATATAACACAGCCTCAATAGTTAATAACGTTGTCATATCGAGAGCCAAACAAACATACTTCGTTCATGAAACTTAGGTTGTCGCTAACATAAAATCGATTTCAATACAGACCTAGCCTGTAGATCTACAGATTTCATTCCTAAATCCTTCCAGGCTCGCAAAGAATAAATCCCTGAAAGGATTTATTACGGGATTGTGTAGATTATCCGGGATATGTTATAGGTCATGGGTTTGTTTTATTTTTACGAATTCGTAACCTTTTATATAAAGACTTTAATGTTTGTTTCTATATTCTATTTATTCTTCCTTTCACTTCCATTGTATTTGACACTTGCACTAGTCATATACCTACTGAATAGGGGTAGGTACAAGAGCTATTTTTTTACATACATAATAATCACGCCTCTTTCCCGGAGGGGTAGGCAGAGATCACGGATCTTCATTTGCTACGATCCTGACACACCTCTTTCGCTTCATCTACTTTCATGATATTCTTCATGCACGCTCGTCGGTTTAGGGTACTCTTGACCTGACCTTTCTTTAATTATTTATTTAATTAATTTTATTTATTTAATTATAAGTAAGTTATTAAAAAAATATATTGTTGTTATATTGTCAAGGAATTGCAATTTATACATACGTACTCATTCTACAATCATTATAATTATGTATTAAACAGAATAAATATTTTCTATTCCTTTCTATTCCAATTGCCAAGTTATCGAGGTCGAACTCCAATTTTCCAAAAGAAAACCCAAGCAACTAGCCTCGCCTACATTTTAATAGAACCCCTAGAAAGCCGACACTAACCGGGTCACCCGAAGAACTTGCAAGAATCGCGCTAAGAATAAAAATGTCGAATCACCATACGTTCGATCCGACCAATCAGCGAAAAGAGTAGCGGAGCTTTCACTGTGAAAATCTAGCTGAAGAAAAAAAAATTTTGAACCAATTATTTCTAACGGAATTGGCCCACCACTCATTCCCGCCTCTGCAACTCCTATATGCCAGGATCAACAGAGGCGACCAGAAAAATGCAATCAAAGCATATAAAATCCCGGGGGACCTAACAAGCGACTAATAAGTATTAAAACTAATAGACAAAACACAATGTGAAGTATGAAGATATTTTGAACCAATGCAAATGTCACTCTCATGACTAGAAAAACATAACCATCCTTCTGGCGCTGTCGGGTAATAAAAATGGTTGGTAGATGCGTGAGAGCCATACATATTAGATATATCTCCTCCTAAGGTTAAATCAACAGAAATATAAAACTAGACAATAATATAATATGCAATAAGGGCGTGCAACATCGCACAGATAGCAAATAAAACGAGATTTATTACAATATATAACAATTATTTAATGCTGAATTACAACAAAACTGACCTCTTTATATTTTTTCAATAATTTCATAAACACAATCATTATTATTTCAGGTTCATTATTAGGTTCGCGAAAATACGAGCATGCCTCTCTAAACCTTCGTAGAAATTTTACCAAAAATATTTTTGTTTCAAATATGTTGGAAAATAAAATTTAAGAATTTTATTACTAAATATATATATAAACACTTCTCCATTAATATAATCCGTTAGGATATGGTTGCTCGTTTCATCTTTAAACATTGTGCTGAGGGATTCAGCTTTGTTCGCCGAGATTTGGCTAGTGTATAGCTATCGGGATGAAGAACGTTGCCAATATGTAATTTAGAAAAGAATGGTAAAATTTTCCGAGTAATTGACCCGGTGGCTTAGTGGTTATAGCGGCTGACACGGTTAGCAGCGGTCGTGGGTTCGATTCCCACTCGGGTGAAGAATTTTTTCCATTTTCTTTATTAATAATTTTATACTAAATATTTATTGTGAGATGTGTTAAAAGGAAGTTAACTAGGTTAAAAGCACATAATATTGTAAAAAACCCTTATAAATATTACCAACTCTGCAAATCCTCATGCCTTCTCCAGCCTGATAAATGCAGGTCAACTCTGCAGGATATCGAAGATCTGGTCAAAGTCAGATTACATCACGAATGGCTATTGGTTTGGTAGCTCAAAGATAAGTGACACGTCCTGGTTTCAATTTCGGACAATGAATTATTCTCTTTTATGTAGTACAGTCCAGAAAAATGGTTATCAATACTTGTATACATAGTGTTATTTGTTACCACCGTTTACGAGGGGTACGTACTAATGTATACAATAAATAAAGTAAGTTTAGGTAGGTATGCCAAAAAATATATACAGGTGTTTTTTCGTTGCCACCCTTAACGAAGGTTACATACTCTATAAGTACATCAAATAAAGTAAGTTTATGCAAAAAAAAGCTGGGAAATGATGTAATTTTGTTTTTTAATTTCTTCATCGGGCGAAATTTATAGTGTCCAGTGTTTATGCTAGTTTTACCATAGACAGATATAAATTATTTCTCGTGAAAAAATCTTGCTACTCGCGTCTATGTACATTTACGCAGAAAAACGCAGTCTATTTACTCAAACTTGGACCCTAATATCTTGGGAACTAGACACTTCCCAGGTATGCTTCCATGGAGAAAAATGATCGTGGTGATGAGGAGATTCGGTAGTTGTCAGGAACGTTGACGACCAAAAATCATCCTGTAGAGGTACAGATAGTCACGCCTAATTACACCTCGAAGAGGTTGGGCAGAAGTACGCAATTAACATACTCACTTTTCAATAGTTAGCCTCCTTTCATACAAAATAATACTCCTATAAAGTCCTACGTGGTGACGGATGACCCTACCGCCGAAAATATGCTAGGAATATTTTAGTTATTTGTTCCTGCGGGTCTGGCCACCCCATCTCGATAACACAGCCGTGGTGTGTGTATGTCATATGTCTATTTATGTAAAGGTTCTTCAGTACATTGAACTCTATAGGCAGAATATTTACCAAATATTAACATAATCCGTTTAGTTTTCCCAATACTGGAACATTAAAGTAAAGGTAAGGTTTATTTGATGAGCGACTGTGACTCTTTTAAGATTAAACTAGAAATAGTGGTTTCTATATCGTAGATTAGATGTGGTTTATATGTATTAATAAGTGAATAATAAAATTTTTACTACAAAATTCGCAGTAAAATTATCATTTGGTACGCGATTTGATAGTTTAATTATCATAGTTACCAACGTGCTGGCTGCTAAGTTTTCACTGAGAGATTTACGGCTAATTTCTATACGAGAGATCAAAAAGAATCTCGGATTCTTTTATTCCTAATTTGAAATTTTGTATGAAAACAATTAAGGATTAAATCTGAGATATACAAAAAATCTCTCAATTATAGAAATTGGCGGATAGAGATAAAGTTGTACTTTAAATAAATAAAATAAAAATCTAGTAAAAGCTTGGTTCTTTACAAACAATCTATGGAATATCTGTCGATATTACATAATATTAAGGCGGTGTGATCAGACAAAAGAGGCATTTTAGAATCGATTTTTTAAATACTTGTCCGATTACCACAGCTCAAATTTTTTTATATGTTATTATTTAAATCTTTATCAAGTTTGTGGCCAACGTGGAAACTCAATTACTTAAAAAATTCTCGATAGAATTTCGATTTGAAAATTACCTTTTTTACGTTTGTATAAGCGAAATATCTTGAATACTACTGTGAATATCAACACGAAACCTGCATAGTTGTATAGCGCTTTATCAGATCTAGTTTATGGCCAAAGTACATTTTTTGTAAATTTTGTAGATAATTAACAATTAATAAAAAACACATCTACAACTACGCTGTGTTCTAATCCTTGCACTGGCCAGTCTCGCTCGGAACATTCAGTACCGCCGTGACCACTGTCAACGCCGTTTCTGTGCTTGTTTTTTCGCGCGAAAATACATAATATAAAATACTATATTTATTTAGTAAGTAGACTTGAGAAATCGTAGTGTAACAAAAGTTAAAAAAGAGAGACCTTACGTAAAAAAGACTTACGTAGAAAACGTTAAATACCTACCTACATAGATACTTTATAGTATGTTTAAGATTGTACTAGCGCCCGCCCACGGCTTTGCCCGCGTGAGAGTGCCTTACTCCCGTGCGAAGCCGAGGCGGGTCCCTAGTTACATTATAAACCTTCCTTGTCTTACTCTATCTATTAAAAAAACCGCATCAAAAAAATCCGTTCCCTAGTTTGAAAGATCTAAGCATACATAGGGACAGACATCAGAAAGCGACTTTGTTTTATAATATGTAGTGATTTCGTATTTAAAAATGATATTCATAAGTAGGTAATTATGTTACGTGTCTATCTTACCATTTCTATGACCTAGTATAATTTTATGTATCTACTTAGTTTTTTTTAGATCCACAAAATCCCGGGAAAAAATCTGGGATTTTTCCGAACATTTTGTGCAAAAGTTTATGTGTGTTAGTTAGTATAGTCCTCTTTATGACATTAAACTGCAAATAACTTAGTATCAATAGCAAATACAGGATATTTTTTGTGGCCACCTTTAACGAAGGGTACGTACTCTATACATCAAATAAAATAAGTTTATGCCAAAAAAAATGCTGGGAATTTTTTTTTTTAATTACTTGATCTGGCGAAATTTATAGTGTCTAGTGTTTATGTTAGTTTTTTTATAGACAAATATTAATTATTTCTCGTGAAAAAATCTTGCCACGCGCGTCAATGTGCATTTATGCAGAAAAACGCAGTCTATTTACTCAACTTTGGACCCTAATATTTTGGAAACCAGACACTTCCCAGGTATGCTTCCATGGAGAAAAATAATCGTGATGATTAGGAGATTCCGTAGTTTTCGGGAACGTTGACGACCAAAAATCATCCTGTATAACAAGTAGCAGTATATACAGGATGTAACAAAAAGGGTATGGTAAGCGAAATACTATAAAAACAACCCACTGTAGATAACATATCCCGAAATTTTTAGACTAGAAATCGCATGTTTATTTTTCAAGATTGTATGTTCATAATATTCCCGAGTGGGTTAGGTGTTCTCCATACTATCTGGACAAATAAATATGTGATTTTTAGTCTCAAATTTTGGTGATAGGTTCTTTATAGTGGGTTATATTCATAGCTTTTCGGTTAACATGACGTAAATTCCATACAAACATTCATCCCCTATTTCAACCCCTTACATTCCTTTTTTGCATATGGAGCGCAGTGCTTGGCAAGTTTCTTACTTAATTCTCTGTATTGTTCTGTTCTATATTTTTATTTTCTGAGCCCTAAGCTTTTTTCCGATGTCATCACACAAAATTTTTCACCCCCTATTTTTAGCCCCTCTAGGGTATTCTTTTACAAACTTTGAATGTCGTATTTATTTATATCTAATGAAAAGCCTAAAAAATAAGTTTTAAGCTTCTAGCTTAAAAAATGACGTAATTTCCATACAAACTTTCATCCACTATTTCAACACCTTACATCTCTTTTTTGCATTAAAAAGTAGCCTATGTCCTTTCTCAGGCTCTAGACTATCTCTGTACCAAATTTCATTTAAATCGGTTCAGTAGTTTAGGCTTGATTGCGTAACACACAGACAGACAGAGTTACTTTCGCATTTATAATCCGAAGGAAGAATTTGAAGATCATACTTTAATACCACTTTGGGGTAGAAGAGTTATAAATAATAATGTGTATTATCCAGCAACTGCAACCTATAACCGATCATAGTTATTTGTTTAGGAGATATTTTTTAATTGCACATCAAATAAATAATCGCCCATCAATTTAATCTCATCTTTTATATACTTTAAATGTATTAAAGTATATAAAAGCATTAATCAAAGTATAAATACATACATATAATCACGCCTTTATCCCTTACGGGGTAGGCAGAGTACCAAGGGCCGATAGAACCACATGGTGCCACTTCTGACCAATTTTGAGGGTATAGTTGAGATATACAAGTTCGGTTAGTAGTGACAGATGGTCAGCCCATCGCCTACAAAATATCAAGACCCTCTTGTTCCTCTACTGACTTGTACAGTATGCCCTTTATATACTTTATTACAGCAATTAAATTATTTAAGTACAAATAAACTCAATGTTTTACAAAACAACTACAGCAGATAATTCGAAAATACATAATATCAGCCCAACATAAACTGTTTTCCTCGAATGCAAGACAAATTAGTACCTTTTGGTACAAAAATACTACAATCTCATCATAAATACTGACTGCACTTCAAATTAACCTTAGCGCACAACTAGTATAAGACGAATGACGTTTTGTCGGTGTAACAGTTCCCTTTTCATACAATGATAAAAATAATAAGTTAGGTTAGGTTAGAGTATGACAAACAACGCACGAGCCGAGCGAGCGGAACGAGCGTGCCGCGGCAGCTGCCGGTGAAGTTTCAGAATCGAATTGATGAAACGATATTTTAGTGTTGATCTCACTCATTATGTTATGTTTTGTTTATTTAATTCGGCCTTAGAAAATGGCTTAAAAACAAAAATTTTACCAATAGACGATTTAAAAAAAACCAGTTACGCTCAAAACGTTCAAAAACCTGATCAACCCTAATAGAGAGTCACAAGTGATCCAAAAAACAGCTATGTATCACACAATAACCAATAAACCCATTTAACTAGTCGATATCGCCCGATACAATTGGCGCGGAAAACAAACATTAGGTACGGATAATCAAAATTAAAATGCATTTCTTATAATATTGTCGTGTAACTCAACCCTATAGCACTTGTTCAGCATTCCAGTATTTGCCTGGCTGTCACCTACACCCTGTAATTTTTTTAATTATATTTACAATTTACGCAGTAAGCAACCCAGTTACAAAATTGATTATACAGGAAAGAAATTAAAATCCCGGCAATTAATCCCGAATTCAACCAGAATACGGATGGCGACAGAATAAGGACGTCCGCGGCAGATTGCGCTGGTTGCGGGGGGCGCCCCGCAGTTACGTCTACCTCAACCCCCTCAAATACCTAAAGTTCGTCTATTGGAGCGCCTTAAGCTTATATACGGTTAACGTTTAATGCCCGCTCCGCTTATGTCTATGGTTAGACCTATTCTGCTCTACATAAAGGCAAGTGTACCATTTTCTGGAAGCCCGCTGCGGCCAAATTTAGCTATTATTTAAATTAAGTCTAGACTAATATTATTAAATCATGGTAGCGCATCATTTTAACATTGAGGTCTTGATTTGAGATTAAATATTAAAGTTTGCAATCTGTCACCATATGCTAATAGTCCGGGAGGTAGCGTTGCATTTTACAAAATAATTTCTGGTCGATTGATTAATGTCATAACGTACTTTTCATGGATAGTCATTGAGTAACTCGAACGTCAGCAGCTCCAGTAAGGGTGGGGAGAGAATTTCAAGTATGTCAAAAAAAAAAATCCAAAAATTATTTCTGTTCGTCCGAAAATTTGCACATCAGTAGTTTTAACAATAATAATAATTATAGAAACCGTCAGCTGTGAAGAAAATGGCGGGTTGTACGTCAGCAGGTTATATATACCTATATTAAAAATAATTATTTTCATTTTGTTATATAGGTACTAAGGGGCACATAAGAAACGCGGGTTATAGGTACAACGTATATTTCCAACTGCCTGTCCGTGTACAGATCTTACCCTCTACTCTTAATAGTTAGGAATATAAAACTACCTACCTACATAGATACACTACATTCCTCCACTCTTATCTTATATAATCTACAAATTACATAAAAACTACAAATCAAATATTCTTAATAAAAACAACAATTAATTACAGTCAGTGACACTATAGATACAACTAACACACTATATACCACTAACTTAACCTAACTTATATTCCTACACTTTATAATTAACAAGTTTTCCTAACCTACACTGACGAACGGGTCGGGCATGGGGTGGCATAGGTGCGGTTGGCGGAGTGGTGAATTCCTCACCATCCGTTGTAGGAGAAATGCGCGGGGGCGACGAAACCGAGTCAGACAGAGGCAAGCTAGGGTCAAGCGCTGCCGAACTCGCCGCCTCCGATGGGACCTCCCCGTGACCATATTCGACCTCCGGTTGTCGCGCTGCCGAATCTGTGGGGACCACAAGGGAACTCCTCGACCTCCGCCTTAACTGATCGATATGTTTATGAACACACCCCCCCTTACTATTTGAAACATTGTAATCGTTTCGGCCGGTGGAGTCAACGACTTTACCTGCTGCCCACTTTTCCCCCTTAAGGTATTGTCGATACCAAACCTCATCACCTACATTAAACTGTCTACTAGTGCCACTCACCCCCTCTACTTGCTTTTGTTGGGCTTTATTTACTTTGACTTCTCTATCAGGCTTTAGCGCATCGAGCCTTGTACGTAATCGCCTACCCATGAGAATGACTGATGGTGGTTCTCCGGTTGTGGCATGTTCCGTATTTCTATAGTACATTAGGAATGTGTTTAAAGCTAACTCAATGTCCTTTTTCTCAAATATTGCCTTTTTAATTACTTTCTTTAAAGTTTTAACGGCATTTTCCGCCGCACCGTTAGATGAAGGGTGATACGGCGCGGTAAAAATGTGATTTATTCCGTAATAAGAAACAAACGATGCAAACTCACTACTAGTAAATGGCGGCCCGTTATCTGTGACTATGTATTTAGGCACGCCCCAACTACTCCAGAGTTGCCTAAGCCTTTTAATCGTAGAATACGCTGCAGTACTCGAAACTTCAAAAACTTCTAACCACTTTGAAGTTGCGTCCACTACCACTAGATAAGTTTTGTTTGAGATCGGCCCCATGAAATCTAAATGCAACCTGGTCCAGGGCCGCGCCGGCCACGGCCAGGGGCAAGGCTGCGCGCGCGGCGGTGCGTCGGCTTGACCCGCGCATACGTCACACGCGCGGCACGCAGCCTCCACAGCCTCGTCGAGCCCAGGCCACCAGACATAGCTGCGCGCTAAAGACTTGGACTTGACGATGCCCATGTGAGGCTCATGTATTAATCGTACAACTCTTTCTTGGCAACGTTCCGGAACGACTACCCGATGGCCCCACATAACGCAACTAAGTTCCTCATAAAGTTCTCGTTTACGATTAAAATAAGGTAACAAATTGCTTACTTCACAGCTGTCCGGCCAGCCATCTCTAATGTAAGCTAAAACTCTGCTTAACATCGGGTCCTTCCGAGTTTCATTTTTCAATTCACTGTAATCTATTAATAAAGCGTCTTGCGCAAAATGCAAATAAGTTTGTTCCGGGATCGAATCCGATACAGTTTGTTTATTCGCTAAGATCGGTAGGCGGGACAACCCGTCCGCACAGTTGTGATTTGTTTTAACATATTCTATATCATAATTGTAAGCAGATAATATTACTGCCCATCGAATCATCCTACTAGCGGTCATAGTAGGTATGCCGGTGTGCGGCCCAAATATCGACACTAACGGCTTGTGGTCTGTGCGCAAAGTAAACTTTCTTCCATAGATGTACTGATGAAATTTTTGCATACAAAATATAATCGCCAGCGCCTCGCGGTGTATCTGCGAGTAGTTAGCCTCCGCGGGCGAAAGCGAGCGCGACACGTATGCGACGGGCCGCTCGCCACGTGCGCCGCGCTGCGACAGCACGCCGCCCACGCCTCGCGCGCTCGCATCGCACGTCACTATCAAAGGCTTGCTGGGATCATAATAGTCTAAAACTTCAGTACTAGCTAAAACCTGTTTAATCTCCGCAAAAGCCCTGTCACAACTACCATTCCAACCCCAAGGAACTCCCTTACGCAATAATTTATGCAATGGTTCTAATACAGTGCTGTGATTTTTAATAAATCTTGAAAAGAAATTAACCATACCCAGAAACGAGCGCAACTCGGTGACGTTTCCGGGCCTTTTAATTTTTATTACGGCCTCAATCTTAGACTTATCCGCTTTTACCCCATCTTTTGATAATACATAGCCTAGATAATTTACTTCGTTAGCAAGGAATACGCATTTTTGTTGTTTAAGCTTTAACCCACTTTCCGATAGTTTTCTAAGAACCGCTTCGAGCGCTTCCAGGTGCTCCTGTTTAGTTTTCCCCCCGATTATAATGTCATCCAGGAATACTTGTACATTTTTAATTCCTTGGAATAAATTGGTCATGATTCTTTGAAAAATGCCTACACTAGATGACAATCCAAACACTAACCTATTGTAACGAAATAACCCTCTGTGTGTGTTTATTACAGTATATTTTTTTGAATGATCTAACTCCACTTGGTTATAGGCCTGCGAGAGGTCAATTTTACTAAAGAATTGTGACCCGTTTAATCCTACCAAAACTTCTTCGATTCTAGGTAAAGGGAAACGGTCGATCAGTAAGACTGGGTTTACAGTAGCCTTATAGTCCGCACAGATCCGCAACGTACCGTCAGCCTTGTTCACTGGCACCAGCGGCGAGGCCCAGTCGGAGGCGTCGACGGGCTCGATGACGCCGTCACGCAGCATGGCATCCAGCTCGGCGTCGACGCGCCCGCGCAGCGCATACGGCAGCGGCCGCGCGCGGTGGAACACGGGCACCGCGTCTTCGCGTACGCGCAGCGACGCCTTCCCGCCCGTATACCGTCCCAGCCCGCCGCTGAACACCTCCTTATATCTGCCGAGAATTGTACATACTCCCTCGTCAATATGAACAACATCCACATTATTACAATTATTCTCCATCTTGAAGTTAGGAATATTTATTTCCAGCTCGGCTAACCACTGTCTGCCTATCAGTGATGTCGTTCCCCCCTCGATAATAAATAGTTCTAATTGCTTACATGATTTGTTATGAAATCGAACTCGTGGTCGTATTACACCCAAGGGTTTGATTTTAGATCCGTCATAAAATTTTAAAATCGTGTTATCTTTTTCGATTGGCAAGTTAGCAAAATACTGATCATACATTTTTTTATTTATACATGAAATGGCAGTTCCAGTATCAATTTCCATTTTGATTATTTGGTTATTAATACTAATCGGTACACTTACTGCCTTGTAGTTATTTAGCGCCAATAGATTAAGGTTCTCCTCCAGATCGCAGCCGTCGTCCTCCTCGCTAGACTCGTGGTGGTGAACGTCCCCGAAGTGGAAATTTCCGCGCTGTCCTGGCCGACGCCGCCGGCGCTCCGACCCGCGCTGCCCCGCTCCGTCGCGCATGCGCCCGTCCCGTTCCGGGCACACTCGCCGCAAATGGCCACTTCGCTTACAACCGCTGCATACATATTCCCGGAACCGACACGACCCGTAGTCATGATTCGTGGCTCCGCACGCTCCACAGTTGTCCCTGACGCGGCCCGGCGCTGTTGCCGGGCGACTGACGGCGCCGCTCCGCCGGGCGCTCGGGCCAGCACGCGGCCGCCCCCCGCTCCAAGCGTCCATTGCCAATGCATGCATAGTACTCGTGGGCCCCATCACAGCTGATGAGCCTCCGGCTCCCGGTGTTGGTAATCCGTCCACTTCGGCCGCATTCCTTTCGGCCGCCTCCAGCGAATTTGCCAATCGCACCGCCTTTACAAACGTGATTGAGTCGTCCTCCGCGAATAACCGTTGTCTAATTAAGTCACTTTTAAGACCACAAATAAATTGGTCCCTCAAATTGTCGCATAAACTTGCGCCAAATTTACAATTTCGAGCCGCTTTCTTCAACTCTGCCACGTAAGCCGCCACATCTTGAGTTTGACCTTGACGTTTCTGCCTAAAGCGATATCTTTCGGCTAATGATGACGGTGCTGGTTCCAAATGATTACTCAACAATACAATAGCTTCTTCGTAGGTCAATTCCGACGGTTTCCTCGGGCTAGCAAGATTTACGAGTAATTCGTATGCCTCGTCCCCCATACTAGCAATCATGGAAGGCAACTGCAAATCTTTCTCGATCTTATTTACTTTGAAGTACATGTCCATTCTGTCCGTATATGAAGACCATAGACCGGTTTTTATATCAAAAGCACTTAACTTCCCGATCGCCATTATAATTGCACTATTTTTAAAATGCACGATTATTCGTTAAAATCCTCGTCGCCACTGTTATATAGGTACTAAGGGGCACATAAGAAACGCGGGTTATAGGTACAACGTATATTTCCAACTGCCTGTCCGTGTACAGATCTTACCCTCTACTCTTAATAAAACTACCTACCTACATAGATACACTACACATTTCATTTCCGGTCGAATGAAACTGATACAGGTTATTCTTTATGCTATAAAAATAATAAAAAAAAGCCTCAGCAGATCTATCGATAGGGGTAAAATCGTCAGCAAGGTTAATGCATACTCGGATTGAATACCTGCTCGGCACATATAATCCCCTTGCTGACGATTTTACCCCTATCGATAGATCTGCTGAGGCTTTTTTTTATCATTTTTATAGCATAAAGAATAACCTGTATCAGTTTCATTCGACCGGAAATGAAATGAAAATAATTATTTTTAATATAGGTATATATATAACCTGCTGACGTACAACCCGCCATTTTCTTCACAGCTGACGGTTTCTATAATTATTATTATTGTTAAAACTACTGATGTGCAAATTTTCGGACGAACAGAAATAATTTTTGGATTTTTTTTTTGACATTCTCTCCCCACTCGCCCCACCCTGAGTGCGCCTGCTGACGCTCAATTCAATTGATGTCCTCATCTAAACTATCAATTGCACTCAAAATCGATCGGCCTAAAATCACCATCAAAAATGCAACGCTACCTCCCGGACTATAAGTCGAGATGTGGTATAATTTCATTGATTATTAATTTAACTCTAAAATTAAATTTATTTAGATGGATGGACCGCAGGTGCCGCAAGCCGCGTGGTGCCGGCAGAGTAGAGTTTGTAGCACCCCATACCTGGCCGTGGGTATCGTACGAGGCGATTAAGGGTTTCCGGTAGGTAGGTAGCAGCGCCTCCCGTGCTGACAACGCAGTCCAAAATTCAGACTGCGGTCTGCAAAAACCCCCCTATGGCAGTAGCCTTGTGGTGTACCCTCGAGGAGGCCTACGTCCAGCCCTAGGCTGAAGACTAAGCGTCAATTTTGACTTGTTTGTTTGCTGGCCGTGTTACTTTGTTTCAAAAACGTTCCTTTATTCCTCAACATTATCGTAGCTAACGAATGTAAAGGTAACGTTCTAGATAAAGGTAAATGCACTAGTTTCTAGACACCAGACCGCCCCCCCCGCTCCCCGCCGCCAATTTCGTCCGAATAATTCCGTGGCCTCAACCGAAGACACGAAGTAGATGTAAAAGGGAGCTGTGAAAATAGAACTTCACTACAAAAGGAAAGGTTTGATTGTTTTTTTTATATTGAAGGCTCCGAAAACACTAGTTGGATTTGAAAAAAAATAACTTAGGCACTGTAAGTACTAAGCAAGCAATGGTATGTATATGTCGTGGCCATATCGTAAAATTGATCATTTCATGAAATGGTCGAGCATTTCATGAAATGGTCGCATTTCATGAAAAGTTCAACTGTCTATTGGCCACATCATGATATGGTTTGGGCAGATCGATGATAAAAATCGTTTCTCGATATGGGCAACTAAACGCCCGATCATTTCATGAAGTGGTCAAGATTATTGATCATATCGTAAAATAGTTACATGAATCACCGGTAGAGGCGCTGCGCGCGTTTTATTTATGTGTGAAGATGGCGGATTTTTCTTTTTAGGTTATAAAACAAATTAAAGAGAGTAGGGTGACTATGCAGAAGAAGTTCACGGATAGTGTGTTATATTGTATAATGTATATTAGACTTAATGGTGGTTTATAATAATATTGTTAAACAAAAACCTTAGATTACGATAGGTTAGGTTAGGTTAGACTATGACAATGTCGCACGAGCCGAGCGAGCGGAGCGAGCGTGCCCAGTCAGCGTCCGGCGATGTGCCAGATGCGAATCGCTTTTGTAAAGTCTTTTATGTTTTTAAATATTATATTGTGAAAATATCACATAAATAATAGCAAAAAAAATCATACCATCATACCTTATGGTATACTTATATATGGTGTACGGTATATATTATTTATATAAGCTCTTACCACATTCGGATTTTATGGACACCCTGTTAATACGATTTGGCCAAACGTGGATGACAAAATCGTGAAATGTAGACAATTTAACGATCTGGTCAAATTGAATTGGCCACTTCATGAAATGCGACCACTTCATGAAATGCTCAAACATTTCATGAAATGATCAATTTTACAATATGGCCACGACATATATACATAGATAAATATAGAAACTACATTTCCTCGGAAACAAATATCAGCGTCAATCGCGTCAATGTTTGCACCTATCAAGATTCTATGGGAATTATACCAATCGATCGTCAAATCGATAGCGACAGAGATAGCGATCTATGAACCAATCTCTAGGTAATGTTTGACTTCCATCATAGTCTAACAGTAGTATTTCTGCCTTAATTTTAGTAACAAATTCAAATATTTTATTTCGGATATTAATCCATAGTGTTTAGTATGAGATGCCTTATATATTAGTAAACAATTATAAATAAAATAAAATTACAATTAAATACAAAATAATTGGACATAAATTAAAATTACATTAAATAAAATCAGTGAAACAATAAAGCTACTTCTTTAATTATTATTTTGTTTTCTTTTAGTTTTCGAGTGCGCACATGTATTAACGTTACAATTAAGATGAAGTGTAGTTTGTGGGAAAATAAATCATATAAGCAAACGTTGCAGGGCAACTCCTCTTTGTATTCGATTCGTGGCTACAACCGCTAGACTAGAAATGGTAATATACCCATTTAATTCTATTCTACTCTAGAATACACTCATGAAGTGTACAATAAAGTTTTATTTTTATGTAAGGACCTTTCATCTGTAGGTTTAAGTTATAACCACAGCATATAGTATAACAAAGTGGGATTATATGCACTGTAACATATAATTTACATTGAAAAACACTATGAATTTAGTTGGCTTTAGGGACTAGTCAGACATAAAATATCTGATGCGAGTTAAAGATGCTCAGCTCTACGGATATATATAGGATTTAAATTAATCATAGAGTTCTTGAATTAATTCTGTCAGGCAATAAGTGGTATATTCCCAATCGTCCCCACCCTGTCGTCCCCACTCTGTCGTCCCCACTGGGTACTAGTGGGAAAAATGTTTCGTTCGTCCCCAGCAAGCGTAAAAAAAGAACGAGTGGGAAATAAAGTTCCAATCGTCACATGAACGAAACTTTTTTTCCCACTCGTTCCCAGTGGGGATGACAGAGTGAGGACGATTGGGAATAAACCCAATAAGTTAGCAACTAGTCACTATTCTTCCCCGCTGTGGTAAAAGTGACTGTGGGACCTTCTCTACGATCCCACATGTAGAGATGACAATGGGGTGGATGGAGTGTATTTATGGTGTTTTAAGTGTTATTGGCAGTAGTCTTGTGGTGTGCCCTGGGGGAGGCCTACGTCCAGCAGTGGACTGCAATAGGCTGAAGAAGAAGAAGAAGAAGTGTTATTATCAAGCTCACAAGTACAAATAGATGTGGACTGTTGTAGCCCAGTCGGGTATGGCATAACGACTTCATAACAGTTTGACGAACTACCGCCATGAAAGGGTCAGCAAAAACATCTGTAACTCCAGAAAAATTACAAAGAATCACGCACATCAGACATCAAACTAAGGTAGCTTCCTCATAGTCTTCTAGTTAGATCATAATTTTACTTTATTTCTATTAAAGAGACAATCTGTATTTAGATTAGCCAGCAACATTACTGATGCACATTAATCTGTATCCCTCATAATATCAAGTCACAAGGGACGTAGAGTTAATAAGACTCTATTAATGGATATCGCTTACAAAATATTATTTGTTGTATCACTTTATCGTTATAAATATAAATAAAGCAATCACTATTTGTCCAATATCAACACAGACCAGTTCAATCCGGTGCACACCGGTGTATTTGCTGATCGTACTCTGATTAGTTCCACGCTTGCATAACACCCCCATGACCCAGATAGGGGCTGCTGACCTTACCTGCATGCGACTACAGTTGAAACTAAAAGAACAGATATTGAAGCAGTCTATAACCATTTTAGACCCAAAGTCAACATCACCTTCCCGTGGTCATCCTGCTTTTCAACGGACGAAGCTTTGACGCTAAATAGCTTATAATACCTATTTTGAATGGCACGGAAACATTTTCTATTGGCTTAGTTACCGGTCGCTAGATTTTTGTATTTGTGGCCGAAAAGCGGCGGTAGACTCACCCTTACCATGTGGGACTTAAAAGTGGGCGTGTGATTTGCACACTTCTGCTGAACCTCTTTAGGCATAGAGGAATAAATGCTTTGGGGGATAATGGGCGTGACTATAAATGTATGTGTCATTGTATTACCATTTTGAGAACGCTAAACAACTGCTGATCGTTGATTAAAATACTAATAAATATGTAGCATATGATTGGTGTTTTGTAGCTGATGGGCTGACCACCTGTCACTACTAACCGAACTTGTACATCTCAACTATACCCTCAAAATTGGTCACAAGTGGCATCATGTGGTTCTATCGGCCTTTGGTGCTCTGCCTACCCCGTAAGGGATAAAGGCGTAATTATATGTACGAGTATGTATGTATGTAGATATGTAGCAGAGCCACCTATCGGACGCAGACAGAATCGGAAGTCCAATACAAATTCGAGAACGCGATATCAAAGTTTTTCACAATTATTGGAATATATTAGGTACACCTACATACATTGGCCAAAAAATATCCAGTGGCCCCGTGCGGCCAAAGCGTTTCCTTTTTCACCGCCCCCAAAATATAATGTTAGTTGTCCCAAAATACTACTGAAAATATTCCACCAT
The DNA here is from genome assembly GCA_014607495.2 of Carposina sasakii. NCBI lineage: Eukaryota > Metazoa > Arthropoda > Insecta > Lepidoptera > Carposinidae > Carposina > Carposina sasakii. The sequence continues at coordinate 582,051 of CP053158.1, read as the reverse complement.
TTTCGACATGACGTCATGTTAAGATTTGTCGAGCTGTAAGTCTAATTTAATCGTAGACCGCACTAAGGCAGTCTTGGAAACCTATTCTTATGTTAAACTAAGGTGATAAATGGAAAAGGGTCCCCACAATTGGGATTTTAGTATTCTGCTCCAGTATTACTAAGAACTAGTACGATTGAGTACGTGAAAGAAATCGTGTAGGTATCTAAGATTATTTTCAATGTCATTATGGTTTTTAAAACGTTTGGAACTGAAGAAACAAAAAAAAAATGTGTAGGATGGGTATAATTTGTGGTTTCTTTAAATTTTCAATCGATTTTACGCTACTCTATCAAGCGTATTTCATAAACCATTGTCAGGTACTAGTTCCTATGCTGATGCGGGTCTACCCTAGAATACATCAGCTGCATCTCCTTTCGTGCATATCGTAAGAGTCGACTAAGAAACTTGAGCATTTTCTCAGGCGATAAAGTTGCAACTAGTCAGTGATCATTAATAGGTATCTGGTATCTGTCCCCGACATGCTAAACGTGGCCTCGGGATCTCCTTTTAAATACAGCAGTTCTGCCGCGTATCTATGTGTGTATGCGTGTTTGGTACTAACGACATAAAACTGTAAGTATGCGAACGTTCATCTCATTGTTGGAAGTTAAATGAGTGTTGACAACATAGTCCAAAATACAAACTGCGGTCACCAACCCGCCTGCCCAGCGTGGTGACTATGGGCAAAACCCCATGGCAGTCTTGTGGAGTGCCCCGGGGGAGGCCTACGTCCTGCAGTGGACTGCAATAGGCTGATGATGATGTAGGGAAGTGTGCGAATATTATTTAGAGATAAATACAGCATTTATAAAAGATATATCGACTCTACATTACGACTGAAATTTCTTTTATCCTTTCAATTTCATTCCAACAAAGAATTTTCCAAATAAATCTTAAAATATGTTACCTTTATATTGTATTCCCAAAGCATCTTTCATAACAAAGTTATTAAATTTCAATAACCGAGACAAAATTTTATTCTATTCAAATAGCAAGGTCGCGGTTTTTTTATCAGATTACTTGTTCACTCACCCCTGAAGTGACGTTATTTTCTTTTAAAAAAGGTAAACGGTAGGCGACCGCCTCGTCATAAAAATTTGTACGGATTTACTTCAATTTCTTTAAATCAAAATTGATAAGCGTGGCCATAGAGGAATAATATTTCATAGAGTGCTAATGTCATACTAACAGTTTCGATGTACCATTAGACTTTTCGGTGCCTCACAATTCCAGTCCTTGATACTTAGATTCTATTAGTGTAATGTATAGTAATGTACTACATTACTAATGTATTGTAACGTATGGTAATTCAATCTTAGTGTCAAGGACTGGAATTGTGAGGCACCGAAAAGTCTAATGGTGCATCGAAACTGTTAGTATGACATTAGCACTCTATGTCTACATCTTATTCCTCTATGGCGTGGCTGTGATATCTTCTTTCATGATCATGCAGTTCTGGTTAGCCTTGTCTATACAATATCTATGTAAAAAATAATATCGGGTTTCCTTGAGGTGGGCAGCAGCGCCTCTCAACATAGACCGGAGATTACATTGCGATCACCAACCCGCCTGCCCAGCGTGGTGGCTATCGGCAAAACAAAGCATTAGCCTTGTGACGTGCCCTGAGGGAGGCCTACGTCCAGCAGTGGACTGCAATAATCTGATGTGATGATGATGATTATCTTTAAATGAAATTATAATAGATAGATAGAAAATTCTTTATTGCACTATACAGTTATACAAAGGCGAAATTAATGCTACATAGCATTCACTTCCAGTTAACCAGTACTAGTTGAGAACAGTTTGAAGGTAGTATTCATCATTCATAATCATCATCATTATCATCGTTGAGCCTTGAGAACAAAATTTTTATTTTCTATTTGGGATATTATAATTACATAACTAGTAGCTTCTAAGTCAACACACCTTGCGGTTCACAAAATTTTTCTTTGACCTGATATCAAATTACGGATTTCCGTTTAAATTTCCAGCTCCTTCCATCAAGTCGCTAAAGAACTTCGTGCCAAAAAACCTGTGCCCATGTCTGAGTTAATCAGGGCAGGTCAAGCAAAAACGAAGACCTACGGTCTATAAATCACTCCATTGTACGTCGAGGAACTGCCGGCTATTCGTAACGTTTATTAGATTCCTAATTGCCTGGAAGATATAGCCGTGTAAGCATATTTGGTGAAAACGTATGGATGCTAATCTATTCCGTTTTGGTAGAGGCAGAAAGAAACTACTTCCTTGTGCAACATAATAAATGAATATTAAAATGTGTGATACATTATAATTACCCAAATAAATAAATAGAATAATATTAAATGCGTAATAGAAGTAGAACGGCATTGATCCCAAAATCGACTAGTCAGAACTTCATGACAATGAAGGGGATTCAACACTAGTCTTGTGTAGTTCGTGAATGAACTAGGTCAAAAGAGCGCTTCTACAGGTGAACTACGCAAACTAGTTCCTTCATTTCCCATTTCGTAGTTCGTTAGTTCGTGGTGAATGAACGAGATTGACATCGACTGAACTAAGATTGTCACGCACGGGTCAGCTAAACATATAAACGGCGAAAAATATAGGTAAAGGGTTATTTTATTACACCAATATTTTTATGGATATTCATTAATTAAGAAGTTTTTGCAGTTTTTAGAGGGTAAAATCATGCTATAAATATTGACGCATTTTGAAGGAAGCGTATTAAAACAAGCAAACGATGTGATCGGATCGGTCTAATTCGAGCTAGGAACTGATGAACTAACGAACTAGAAGAACGAACTAGTTCGATTAGGAGCGGCGAACTAAACTGAGCACTCCCTGGTGTGAACTAGTATGCCCAAGACTATTCTACACGTCCTATGTATAGCATAGCAAGCTTATCGCCTAAAGGACGCCGTCGTCACTTACAACATACGAAAGGAGATGCAGCTGATTACTATGAGTCTTATTACTCGAATACTCTACATTGGTTAAGAAGACGTGTTCGCTCTTTGCTTTCCCTTAAAGATACTTAAAGATAGATAGATACTAAACTGTATCGAAGACATTTATAAGTGAATTGAAAAAAAACATAAAACAAAATCGGAGAAATACTCGTAATTACGTAATATGTAGCTTACGTAGATGGCGCTAATTTCGAATATGATAATCTCAGAGGCAATCAGAGACATATTTTTAAAGATCTATACAAGCAATACGGTCTTTTTAAATTGAATTGAAATGAGTTAAACCTATAGGTAAATAAAAAAATTAAAATATAAAGCTTAACAAACAGCAAAGTGGGACTGCTATTAATACTCTGTCCCCTAAAATCGATCGCACTTGACCTCTGCTCCAGTCTGCTCTGTTATTAGGACAATAAACATTATATTTTTTTCATAAGAGACATACCTAACCCAATGTAAAAGGGTTCGTATATGAAGGATTCCGGACAATATACCTATATATATATATTGATATATTCTACAATATTTAGGCTATAAATAGTCTAATATATAATGTAATAATAAATATGTAGCCTTTTCTACTAATATTTCTTTGCAAAAGCGTTGCAAAAATGAGATAGAAGTACGTATAAATTACTCTGCAAGATTACCTACATTTTGACATCCATTATCTTATTTTGTATTTCAGGTTATTCAGAAAATGACAATATTTCAAATAATATCTAATCACTTTAAAGTTCCTAGTTGGAAATATTAAATTACCTATCTTCTGGTGTAAATGCTGCAACGAACTTGACTCAAGACTCTGGAATGATCAGGGCACTGCACTCCCTGGCTGTGACACCTCCGTAATAGCACCATTGAGACCAGCTTCGAGCGCTATTTATTGTCAAGATGAGGTCCATAATTGATCATAAATTTCCATTAAGTTTTTAAACTTATTGTAATAACTAGAAAATTGTTTTTGGGGTCACTGGGGTGATTTTGTACTTTCGGCTTAATATCGGTCGAGTAGTAGAAGCCAATTTGTGTGAACCAGTCAGAAAATTAGTTTTGATTAATTTGATTAAGGAGTTTTTAGATTACTTAAATTATTGTTATAAGGAGTATAATTTGTTATTATCAGAGTCATTGAGAAGTCAGAGATTGGGAGAGATATACAACTACAAAAAACAACTTAAGAAATAAAGACTAACGCTTGTAGGTAATCTACTTGAGAATTTCCCTTTGGGGTACTCTGACTCTGGTGAAAGATTAATTTTAATATATTTGTTTTCTTTGACATAAAAATCGCAATTTAAGTAAGTAGGAGACCCTTAATGGTAAATGGGTTTAATCTCGAAACTATATATTTTTATATAACCTCATTAGTCAATTCTAACGATGCATGTTCTAAACTTTTATTGCAAACCCAACACAGGACAAAGACAGGTCATTTCTAAACACATATTGGACACGAATCTGCACTTTATATTCCCCATTTGTGGGTATAAAATTGAAGGGCTTAATCCACGTCTACTCTATTGTATTTAAGAAATTCAGGCGAGACGTGGACTACGTCCATTATTTCACAAGAAAAATCCCAAACACAATGCAATGCCTTTGTCGAATCAATTTAACTCTTTCCCTGTACCTGACGGGCAGACGGTGTTCGATCTTTTTTATATTTAAACACTGGCAAAGGCATAAAACTTGTATAGATTGGTGTTTCCAATTGAGTTAGGTATTCTAGTTGAGTTAGTTTAGAATGCTGTTGATTAACTATTGAAAACTTAATTATTGTTGTATGTAATAGTTTGTTATTTAATTGGCGGAATGAGTTAGAGTTTCAAGTTTTAATGGAATAAGCATTAGGTAACTAATCTGGAATAGGACAGTGTCTTTAATTATAGAGTTTTCAAGTTAAGTTGCAGACAAAGATGATTTACCGTTCATTTTATTGGTGTGGAAGGGATTCTTCACACTTTTACTTTAAATTATGGTCTAATTCCTTTTATGCTTGAAATAGAAAATTGATATTAGACGTCAAGTGCATATTTATAGAATTTATGCATTGGACGTGATCTAATCATGACATTTTACGAGGCACTTATCTCGAAAACTTTGGATTGGATTATTGAATTTTGTAGACACTAGAGTAGTCAGTCTAATTAGGAGCCAATAAGGGTCTTCGAATGTTTTACGAAGTCTACTACTTAGGGCTATAATTGTATTCTTTAGTATTAAATCAGAATATACCCTAGAAATATATCAGAAACTAAGGGCTAATTGTTTGATCAGTAGTCAAGTTTACTATACTACCGTCATTAGCATAAGCACAGTAAGTACGCTCTGGACGATTTCGAGAAAAACGCGTTTAAAGTTTTGGCGCGAAAATCTTCCATAAAACCTTTGTTTGTAATCAGATCTTGATGGTTCATGGGCCTATCTATAGGTATTTGCATATTTAGAAAATCAAAACAAAGTAATTTTAAGTCAGAATAAACTCATTTTTTTAATTACATAACTATGACCTAATGGCTCTTTGATAAGGAACTCTTAGGATAATAATTTAAAAAATTCAAAAACCCGACTGCTTAAAAAAGAACCAAATAATGTACATAATAAAAAAAACTGAAAAGAAAAAAAACAAGCACTTAGATGTCCGGTGGTCTAGAATTCTATAATATTACTATGGAATGAATACTATTGAAGAACATAATATATTTTCTAATGATCGTAACATAACAACTGAACAGCCAGGATCCATTAAAATATTAGCTTGGCTGTCGGATAATGGATCCTGACTGTTCAGTTACGATACCCACGGGCAGCTATGGGGTGGTGATATACCAATCTGCCGGCACCACACGGCTAGAGATATACGTGAGGTTATGAGTGTATGAAATACGACTTTGATTTATACAATTTTCTATGTTCGTTTTGCCTCTACGATCTGTATTGTGTAGGAGTAGACGAGACAGCGCTCGCGGCTTCGCTAAATTAGACGAAGCTTTTATATCACAAACACAAAGAGACGGAGATAGGCTCAAAAAGGCATGACTGGGCGTGGGCTGGAGTTGAGACTATTCAAAGCGGATATTGTTTATTATAGTGCCCTTTAGGTACCTTTTAATTACTTGGTTTTCTATTAATATAACTTTTACCATATTATTTTATTACCCGACTGGCCGCGTGGTGCCGGCAGAGTAGAATTCGTACCACCCCATGTCTGCCCGTGGGCATCGTACGAGGCGATTAAGGGTTTCCGGGAGGCGGGCAGCAGCGCCTCCCGTGTTGACAACATAATCCAAAAATACAAACTGCGGTCACCAACCCGCCTACCCAGCGTGGTGACTATGGGCAAATACCTCCATGGCAGTCTTGTGGCGTGCCCTGGGGGAGGCCTACGTCCAGCAGTGGACTGCAAATGGCTGATGATGATGATGATGACCCGACTACGCCAGAAAAAGGGTTATATTTTTCGAGTGTTGTTTGTATCTAACGATACCTCTTAAGCTCAAATGCGATCAGACGTTCATGATCTAGCTAGAGCATGTCCAAGAAATAAACATACACACATACCTACACTCGAAAAACATTACCCTCGTTCTGGCGCTGTCGGGTAATAAGAGCGAAAATCAAATACTACCTCCTGGAGTGAGTGTAAGCCTTAAGGGAAAAATACATTTTACAAGACAATTACAATGTGAAGAGTTTTAAAACCATTTCTTATCGTCGCGGTCGGTAAAACTGGCAAGGTCAAGCCGTAATAGGTCCTTAAAAGTTTGAGCATCAAATGTGGTCACAAAAGAACTCTCTCTTTGTGTGTATGTTGAAAAATACTTTTAAAAAATATTCTCATAAATTGAAATATATTCCCCCCATTTCTTACTAAAGCCTCGAGCACACCGGATGCGTATGCGTGTATAGAACTGTCACCGCTTGACGTCTATGCTTACGTCTACGCATATGCATCCAGTCTGCCCGTGCCTATACAGTTCCATACATTACAACTTTAGGAACACAGCCGTGTGTATATCTAACACTATTAACAAATCTAGTAAACTTGGTTTAAGATGAAATAATAACTTTATTTTATTACAAAATATTAAAAATGAAAAAAAAAAACACCCGAGTGAGATTTGAACTCACGACCTCTCGCATTCCGTGCATCGCTCTACCAACTGAGCTATCGGGTCACTTTACTCGGATGACGAATTTTACCATCTTTTTATTTATTTACTTCTTTTTTTATAGTATTTGGCAGTCACATTGGCAGTTTAATATCCCATTATGATAATACTTTTTGCCTACTTTACGTCGAGTGTTTGCAGTTTTCTGGGTCGCTAAGTTTGCGGGTTTTGGGCTGCGTGAATAAGATTTCCATATTATTTGACTATAAACTAGGTATGTCTGAGTTAAATAAACACTAAACAGGAGAGTTAAGTATTGCTACTTTTTTTTGGTAAATGGTAATTACTTAAATATTCCTGGTTAAAATTAAGTTTATTTTAGAAAAGGGTATATTTTTGACATCGAAAAATATTATTACATATCAATAATATTACGTAGTTGCAAAGATGGAAGTTTAATTATTGTAAACATAAACTATGGCCAAAAATTACAGTTACCTAATAGAATCTCAGAGCATCAATCGTTTATTTAAACTTCAGTGACTCAACGAAAATAAGGACATAAAGTATTACCGAGTTGATAGTTATAACGATGAGCCCTCAAGGTAAAATATAACACTAAGAATACGATAATTAAAATGTACTAAAACGACTGATAATTCCATAACAACTCAATTTCTGTGGCTTGAGATATAACTGAAATCTGAAGTAGTTGTAAGCAGTTAAAATAAGTCCAAATTAGATATAACGAAATTCTGGAAAGCTTGGTCGACGACCGACGGCTTATTACGAGAGAATTGTGCCTCAAGTGATAAGATACAGCGAAACTGTATTAAAAACTAATAATAGGATCGCTTTTATTGTACAGAGAAAATCACTCAAGATAATAAATATGAATTGCAATACTGAAATATTGATGTTTTACAATATTTCAGGATAAACTTAGAATTCATACGGCGATAGTCAGCATAAATATATAACAAATGTAACAGCATGTAGAAGAAGGCATAAGAAAATGGCATGTGATGTAATGTTTGAATTATTGCTAGATCAGAGGTTTTGGAAAAATGAAATCACCGAGATACCGTTGTCTACTAATTTGTGACAACAATCTCTCAGTCACCCTCAAACCAATAAACCGTCTATTTTTAACATTGTAAGTTTATGATTTGTCCCACACGCAAACAATTCAATGTGAAGGATTTGTTTGTACCGTCTTCTAAGATTTTAGTCTACAATTATTTTGAATCGTCCTGATTGCCGTTGATCGCCACATTGAGACATCTTTGTTTTATCCCTTCTATTTTTATTCTTTTCTCGGACGACGAGCGTTAGGTTAACAACCGTTCTCAGATCTATTTCATCGAGATGAAAATATAAAATAAGATCTATGTATAATCAATTAAAATTGAGTGTCTTCGTGTAACTATGAAGGTTTTGATATTTAGCTACGAAACCCTACAAATAAAGCATCTATACGCATGGAAAATTTCATTAATATTAGTAGAGCCGTGTTTAAAATTTAGCCGTACAAACGGTTATACAATACATGTTTGAAATTAAGTTGCTCAAGACATGGTGCAATAAAGTTGATTACATTTTTCAGATCAGAGTTTTTTTTTCGCCAAAAAATTTGACATGCCCATATTTTTCAAATTCAAATGAATGAAATGAAAAAATGTTTAAATTTATTATACAGGAGAAGTAGGTAAATGTATGTACCTACTATTAAATTAATAACCGATCTCGTGTATCACCAGGTAAATGTAGATGAGGTATTAAGGATATTGGTTTCAAAGATTTGTCCAAAAGGGTTTATCTTCGAGGTCCTCACTCTGGACCTTTGGGACCTTAAATCCTGGATTATTGTCCATTCCTCCCGTGATATGAGGCTACCTAAAAGATATTGTGATTTAAGACATTAAGCCGCACCCAAACTATTTGAATTACAAATTGAGAAGTAAGTAGGTACTATATGCGGTTTTACCACTAAATAGAGTCTGTGAATCCGCTGTAGTTTTAAAATTATTTTAAGCCTAGAAAGTGTTTTGTAGGCGATGGGCTGACCACCTGTCACTACTAACCGAACTTGTACATCTCAACTATACCTACCCTCAAAATTGGTCAGAAGTGGCATCATGTGGTTCTATCGGCCCTTGGTGCTCTGTCTACCCCGTAAGGGATGAAGGCGTGATTATATATATATATAATGCACTGCTGGACGTAAGCTATTAGGGAAATTATTTACCATGGTCAACCCGCATGTTGGTGACTGTACTATGATTTTCGGACTATGTTGTCAATACGGGAGGCACTGCTGCCCATCTGTTAGCCCTAGAGTGCCTCTTACAATACCTATGGGCAGACTACTACAGCTACTTTAAATAACTAAATAGAAGCCTGAAACGAATAATCGACGTTAATCTAATTCAATCAATCATCAACCTATTGCAGTCCACTCCTGGACGTAGGCCTCCCCCAGGACACGCCACAAGACTGCCATGGGGGATATTTGCCCATAGTCACCACGCTGGACAGGCGGGTTGGTGACCGCAGTTTCTATTTTGGACTATGTTGTCAACACGGGAGGCGCTGCTGCCCACCTCCCGGAAACCCTTAATCGCCTCGTACGATACCCACGGGCAGACATGGGATGGTACGAATTCTACTCTGCCGGCACCACGCGGCCATTAATTATCAAATTATTTATCATAATTAATCTAATAAAATTCTACCCACAACGAAACCCCTGTAAATATTATTAATAATAATTTTTATACACTGAATCAAAGGGATGAATATTTCTGCTCAAATAATACTTTACACGAATAAATATAACGCCCGCATTACAATTATAACCTTTTCGATATTATGCGGCAGACTGGTTTAAAATGTTATATTTTTATAGCGGACGCCCGCGACTCCGTCCGCGTGGACTGCAGAAAAGACAGAAGAATTCAGAAGGCGCCGTCTGTTGCAGACTTATGGAAGGTACGATTAATAACAACAACCAACGTTGATGATCAGTTTTTTATTAATCATTAGTTATTAAGACCATTAATTTAAATAATAACTATCCTATCATCTAAGTTGGACCAAATTACATATATATGCCAATTTTCATGAATATCAGTTGACTCGTTTTTGAGTTTATTCGGAACATACACAGTGACGCGGATTTTTTATATATTAAGAAAGATAGAAAGATAAAACAGGATTAGACGTGCGACTTCTAGTCGGATGACGTAGTTTCCATGTACCGCTAAATTTATTTTATTTACGGATTTTAATATTCAAAAATTTTCACTTGACAGTGTTAAGGGGAGTTGGCATCAGGCAGGTAGCTAGCTTAAAACGAATGCCAAAATCTTGAAAAATCCATAGGTTCCCAATATAATTGAATAATGCTAGGATGCAATGATTTTTACAGGGAAATGAGGAGTTAACTATACCTACACTTAGGTAGATATGCTTAAATATATAAGCCGATTTTCAGCTAAAATTATAAATTTTTTAAATTAAGTTATAATAATAATAATTATGGTGATCAACTACATACAAATATAGTTATTTTAAAGCCGATCAATTGAACCGGTATACTAATTATATTACATAACTTAGCTATTTATATTTCTACGTGACAAAGTGCGATTTAAAATACTTTTTCGCAATAACGTGGGTAACCAAAAATATACGGAATTTTCTTCTTAAGCGACCCTCTTCTAGACTGCAGTATCATAAAAATAAATATCTGAAGTCAACACTGTCATGGAGAATGTATGTACCGAGGAGTCTGCCATTTCTCTTTCCTACTGCTTTTAAAGACAGCAAAAAGTGTAAGCCTTACATATACACCTTTGTTTCCGAAACGACGTAACCATAACTGCAAGATCATAAAGAAGATCTACAGGCACTTTTAGCATAGCTGGGACAGATGTAGCAGCAACAAGATAAGTTTCTAGCAATTACAAGTTCCGACTACCACCAATCGGCTAAGACATTGGCTAAGACGCACAAATATAACTAAAACAGTAATATTATGTAAAAAAAATAAGGAGTGTTGCGTATATGTTGCAAAAAACGCATAAAAAATAGTATTTTTATACATGCACTTTATCAACTTTATCGTATTAGTAAATGTAAATCTATACATATAATAAAATTGTAACGGATCGATGTTTGTGCACGCTAATCTCAGAAACGGCTGGACCGGTTTCGATGTAGTTTTCTGGAATATATTGTGACAGGTCCCACTTAACATAAAGGCTACTTTTTATCCCGGGAAAATGTTTGTATCCCGGATAATTTCGACATTTTGTTTTTTCTGCAGTCCACGCGGACGGAGTCGCGGGCGTCCAATAGTAAATAAATAAAAATTATGTTAATGTTCGTAAACTTTTTGAGAACTTAATGAAATCAGCTCTGTGTTTCTCGCCTTTTTGTTTTAACGATATTTTAGTTATTTTAACAAAAGTTTTCCCTAAAACGTCGACAACGTTCTAGACTTATAAAGAACGCAATATGGTTGCAATAACGCAATAAAATTATACTGTTTATGTTTTGTGTCTAAATTCATTTGATGCAAGCTAAAGTTCATGCGCTTGGCTATACAACTTACTTAAAAAATCACAATGATAACAAAATGTTATTATTGAGTTACTACATAACAAATTTTGTTTTAATATTTTGTAATAAGGTTTTTGAATATACTTGCATACCACAACTATTGGCGTAACATATCTCTGAACTAATAACATAAAATAATAAAGAGATGGTAATAATCGTCATCCGAATAATTGACCCGGTAGCTCAGTGGTTAGAGCGCTAGCACGGTATGCAGAGGTCGTGGGTTCGATTCCCACTCGGGTGAGAAATTTTTTCCATTTCTTTATTAATAATTTTATGACATAAAATAACTTTATTGTGCCGTGTTTTAAGCAAATAAATAATAAATGAAATTGTATTAGGCGTTACAATTCGGAAGTTCAAACATTCACTATGAGTGCGCCCACCACCGGGCCCTACACCCTCCACTGACCCTCGGATCTGACAACTCATAACTGCGAAAACAGGCACTTGCACTAACTACAATGGCCACGAGAAACCAGACCCGAGCACCTGTAATTATTACAAATTGATTTAATTCGAAGGCCTACTATCGTTAATTTAGCAAGTAATGTAAGTAGCTGGAAAGGATGCCGGTAGCTTCAACTATCAATTAAAAGCACTTAACCATAATAAATAAAGGGTTTTCGATTGTATTAATATTTGAAATATGTTTTCTATCGCTATTTTTGGTGTAAGAAATAAATAAGCCTTTAGAGACAAACGATAATTTCTACGTTCTAAACAAAACCTTACAAACGTCTCGTCTTCAAGGACGATTATATTATGATTATTATTTATTGTCTATTCCAAATTGCACGTGCCAGTAAACTTACTGTTTCAATAACGAAGCCCCGCGGATTTTGTACAGAACTTTAAAAAATATCTAAAACAGTATCTAAACTGCAAAGACACTAGCGCTCCTGTCAGGTTACACTGAAACAAAGTATGTACGTCGCATCTTTATTTTTGTCAAGACCTTTAGAAAGCGCCATATATATTTTAACCGACATTTATTTATGTTCATCCCTTGCGACTCATTGAAATAGTTTTTTGAGACACGAAATACTTATTTGGGATAAGCCTAGAATGAACTGGCTAAGGGTTTTACTCTGAAATTGTTTTTATAAGTACAATCTATTAGTTTTAGGAGACCAATTTTAGAGACCAAGTTTTAATAGTTGTAAGCACTATAATTACCTCATATAAATACATATTATGCTTATTTTTTGAAATCTACTGCTGGACTTTGGCCTCCCCCAGGGCAAGCTGCAAATAGTCGCCTACTACGATACCCACCACGGGCAGACATGAGGTGGTGCTACTACTCTGCTGATACCAAAAGACGTTTAATGTGCATTTACAACGCGATTTGTGATAGTGTAAATAACTACCTATCTATGTAAATATTATCTATCTATATATGTATATATTATGGTCGAATACTATTATAGTACCACTCGCATTTAGAAAAAGATATATTATTATTCACAAAGAGCAGAAATTCCGGGGGCAGAAATCTGCAAAATTCACACCAAAAACTAAAACAAAATCGACTAAAACTCTTATCAGATAACGAATAATGGAACTCGATAACAGGTAGGTAATAAATAAAGTTCAAAACATTAACAAAAAAAGTAAATAAGCACTGGTATGTAGTCAATGCCCTTTTAGATAAAGGAGAGCCCGTCAGGATCGTGTAACCGATCCGTGAACTTAACGAGAGGTATATTGATGTCAATGTCAACGAATTCACGAAAAATCAAAAAAGTCCGAGTAAGATTGGCCAGCTAAGGGTTCTGTAATAGATCTTATTCCTCCATGGTATGCTATGATTTGATTCGAGTAGGTATATACATACGAGTAATGCGTTGCGCATAATTGCGCATAAAGCCTGTAAAGTTATGATTTATAGGATATACAGAAAAAATAGGCTCGTATTAGTTCCTTTGCAGTTTTCTTCTAATAGCATAGTAAGTAGATACAATATTGTGCTGATTACATACGTACACATAATCATGTCTTTAGACCTTACGGTGTAGGCAGAGCACCAAAGGGCCGATAGAACCACATGGTGCCACTTCTGACCAATTTTGAGTGTATAGTTGAGATGTACAAGTTCGGTTAGTAGTGACAGGTGGTCAGCCCATCGCCTAGAAAATACCAAGACCCTCTTGTCTCTCTATTGACTGGTACAGTATGCCCGGGAAGAGAAGCAGCTGTAGTATTATACTTTTTTTTTCACTCCCAGAGCAGCGTAGAAGTAATTGTTGTAAAGGGCTACAGATATTTTTTTAAATTCTGTAGAGCTATACAATCAGAAGTTCCACAGAGAAATAAACTATTGAGACCTAACATTTATTATGTCTTAATCCGGCCAATAGACATTAGCTTACGGAACTCTAAAAATGGCGGCTCTGAACACAATAACAATAAACATTGTTTTTGTCTAAGATTACAGTTAAAAAGCTTTCTGTTGCTAAACAAATATAAATGTCTTCATGAAGCTGATGTTGATTCATTCAGATTCTCTTAAATATTACTCTAAAAGTCAGGCAAGTCTAAAATTGTGGTTAAACAAAATAGTCATATCTCGAAAAGTTTTCACGATAGCGAAGTTATTCTTTTGCAAATATTGCTATTATTATGTGATCTTTCGATATAAATACAGATAAAAATACTGTCATCCAGTCTATTATAATATGCCTATCCACGTGGATTACATTTTATTTTCCCTTAAATGTTTTTCGGTACCTAAAACTCTTAATTAGCCTTTAAGCGTATTTAGAAAGGAAACCCGCTATTGAGCACTAATTGTAAAAAAAATCGCCCTTCAGTTGTTTGTTCAGGAATGCGCTACAGGAAATAAAGCGTCGGTAAGTCGTCGTTAGGTTCAGTGGCTTGATTTTAATGCATGTACATATCCACTATGGGTCATTATCACCCCCATTATCCCCCAAAGAGGTTGGGCAGAAGTGTGTGAGTGTGCAAATAGCACATCGCATTTTTACTAGTTAGCCTATAAAGTCCCACGTGGTAAGGGGTGAGCCTACCGCCGCTTTTCGGGCACAAATACAACAATCTAGCTGCCGGTAAAGAATCCAATAGGAAATATTTCCGTGCCATTCAAAATACATAATTATTATAATTTATTTCGCGTCAGAGCCTGCTTGTCCGTTTAGTAGCAGGGTTCACGTCGGGTAGGTGAGGTTGACTTAATGTATCTATAAGTTTGGATAAGTTATTTTTAAATCCCTTCTTAGTGGACCTAAATGTAATAAAATGTATCATACATTGTACTTAATTTAGAAAAAAAAAAATTTTTTTTTTGCCTGCAGTAGTTTTGCGGATTCGGCGGGAAAAGCTAGAAGGGTGTAGGTGTAATTTTCTTGTGAAAATCAAAAATTATTTGTAGATGACTTGCATGTGCCCGTAAAGTGATGTGTTCTGATAGATAAGTTTTATTTCGATTACTTGTAATGTGAATCTTGTGCGTTTGCATGGTTTTAAGCTGAGTAAAACTTTAGTCGGAATACGATCTCTTCATGGGCTCATGTAAGTTGTTTCTGCAATTATTTTTGATTTTTACTAATTTTACACTTGTTCTTGAGGATTTTCCCGACGTTTCCACTCATCAACATCATCATCATCCATCATAACTTCAGAAATCATTTACTAAAGACAAAGGCTGTATGACTTTGTTTCCCTTACTTTCCTTCGGGATAAACTTAACAAAAAACAAAAAAAAGTTTTGCCTCGGCATTAATCAGTAAGCAGTAATTTACATAATACTCTTAGGTTTGCATCAATAGAAAGTAATAAGACAATTTCTGATCCTCGTCTAAGAAAATTTTAATTGTAAATTCCGCCTTTCGCAAACACTATAAAAGGTTTTAACGTTAATTAAAAAGAAGCCGAATCAATTTCCGAAGTTAGGCAATTCTGAGGGTACCTAGAGATAATCGGCTTCCTTAAAACGTGACCCGCCTTGGATAAACCGGGTCTTTGAACCGGGGTCTTACATTAGAATATTTTGGTTAATACTGTATATAAAAAGGTTTCCTTATGGAACACTTTAGCACTGAAAACCCTTCAAATGTAAGCGTCTCTTTCCAAAATTTTGAAACTATTGTGTACAGGATGTTTTTCGTTGCCACCCTTAACGAAGGGTACGTACTCTATAGATCAAATAAAGTAAGTTTATGACAAAAAATTGCTTGGAAACGATGTAATATTAAAAAAAAAAAAAAATTAATTACTTGATCGGGCGAAATTTATAGTGTCCTGTGTTCATGCTAGTTTTTTCATAGACAGATATTAATTATTTCTCGTAAAAATATCTTGCTACTTGCAGAAAAACGCGGTCTATTTACTCAAATTTGGACCCTAATATCTTGGGAACCAAACACTTCCCAGGTTTGCTTTCATGGAGAAAAATGATCGCAATGACGAGGAGATTCCGTAGTTTTTGGGAATGTTGACGACCAAAAATCATCCTGTGTAAAAAAAGATACAAATACAATCTTAGTAACTTTAATGGTAAAATTTGCGTGAACGTAATTGTGTGCGTCCGCTACTATACGAAAACAGTGAAGACTCATACGCATTATAAGTTAACTAGCAAATTGGTATAATATCTGTGTAATACATTTAGCTATACCCGAGGAGGGTTGGCGTCAGGCAGGCAGACGCGGCCGTAAAACGGACGCCAAATACTTGGCAATATGACTTTCGAAAGAAACCATATTGCGCGGACCGTATAAAGAATGAGATAAGGGCAGGAGATGATAACACTCTTCTAGTGTCTGGTGAACTAGTCTCTGGTGTCCTAGTGAGATGGGGCCGTAACGTAACTAATTTAAATTCATACTACTAAACGTATTACCTTCATACCTTGTGAACAAAGGCAATTCCTTCCTAACCTAATCGGACCTTGCAAGGAAAGATCGCCGTTTTTTATGATGTTATTTAAATACAAAGATATTATAATATTTAACACTGATTACTAAACAATAAGACCAAAAGATTTTGAATATCGAAAACTTTATAATCGGCTCGTTCATTGGACAAATAAAAACTACGAATGGCTATTAGATTCAAATGAATTAATCCACTTAGGGCCGAAACCTAATTAGTTGGTAATGAAAGGTCTGTTAGGACAAAAACCAGGAGCCCAGGACAATAACCTGTCCCCCTATTCCAGTAAATTGTCCAGCTGAAACGGAACGGCTAACGAAACGCGGTGCGAAGCGATATTTACTTACCGCTTGATATTCTAACTTATACCAACTCAGATATTAAAGTAGTATGTTTATTAAAGTAGTATGTTTATCTTACCTCATGGAGCATGGAGAAGGTCATATGCACCATTCTGTATTCTACGCTAGTAAGTCCATAGCCAGTGAGTAATAGAAGAAGTAATTCTATTTATAAGTAAGTCCATTGGGAAAAAAAATCCTAGTAGAACTACTTGTAGTACTAGATTATGGGGTTATATTTTTAGCATTACAGAATAAAAACAAATGTATGTGCGTACTTTTCTATAAAGTATCTAATTATTGCTTCACACCGCGATTCTACAGCGGACCGTATCGGGTGCGTTTCAGCTGTAAACTTTAAGAGAATTCGGGGGCTGG
The DNA here is from genome assembly GCA_014607495.2 of Carposina sasakii. Taxonomy (NCBI): domain Eukaryota; kingdom Metazoa; phylum Arthropoda; class Insecta; order Lepidoptera; family Carposinidae; genus Carposina; species Carposina sasakii. Next base: position 564,702 of record CP053158.1, on the reverse strand, counting down.
CTTTATTCAAATTTGATAAAGTGTTGAACGGTGCAGACTCGGTGGTAGTAGGGCGCTCTAACTTGAAAAAGTGGGATGTATTTTTTCGCCCAACTTCGCCAGAAGGACGGTTATGATTTTCGTGTACCTACCTATAATGTAGGGAGATCGAGCCATGTGGCGTACTCTGGGGGAGGCCACGTCCAGCAGTGGACTGCAATAGGCTGACGACGAAAACCTATAATGTAAGTAGGTGGCTTGGTATGACATGTATGTAGAAGTATTTTTTTGTGTGCCTAAGTAGGTGCAGGCAAAGTTTAATCGCTTAGTTGGATCCGGTATGTGATGCTACGGGTGAAGAAATGAACCTGCTAAGAAAGCACTATTACCTACCTACGAGTATAATGATGATGATGATCTCCGATCGTATTTCGGTCAAGGCGACCAATCTCTACAGAGATTGGCCAGGTACGCAGGGGATATTATAGTGCACAAGTGTGTGCGCAAACACAGATGCACTCTCTATTTCGTTACTCTCATCGTCCGATGGGACGGAAAGCCGACACGACCGGAGAGAGATCAGGCCGCAGGACCAACGGTTTTACTATCTTTCCGAGGCACGAGCTAAGTGACAATTTTGCAACATTAAAATCTGTACATGAAATAAATTTATTAGTACAGGCCCGTGACTGGGATCGAACTTATGCCTCCCGTTTGGAAGGTGGACATCTTAACCACTGGGCTATCACCGCTTACCTAAATCTGCTGAATTGCGGTAGTCATACCCTATGGGAAACTAGGCTGATAGTTGAAAACTTCTCATTGGAAAAGTCATAACTATAATATACCTATGATCTATACATATAATAAAAATGAAACGGATCGTCGTCTGTACATGTAAGTTATATGAGAAAAAATAATTATAGGAGATCTTTATCAACGCAATAGTAAGTACCCAAAAGAATGATTTTTAGAATTTTTATCTGTTTGTCGGTTCGTCTGTTTGTACGTTTGTGCACGCTAATCTGAGAAACGGCTGAACCGATTTCAATGCAGTTTTCAGGAATATATTGTGACAGGCTCCACTTAATATATAGGCTACTTTTTTTACTTTCCTAGGAAAATGTTTTTATCCCGGATAATTTCGACATTTTATTTATTCTGTAGTCCACGCGTCTACTAGTATCTAATAAATATTTTTATTAACTAGTTATATTAGCTCATACTAATAGCCGGTTAAACAGTCTCTAGAGTTTTAATTTCCGTCACGTAAATGTAATATGTAGATTCGCTATCTGAAACTATCGTCCCTTTACTACGCACAGAAATAATATAATATATTCTGAACACGAAACTTCATTTAGAACATAAACATCTAATTTAAAGACCCCCAACTAGTCAAGTCACTGTAAAACATAGAATAAGCTATACAGGGGGGTAACCGTGTTCTCAATTGAACGTATAAAGAACATGACTGAGTAGTCGTAACATAGATTGAAGTACTCATATTGGCTCGTTAACGTATCATATCATGGAGTAGGTATGTGTAGTCACAAGTAAACCACCAACACATACGAATCAAGATAAGATCGGCGCCTATTAGAAAATGTGATACATGCAAAAAAGTACCTCAATGTGTGCAGTTACAGCGCTACGTAGTCTATTGTGGAAATGAGATGACGCTCTACACTATTTATTTGGTATCTAGTTTCCTTAATATGGAAATAAAGTCAAATCTATTATGAAAAAATTCTCTGAACTCTTTTGATCACTGAATTTTCATAACAACTGTAAATGCAATTTAACTCAAGCAATATTGCCATTCAAGAATTGTAAGCCACTATTTACTTGTGGAAAATGAGTTCTTAAAATAAAAGCACTTCTTGCTGTTTACATAACAAATAATAATAACTCTTCTAAGTTTTAATTTTCTGTATTTACCGAGCTGTACATTACACTCTGTATAGTTATAGTATTATTTGCACAAGTAACTTGCAGTGTGTAAACGGTCCTTAAGGCTGCTTTTCCACAAGAGATGTGCTATGGTATATTGTAATGGATGCGTTTGGTATCCACCAATCATGTTCACTGGTGGAAACGGATTCAGCTAAGATATATTTTTTATATGGAAGGATGCGTGCTATGGATGTGTGTTATGGATGCGTGCTATGGATGCGTCCTTGGATATGTGCTATGGATGCGTGCTACGGATGTGTGCTATGGATGCGTTCTATGGATGCGTGCTTCCTTACTATCGATACATCGCATACCTCGAGCTGCGCATCTTTCTCGCGCAGTTTCTTTGCGGCGGCGCATCTTCATAGCGCATCTTCCTCGCACAGCTACCTAGCTTAGTATTGGTGGAAACGGTCACATATTTTCGTAGCGTAGATTTCATAGCACGTCGCTGATGGAGAAGCTGCCTAAAGGTGCCTTTCCATAAAAAATGCGCTATGCTGCGTTGTTACGGTTTGGTGGATATCAAACGCATCCATTTGACGGCCGATAGATGTGGGAGGTTGACCCTGCCTGCGACGCCATAGGTCCTGGGTTCGAATCTCGGTAGGTGCAAATATTGATATGATGAATATTGATGTTTGTTTCAGAGTATTGGACGTTTCTATACTTATATATATCCCACTTATATAGGTCTTAATGTGGGACTAAGTTAATGTGTGGTGAAGTGTGTGTATATTTATTTATTATTTATAGCACGTGTCTGGTGCAAGGGCACCTCTATGAAGGTCAGGAATCGCAGGTATTTAGGAATGTATAAGTTCATCTGAAAGGTATTTGATATGCATTCACTAATAGGTCTACAACTTCTCATATGATGATAGTTTTAATTAAAATATCAGTATTGGCTAGAAGGTAAATTATATTTACGAGGATTTGGTATTATGAAGAAATTTCACATTATATATTTGACAAATTGAAAGATGCATATAATAATAATGTAAGCTAAGTTCAAATGTCTACGTGAAATTTATTTTCAGGCCAACGTTTTTTTTTTACATTTATAGAATATACAATACGTACTATACAGGATGTTTTTTTGTACCTTTAACGTCATTCTATACATGAAATAAAGTAAGTTTATGCCAAAAAAAATGCTAGGAAAAAAATTTTTTTTTTTTTTTGAAAAAATTTTTTAGCACTTCGCTTGATCGTGCGAATTTACGCTAGTGTCTAGTGCGTTTATGTTAGTTTTTTTAACATTATTTTTCGTGAAAATAATCCTGCTACGCGCGTCTATGTGCCTTTATGCATTAAACGCAGTCTATTTACTCAACTTTGGACCCTAATATTTTAAACCAGACAATACTTCCATAAAAAATGATCGTGATGATGAGGAGATTCCGTAGTTTTCGGGAACGTTGACGACCAAAAATCATCCTGTATATACCTATATAATATGACTGCGTTATCTCAGGCGATGATCTAGCAACAAGTCACTGGTCATTAGCATCTGATCCTGCTATGCTGAACCTGGTGGAAAATCTCCTCTACAAACCTCCAATTCTGGATGCCCCATTTCGGGAATTCAGCCGTATGTGTACAGGGTGTAACAAAAAGGGTATGTTAAGCGAAAAGATATGTAAATAGCCCACTATAGAGAACCTACTCAAAAAGTTTGAGACTCGAAATCACATGTTTATTTTTCAAGATTGTATAAACATTTCTGAGTTGTTTAGGAATTCTCCATACTATCTAGAAAAATAAATATGTGGTTTCGAGTCTCAAATTTTGTGGATAGGTTCTATATAGTGGGCTGTTTACATAGCTTTTCGCTTGATATACCCGTTTTGTTACACTCTGTATATATACGTATGATTTAAAACATAGCTAATTTCCATAGTACAAGTCGGGTGACTGTGCCTGTAGCTAGTAACTAACATCCCGGAATGCAACGCTATGCCAATATTAGTTCGATGGGCAAATCCACGCGCGTGCATCTGAATAATGTTAGTAAAGTACAGATAGTAAAAACAGGAAGCGTTAAAAGTAGTTTTATTTTATGAATAAATTGAAATGTCAACTAGTCGTTACTCTTTGGAACCTGTTTTGATACTTAAAATCTCGCTTTTTCTCTGGCGTGATCTGTCCCTGCTATACTTAACGTGGCTGTTAGATTTTATTTATGATGCAGCAGTTCTGAATCCCCCATTTGGGGAATTTTGATGTATGCGTTATGTTTGTGTGTTTACAGTGATCACCTACATTTGCTACGGTCTTAACGAATCTCTTAGTTTCATAGATTTTTATGATGTTCTTCATACACTGTACTTATTTTTCCTATATAAACTATAATGATACCAGACTGACTGCGACATCATTGTTCAGAAAAATAAATAATATCTATTTATCAAACGATAAGTAGATAGCAAAATATATAGTGACAAAGAAAGCTATTTAGCTATCGTCTGCTTATTACTAGAATATGAACTAGCCAGTTTGCGAATAATGGGCGAATAATCTATGTATGTATGTTTGTACAGAGGACAATATATAACAAGAGTTTCGCAGTTTTTCTACAAACCGTACCGACTACGTGATCAAATGTACAGACAGCAATGTGCCGGCAGCGATTCGTGAAGTACCAACATTATCGTGCTAATTTCTCGACGCTAAGCAAACACATTAGCATCGGAAACGTTTTCAGGCCTTTCAGGATTTTGATGCGAAGATTTTTAAGAGCGTTTAGGTATTCATGTTGGCGCTGCCACGTGAAAAACATTTTAGAGATTGTTATTCAGGAAATAATGTATAGATATGCCCAAATGTTGTCTATTATGTCGATAAAATTATTATTATTTAAACCAGAAAATTTTATTCGTCTGTTAACCTTTATCAATATCCATTTCCATTTATCCTTTTAAATTACAATAAAAATATTTTAGTACTATCCTACTAATATTATAAACGCGAAAGTTTGTAAGATTGATGGATGGATGTATATTACTCTTTGACGAGAAATGGCTGCAGAATAAAACTTGGTATGGATTTAACACAAAGGCTACCTTTATCCCGGGAAAATATTTTTATTCCGGATAATTTCGACATTTTTATTTTGTCTGCAGTCCACGCGGACGAATTCGCGGGCGTCCACTAGTATTACTATAAAACTCTTTCGAGCGATTGAAAGATTGACAGACAACAGCACTATGAAAGCATTTCCTGGAATTTCCTTGAGAAAAGAAAAAAATGGAAATGCTAGTGTACGCGATCGAAGGCGCGAGCAGACGCTAGTGTGAATACTCATTTTTTGCAATTATTTTATCGTTGTTATTAAAATCACATCCTAATCTTCAGAGATTGTAACTTTGACACTGAACAAACAAGTCACTGTTAAGTTGTGATCAAGTACAAACTGCGAGTACTCGTATGTTAGTTGCTACCATTTGTCAACGATTGGCAACTTGGCCAAGTTATCGACAACTTAACAAGTAGGTGATTTGTCGGGGCGCGACGTGATTGTAGTTTTGTTTCTTGTTAGTTGCTAACTTTAGTCGTCGGCGACTCGTCGCCATCGTCGTAGCATTTCGGGAAAAAAGATTTTTGGTAACAGAAAATATTTAATCGTGAACACAACCTTAAATATCGCCATTAAATTTTTGATAACCATGGCAGCATACCTATTAGGTATATTGTGTCTGAAAAAAATATAGTTACCATACTATTTTATGATTCAACTGCAATGTGATTGGTCTCAAGAAATAACATATATATACACCCTGTTGTTTTTCCAAAATAGGGTCAGACAAAACTACAGGATCATCAAAGAGATCTGACAGCTACGTTTATCATAGCGGGACTATCCCTGCTGTGTGGACATCTATACCTATATTATGTCTCAAATAAAATCAAGAAAAAAATTCAGGACTTAGGAAAAGTTATTTTTAGACAAAACCAAGGATATCCTCCGCATATATCTAGTCCTAAATTCGCATCTCAAGTGCTCAAGAAACCCTAAGTGCCAATAAAAGGCGAAACTTTACAATGTCGTTAGTTCGAAGGCCGAGGCCAAAGGACGAGAGATAAGCCGAATTTTGACGTACACGCTAATTTCAAGGACGAATCAGCGGATGCTGTACCCCTTTATATCGGTAATGTAATCTCGACAGCCGTAAAATTTATATAAAAAACATATTTGAAGGCTACGTAAACTCGGTAATACTGTTTTGAATCCTTGTAGTCTTGATAGAGCTGGCAAAGCGCTGGCGTTTACAATTTATAATCATCATTTACAGCCCTGGGACGCCCACTGTTGGATATAGGCCTCCCCCAACAACCTCCACTCTGACCGGTCGGAAGCAGCCTACATCCAACCAACGCCCGCGATCTTGACCAGGTCGTCCGTCCATCTCGCGGGTGGCCTTCCCACGCTGCGTTTGCCGATACGTGGTATCCACTCTAGAACTTTCCGGCTCCACTTCAGCTTGCTAGACCGTTGAGCTATATACAATTTACAATACACGGGATTATTTCATTTCGGGATTGTATTTGTGCCGAAGTGGGGTTAGGCTCATATTTTACACACCATTGCTAACTGGTGAAAAGTGATTGTATAATTAGCAAACCTTTGTAACCTTTTTGAGGATTATTTCCGAGACTTTATACTAGTATAGAGTTGTATAAAAAGTACTAACATACTAGGTGTGGGTATATTATAAATATAGGGTGTAACAAAAAGGGTATATTAAGCGAAAGGCTACGTAAATAGACCACTGTAGACAACCTACCCATAAAATTTGAGACTCGAAATCACATGTTTATTTTTCAAGATGTATGAAAATTCCTGAGATATTTAAAAATTCTCCATACTATCGGGAAAAATAAACATGTGATTTCGAGTCTCAAATTTTGTGGATAGGTTCTCTATAGTGGGATATTTACCTAGCTTTTCGCTTAACATACCCTTTTTGTTACACCCTGTATAGTGTATGTATCAAACAAAATTTGATGGTTAATGTTGAACGACGCATCAAGTACAAAATAAATAAACCAAACACTAAAATGCTCTTAAAGGTGTTGAAAGCCTTGGGGTGCATTTAAGACTATAATAATAATAATTGTCACAGTAAATTTACTGAAAAAATTCAATATGTTCAAACGTGTTTAATATACAGGGTGTAATAGAAAGGGCATGTCAAGTGAAAAGCTATGTAAATAGCCCACTATAGAGAACCTATTTCCAAAATTTCAGACTCAAATTCACGTTTATATTTTTCCAGACAGTATGAAGAATTCCGAAACAACTCAGGAATGTCCATACAATCTTGAAAAATAAAAATATGATTTCGAGTCTCAAATTTTGGAAATAGGATATCTATAGTGGGCTATTTACATAGCTTTTCGCTTAACATACCCTTTCTGTTACACCCTGTATAATAGGACATTTTGTTTATTTTTAATGTACAAAGTTAAGCTTGAGAGTAATATAAAAAAATGTGTATAAACTAATATTTTGTCATGGATGGTTTGACCAACTAACGCCGTTGGGGTAAGGTTAGAGAAGGTAGGCCCCCTAAATAGTGTGTGCGTGTGCGCAACGAGCGCTCGGCGTCCTCCCGCGCCCCGCACCGAGCCTCGCGCACACAATTTATCGCGATCGCGCGGCTTCGGTTTGCTATTGCTTTTACGTAATCAGAGGGAGGGTTAGGTTCTTGGCTGTGACACAGTTTGGTGGGGGGGGTTTGAAATTGTTTTAGATCTTTGTGAATACAAAATATCTAGTAATACAAAAATGATACACACGTTTGGCACACACTTATCTACATATACTATTATTATAAAGAGGTAATGCACTGTAAAGGAGCGCGTTCATTACTCGTAGGCGGGCCGCAACGTATTGTAAAAGTCCGTCATCCTATATTTCGAATGAAATATCGTTCACTATCGACGGAGCATAGCAGGCGAATTGTGATATTTGTTATTGTACATCAAAATTGCGGCCTGGCCCGATGCGATTCGTAACCTAATACTCGTAGACGTAACGCTTAATATCTCCTCTGAGATTGGGCACCGTAGCTTGGCCGAAATACGGATTATTATGAAAGTCACTTTAACATAAACGATAACTGTATCCATCTTATATATTAACCCACAACCTGAAACGATCTGAAAGCACATTTATTTTATTATAACATCAAGTTCTTCCCTCTCCCTCGCACCTTCAGCCGCGGCCATAAAGATACTCGATACACTCATAAAGTTGAACATGTTAGGTACTTCACATACATAATATAGCAATAACGAAGAAGAATGTGGAGGTGGCTATACATCATTTTGTTACAGAAAATAGTGTCGTATTGCAGGGTTGCAAAGTATACTTACTTAGTGGGGTATTACTATTGCAGTTATTAAACCACAAGCTAGGAAAGGAAGGTTCGCTCAAAGTTTCAGCGAACGATCTTTTTGCTCAAAATGCATCCTCAGGCCGCTATGGCCGCGTGGTGCCGGCAGAGTAGAATTCGTACCACCCCATGTCTGCCCGTGGGTATCGTACGAGGCGATTAAGGGTTTCCGGGAGGTGGGCAGCAGCGCCTCACGTGTTGACAACATAGTCCAAAATACAAACTGCAGTCACCAACCCGCCTGCCCAGCGTGGTGACTATGGGCAAATACCCCCCATGTCAGTCTTATGGCGTGCCCTGGGGGAAAGCTACGTCCAGCAGTGGACTGCAATAGACTGATGATGATGATGATTATTGCAGTTATTAAACCACAGGCCAGCAAAGGAAGGTTCGCTAAAAGTTTCAGAGAACGATCTTTTCGCTCAAAATGCATCCTCAGGCCTGCTCGCTTGGAAAGAAGTTACTTTGAATGGATCGAGTAACCTCTCCCCGCTCTGCGATAAAGCAATTCAAGCTACACTCTCACTTATGACTGATGGCGTACTTCTTTCAAGTTTCTAGCTTTTCCCGCTCATCGTTTCCGATGGGACAACTGCCTATGTTGGGAGGTAATAAATGTCAGCCAGTTTAGACGTACAATGATTGCAGCATCTCCACTTTGTTTGCTTTCTTTTATGGTGTACTTTGTTGTGGCCCTAAATTAGGTATGTGGTTTGTTGATAGCTAAACATGGTCGTGTTGCCATCATCATCATCGTCTACAGCAGTCCACTGCTGGACGTAGGCCTCCCCCAGGGCACGCCACAAGACTGCCATGGGGGGTATTTGCCCATAGTCACCACGCTGGGCAGGCGGGTTGGTGACCGCAGTTTGTATTTTGGACTATGTTGTCAGTACGGAAGGCGCTGCTGCCCACCTCCCGGAAACCCTTAATCGCCTCGTACGATACCCACGGGCAGATATGGGGTAGTACGAATTCTACTTTGCCGGCACCACGCGGCGGTCATGTTGTACTATACCAAAATCGTATAGATGACCGAATGGTGCACTTATAGGAAGTGATTCTGTCTTACGCGCCATTTGATCTGGGTTTGAATCCCAGCGGAAGCGAACATTGACATGATGAATATTGATATTTTGTTTCTGAGTCAGTAATGTTTTAACTTATAAATTGCATAGTGCAAATAACATAGGGTTCTAGAAATCTTACGGACTAGGGCTCTTTACTCAACTCATCCCACTCGAACTCATCCCGCGGGATGAGTTGACCTATTGAATGTTTTGGATTGGTCAACTCATCCCACTGATACTTCTTATGATTTATAATATATATTATATTATAATAAATCAATTATTATTTTATTCGAAAATAATAATATAAAACTAAACGATAAAAAAATGACCGTTGTTTTATTAATATCTTAATACTACGTGAAGGTAATTGAAATCATAGTTTTCAAAATACGTAAATCTACTGTCAAACAATTTTGTTCGCGACTGTATAAATTTAAATACTTATAAATTTACTGTATGTATAAATGGAATGTATAAATATATAAGTTGACTAAGAACCTAGGTGAATGTGTTGCAAGTACTTATAGTTTGTACATATTTAATTACCTTTATTAAATACCTACCTAATACTATAAAAAATCCTTAGTTGAGCGGTTATCGATTATTACTATCGATTGACATATCAAAAGTGTCGCAGAGTGAAATCTTCTCAAATACCACACAGATGTAATAATACATTCATACATACATATAATCACGCCTTTATCCCTTACGGGGTAGGCAGAACACCAAGAGCCGATAGAACCGCATGGTGCCACTTCTGACCAATTTTAAGGGTATAGTTGAGATGTACAAGTTCGGTTACTAGTGACAGGTGGTCAGCCCATAGTAAAGTATATGTATAATACTATAGGTATAGTCACTATAATCAATACAATCCGAAGTAAAATAATCAAGGTCAAAGTAAAATGTAGGTAAAAGGTAAAATTTGACTTGACTAGTTCTACTACAAGTGAAATCTGTATTAATATTAATAGACTTTCATTTTCTCTACTGACCGTCCAAAAGTATACTAATTTTATTACCGTTAATTATCTCATTTAGGCATTTTCTCAGGCGATAAACTAGCAACTTGTCACTGATCGTTTACATCTGTTCCTGCTGTGCTAATCGTGGCAGCGGGATCTCTCCAACCTGTTCTGATAACATCCGAAACACAGGAACTACAAAATAAAAAAATAATAGCGGTTACGAAATTCAGAAATAAAAACATATCAATAATACAGGGTGATTTTTGGTCGTCAACGTTCCCGAAAACTACGGAATCTCCTCATCATCACGATCATTTTTCTCCATGGAAGCATACCTGGGAAGTGTGTGGTTTCCAAAATATTAGGGTCCAAAGTTGAGTAAATAGACTGCGTTTTTCTGCATAAATGCACATAGACGCACGTAGCAAGATTTTTTCACGAGAAATAATTAATATCTGTCTATAAATAAACTAGCATAAACACTAGACACTATAAATTTCGCCAGATCAAGTAATTAAAAAATTAAAAAAAAAAAAATCCTGCATTTTTTTTGGCATAAACTTACTTTATTTTATGTATAGAGTACGCACCCTTCGTTAAAGGTGGCCACAAAAAAACATCCTGTATAGTTTAAAAACTTTAACTCGGTACTTACCCTATTTCAATCTCTGTCATTCAAAATAATATATTCATAAACAAGAAAATCAATATCCTATACTAATAAACTTAACTGTACCTACATTAAAATAACAGATATTTGAAAAAAGTTGTAACTAAAAATACTATAATCACGATGAATTATGTAATAACATATTCAAGTCAAATTGAACATCAAAATTACGGTCACAAATTGAAATCGAAAAAGAAATAGTAAATATTCTATATTTTTTAATTAAATAACTAGTGTTCGCACACGATTTAATCCACGTATAAAAAAGGGTAATAAATAACCCTGGCCAGTTTTATAGTCCCTGGGGTCTCAGCGACGTGTTTCATACTTATTTCACTTCCTACGGATGTTGAAAATTTATATTAAGGAATTCCTATATAATCGATATTGCTATTTGTACGAGTATGTGATGTTGTCATATACCTAATAAATATAAAATAGATTTTTACATGGACAATAAGAAATTCATAATTTTTATCATAGTAGGTATCAACCTACGTTAATGTTTACGCCATATAATACAAATGAAACAGAAAAAAAGTTACCCAAATAAAGTCCATATAAAACGTAAAATAATATAAGTTTAGGGCATTGGCATAAAAAGCTTCTATGCTGCTCTGGGAGTGAAAACAAAAAGTATAATACTACAGCTTCTCTTCCCGGGCATACTGTACAAGTCAGTAGAGGGACAAGAGGGTCTTGGTGTTTTGTAGGCGATGGGCTGACCACCTGTCACTACTATCCGAACTTGTACATCTCAACTATACCCTCAAAATTGGTCAGAAGTGGTACCATGTTATTCTATCGGCCCTTGGTGCTCTGCCTACCCCGTAAGGGATAGAGGCGTGATTATACTCGTATATGTGTAAAAAGCGTCGATCCTGAAATAAAAGAGCCATACCATTTTTAGACTCCATCAAACATATCGTAACGCCTTCAAATATCTTATATAACTTAATTTAGGTACTTACGGACAAATATATTAGACATGAGCGTGGCAGGCAAACAGAAGGTGATCACCAAAATGTCGGCGACTGCCAAGTTAACGATGAAGAAGTTCGTCACCGTCCGCATTCTCGGCGATCGATACACCACAGCGATCACGAAACAGTTTCCGATCAGTCCCACGACAAATACAAGCAAGTATGCCGCACAATACACCGCCGTCATCGCCCCTCCATGACGGTACATCACTTCATCGTCTACCCCGACAAAGTCTGATAAATTCAACGAAGTATTCATCGACCTATCGAGATGCGTCGACAACGGTTCCATGTCCGGTAACACGCTGTTCTCAGCCACAAACTTCGGACTGAAACTCTCCATCATCTGGCTGGATAATAAGTCCATGTGGCTCCTCACGTGATTGTCCCTATGCACATGGTTCTTATGCCGGTGTCGCGTCTCATGATTGTAATGGGTGTAGTTAACAAAAGTGTCCTCTATCAAAAAATCCGATGACACACGCAATGGAGACATCTTCACATATCACAATAGCAAAAAAACACACACTAACACACGTCAAGTCCACATCAAAAGTTGGCAAAGTAAAATTGTTTAGCGCGTTAGTTTAGAAAAGTATGAAAAGTTTCGTAGGTTTATCGAGGGGATTTCGTAGCGGGTCTACGTGCTACGGGGCCGGCGAGCTTGCGCCGTCTGGCGTAGTCGCGCTACGGACCTCGTAGGCCGTTTGCTACCACGCATGTGCATTTTCGGGATCACCAAAATACTTATTGCTTTCACTTACTGCATACCTTATTTGTATGGATTTAAAGTGGAGAATGCCCTAACTTGGTGTTGTCTGTCCAAGGTCTCGAATGCATCCCGGAGGCCGCCCGAAAAGGTTAGCATTTCATGCATTTTGATAGATGAGGCACGTAATTGAATTTTCGTTTACAAATTTGATGCAAAGTGAAAAAAAAATTGTTAACCGCGGGTTTTATACTTGAATAAATCACGTTTTTTCTGAATTAAACTGTCGTTGTATTAAGAAACTACTAAATAAACTTATTTATTGTGTTGTTGATTTCTTTTTACATTGATAATTTTAAGAACTGGAATAACTGGGGTTCTTCTTCTTCCTATTGCAGTCCACTGCTGGACGTAGGCCTCCCCCAGGGCACGCTATAAGGCTGCTACCACAGGGGGGTTTTACATAGTTACCACGCTGGGCAGGCGGGTTGGTGACCGCAGTGTGATTTTCGGACTATGTTGTCAGTACGGGAGGCGCTGCTGCCCACCTACCAAAAACTGGGGTTACTTATCTAAAAAAATTGAAATAAAAGACTTTGCTCTTTAAAAACTTAGTTCATTTTTAGCTAATTACATGTTCGATTTTTCTATTAAAAATGAAGTTTCCTTTTTATTTAATCTTATTTTAGTACTTGTGGAAAATATATAAGTTTTCATTTACTATTTCGAGGTTATACCTACTACACATGTTTGCTAAGAATGAAACAGGCCGTGTTTAAACCCTCCAATGACTCTCAAATTTGACGACTCATGATTCCGAATAGTAACGCCGGATATACCTTATACTTATTTTAAAACTAGATACGTTTCTCACCAAAAAAAAAAAACAATTTACATTCAAGGCAACTTCACTAAATCCCTACAGGCAACTCAAGGCTCCCACTTAATAATAACCTTAACAATAAGTGTATTATTAACTAAGCTATAAAAATCTTAATTGCATCGTACTCCATACCAGCTTTTATATCGCTTAAATTTTATTACTAGGATATGTCATACATGCTCTCAGAGTAACTATGTATAGAGGTCGCGTGTGTGAATGTGTAACATAAGAAATTAGACATCTTATCTGACACTTTAAACTGGGTTCCCAAACTTTTTTCTTATAGACCCCTTTCAAAATTAACTGGTTTCAAATTACACCACATACAAATTAATTGTGAACGCCCATTTTTTCACGCCAACGTAGACCTGCATCGAGTCTCCTGTGGACCCCTGGACCACTTTGGGAACCACTGCTTTAAAGGATGGTCAAAATGTTTCTTTTAGCTGTAACTTTTTTCACACAACGATTTCAGAATCATGCTCCAATAGTAACAAGTCGTTATTGGTCGGTGGGGACACTCTCATACATTTTTGCCCATCATCCTTTGTTTGTATTTTTAATGAATGTTAATACATACATACATACAGGCTGTTTTTTCGTTGTCACCCTTAACCAAAGAATATACTTACTCTCTAATTAACGAAGGGTACGCACTCTATACGTCAAATAAAGTAAGTTTATGCCAAAAAAAATGGTCGGAAACGATGTAATTTTTTTAAATTTCTTTATTACTCGATCGGGCGAAATTAATAGTGTCCAGCGTTTATGTTAGTTTTTTCATAGACAGCTATTAATTATTTCTCATGAAAAAATCTCGCTAAACGCGTCTATGTGAATTTATGCAGAAAAAAAAAACGCAGTCTATTTATTCAACTTTGGACCCTAATGTCTTGGGAACCAGATACTTCCCAGGTATGCCCAGGTCTTCCCATGGAGAAAAATGATCGTGATGATAAGGAGATTCCGTAGTTTTCGGGAACGTTGACGATCAAAAATCACCCAATATAATCACGCCTTTATCCCTTACAGGGTAGACAGAATACCAAGGGCCGATAGAACTACATGGTGCCACTTCTGACCAATTTTGAGGGTATAGTTGAGATGTACAAGTTCGGTTAGTAGTGACAGGTGGTCAGCCCATCGCCTACACTCTTGTTCCTCTACTGACTTGTACAGTAGTGCCCGGGAAGAGAAGTAGCTGTAGTATTATACTTTTTTTTTTACTCCCAGAGCAGCATAGAAGAAGATTCGCTGTTTGTTTAAAATTTTTATAGTTTGCTCCATACCGATGCATTTAAATACTTGCTCCCTCCTGTTATCATTTTCTATCGGGTGAAATATGAGCGGGCGTGCAATACCTGTACAAAAGTATGATGAATGCAGCATTCGTGTGTATTTTTGACATTTACACTTACAGCCGTAACCAAGCCTTCTGTGCAGTGACGTGATTATAATTATTATACAGGGTGTGGGTGACAGCTAGGCAAATACTGTAATGCTGAATAAGTACCATTGTGTTGAGTTATACGACAGTGATATTACTCGCAGGAAATGTATTTTTGATTTGATTAACAGTAATCTTTGCTCGCCGCACCAATTTTATCGGACGATCCTGTGACTAATTAAATTGGTTATTGTGTGACACATTGCTGTTTTTTGGATCACCTGTGACTCTCCATTAGGGTTGATCAGTTATTTTAACTTTTTTGAGGGCAACTTTTTTTGTGAAAATCATCTTTTAGTTGAAATTTTACTTTTAAGTCATTATCTAAGGCCTAATTAAACGAACTTAATTTTTTTTTCCTGAAAATCTGAAGAAATGTCGGAAAAATTTGGAAATTTCTTGCGAAAATTTTCAGTGTTTTTTGCATCAGGATCATGGTCTGAAGTCATGGTTCAATATTTGCCTGGCTATCACAAACACCCTGTATAGGTAGACGGTTTCATAAGTTATTTTCAAGAAAAGGTGACACGCTATTAAGCATAATAAATGCTGAGACTAAATATTTAAATTCAAATATTATCAAATTACCATAAGACTTGACTTTGCTTGTATCAAATTATGTAAATTTTATTGACAATTGTCGCGTCATATTTTATGCACTGTCACTAAATCTACAATAATTTCATCTAAGCTTATATTTTTTTCCTGAAAGTGTTGTGTTTGTAATGATATTACATAAAATAAGGTGCTTGCAGTTTGTATGTAACTCCACTGCATCATACAGCTTTGTTACTCTGTGTACAGGACACTAGACGCATAAACCGTTTTCTCGTAAAACCTTTTGTGAAATCGTCGCATCCTAATCTTATATTAGTGTTTGGGATCTAATTTCTTTGATCCCATGAATATTGTAAATGCGAGAGTAAACAGCGTATTTTTTGTTACTTTTAGCTATAAAACTGCTGAAGGGATCTTAATAAAACTTGCTTTAAAACCATAATAAAATGCTGGGGAATGATCTTGGCTTTGTAATAATTATTGGAACATAGTTGCATGGAGATTTTTGATATAATGTTTTAGAGAACCTGCTTATCTAGCATAGCTAGTGGCAAACAAGGATTTAAAAGAAAATATAGAAATAGAATGTGCACTATCCTAAATATAAATATTATAATATATGATACAATTTATTTCAATATATTTTATATAAGATGTCACGCGAGATGGTTTATCTAATAGTTAAATAAATAAATATTCACAAGATTTTAACCTAATCCCACACTTAGATCCCCAAGTGGTTACTGTGATTCGGAAGCAAACATCGATATTCATCATTTATCAATATCAGCAACTACTGGGATTCGAACGTAGGTTCTATGGCGCAACGGGCAGGTGCGCCATAAACCTACACTACACTAAATAAATACAAGAGGTAAGAACATACTTGTTACTCATGTGTCCCGTCTCCGCAAAGTCAGTAAATCATTCATGGGTCAATGTATACTTTTCTACAACAAGCTTCCGGATACACTCAAAGAGCTACCTATCTGTAAATTTAAAAAATTGTGAAGAAAAAACTTTGCATATAAGAATATTATACAGTATTAGAATATTTAAATGATAGCGAGCCATGGAAGTGAATTGTTTTAGCATCCCCAAGTTACGCAATCTATGTTTTACTTTTATATTTAGCTTAGTAGGTATAGTTAATGGTAAAATTCGTCATCTGAGTAATTGACTCGGTGGCTTAGTGGTTATAGCGGCTGGCACGGTTTGCAGTGGTCGTGGGTTCGATTCCCACTCGGGTGAAGAATTTTTTCCATTTTCTTTATTAATAATTTTATAATATATAATATCATGACTGAGATAAATTTATAAAAACACTTCTCCATTAATATAATCCGTTAGGATATGGTTGATCGTTTCATCTTTAAACATTGTGCTGAGGGATTCAGCTTTGTTTGCCGAGATTTGGCTAGTGTATAGCTATCAGGATGAAGAATAACGTTTCTAATATGTAATTTAGAAAAGAGATGGTAAAATTCGTCATCCGAATAATTGACCGGGTGGCTTAGTGGTTATAGCGGCTGGCACGGTATGCAGCGGTCGTGGGTTCGATTCCCACTCGGGTGAAGAATTTTTTCCATTTTCTTTATTAATAATTTTATAATAATTATAATGTGTTGGTGAATGACCAGAAGCGCTATTGTGTATCTAGCGTGAATTCTTCAATCTAATGTTATTACCAGATATAGTTATTTTTAAGTTCTGAATTCCATTTTTGCTCTTCTGTTCACATTTTACGTCGACTTGTACTATTGTACACAAATATAATTTTTTATAGTTTAGTTTAGTAGGTACTTATTTGACATTGACTTGTACACATTTTTTTATTTTATTTAGGCGACCTTAACTCTTATTAGCTCCACGTTGGTGGCTATTAAGCCCCGAATCGCCTGACAGACCGTAACAAATCGCACCTTGGGGTGGTGACCGTTGCTAAAGCAAAAGCTTTGCGATTTTATTTTTTAGGTTGTTTAATTTCACCTCCTTTTTTTGTTTGGTAGCGGTTTCATTTTGGGGTGGGAACATAGAAAGTAACATATAAAAACACCATCTACAAACAAGTTGTTAATGCTTTCATGTCGAATAAATGATTTTGAATTTTGAATTTGAACTAATCGGCCCACTAACTAAACTAATCGGCCGTCAAACTTTTTAGTCCAGAATTTTATAGTAAACTAGTAGACGCCTGCGACTCAATGATAGATTATAGAAGAACATGCTAAATGGAGACCTGTAGTCTCTGCCTACCCTTATAGGACATAGGCATGAGGATATGTATCTAGCTGCTATGAACAAACTTAACTTTTGTAATTAAATGTCGATCGGCATTTAGCGATAAATTCCACGCTAAGTTCACCCTCCATACGCTTCAGGTAACATCACGTTGATTAGGTCCATATTAAAATAGACTAAACTATATTATAGGGGAGCGTGAACTATATGCTTAAAATAGGCCTTAAGGCGATGTACACAGGAGGTATTATTGCCATTAACGTGTTTAACTAGAAATTTATATTTGCTCTAGTTGAAGTTTGTTAAAATTACGCACTTTTCTGTGTTATATTTTTGTAATAAAAATTAATGTACCAGAATATTAGATCAATCAATTCACTATGCTATTTAATGAGGAAAGTTTTTTAAATAGGCAGATAGATCGAACTGATTAACAGAATCATCAAAAGAAAGACTGCAGTCCAGTCTAATCATGATAAAGCCAGTGTCAATTTTAACCTTCGAGAAGAGCTTCCGCTTAAAAACGTACACGAGCAAATAAATATTGTAAATATCACAGAATATAAGTTCATATGTTTTTTTTGAAAGAAAAACTGAATTAATTTCGTCATTAGAAAGATTGTGTTTTGTGTGTAATTTAGCTAGGTAATCGATATTAATTTACAGCCATGGCCATGAAGTCCACTGCTGAACATAAGCTTCGCTCTACAACCTTCAATCCGACCGATCGGAAGCAGCCTGAATACAGCTGATACCTGCGACCTTGGCTAGGTGGTCCATCCATCTTGTGGGTGCCCACGCATTCGTCAATATACTACCATACTACCAAAGTCGACATAACCCATTTCTTATAAATATTACCTACTTTAGTATGAATTAGCTCCTAAAATTGAGGTCAATTGACTGACAGGAACCTCTTAAGTCCAGCTATTTATTTTATCTCATGACCTACATTATCTTAGGACTAAGTTTATTATTAATACTCCCTTCAAGTAAGCATTAATACAAAATATTGTAGCGCTTTATCTCGGCAGAATCAGGAGATTTGCAAACTCAGAAATTTTGCCACAGCCTTAAATAATGTAGCTAACCAACTAAACGACAGACTTGCGTAATTGGTGACATTTAGTGATCCCGCCTGCCATGCCAGAAGTTCGGATCCCGATAGGTACATAAATATGAATACAATCAATAATATCTTGCCCAGTCGTATACTTTCATGATAGCCTTGTTTTTACATGACATCTATACAGGATGTAACAAAAAGGGTATGTTAAGCGAAAAGCTATGTAAATAGCCCACTATAGAGAACCTATCCACAAAATTTGAGATCCGAAATCACAAGTTTATTTTTCCCGATAGTATGGAGAATTTTTAAATATCTCAGGAATTTTCATACAATCTTGAAAAATAAAAATGTGATTTCGAGTCTCAAATTTTGTAGATAGGTTCTCTATAGTGGGCTATTTACATAGCTTTTCGCTTAACATACCCTTTCTGTTACACCCTGTATAATAATTTATTAAGACTCTTATCATACTAAGTAGACGTAGAAAGATCTAGTGACCATTGTTTTGTGATTACATGCAATCTAAGTATTTAGGTATTTTAGGTAAGATGTACAGAATATTTTGTAATATATTTGTATTTTAATCTGTGGTATCACATACGAAACTAACACACTAACTACGCCCATACAACTCTATCCAGTTCAAGGACATAGGGTCAGTTTCCTGCATCCGCCCAGCTTGATTTAGTGGACCTTAATTTAGCACAATGAGCCTGAAGTTCTGTGGAGGGCAATATGTGACTTTTGTGTCCCTTTTCGTCCTTCTGCCCTTGAATAGATTGGATTGAAGGATTTTGTAACAATGCGAACGGTTCCTTAACTTCGGGCGGTTTGGACCAACTTGAACTTGGATATCGTATATAACGACAGTTCACTTTCCATCTTTTACATATCAAAGCTGATAGAGAAAGACAATATATGATAATAATATCTATTCACAAACTTTACAACACATTAATTTAGTAACTGAGATCCATACAGTTTTTAAAATTCCCGTTTTTATCGATTACGCGGGAATTTTGGAAAAGCATTTTATATCGGATTCCTTACATCATACAAAAACCACTTAACAACGAAGATTTTGGTTGTACGTTGATCCGCAAGTCTTTACGTGACATTGGCGGAATCATTGTGCCCGACACAATTGTGGCCATTAACAAAAATTGAATTGATCCGCAAGTCATACAAGAAAAATAATTAAATTTGTGACAAAAATTCATACTCAGAATTCCATAAATTATTATGTACAAGAGGAGTCAACATAAGAACCTCAAACCTTTGATATTTAGTCTAACAGCTTTATCGCGTAGGATATACAAGCAGTCTCATTTTTTTTAATCCGGACAAATAAAAAACACAAACAGCGCACTGCGCAGCAAAAAATGGAGATTCTAAAAATACTACCTAAAAATCACATATTATTTCAGCACCCTTTCATCCACAGACTGAATAAAGGCGATTTATCTTGTGCATAGAGCGTTCTGATTCAAAGGTCCTTTATGTGACAGGGTCATTAGCGAGCCCGTGTCGTTTTGGAAGTTACCATACGTTACACCCTGTATGTGAGGTTAATGACCTGCGTTGACAATGTGGTCAGGTAGATATAGTGTTCATCTCAGGTTCAATCGTATATGTTTGCTCTTTTGTATGCGATTTCTTTTTGTTGCAGATTCAAACTAGCGGCCGCCCACACAATTCCTCCATATACAGGGCGTTATTTCGTTGCCACCCTTAAAGAAGGGTACGTACACTATACATCAAATAAAGTAAGTTTATGCCAAGTGAAACATGCTGGGAAACTGTGTAAATTAAAAAAATAAATTATTTCTTGATCGGGCGAAATTGATAGTATCCAATGTTTGTGTTAGTTTTCTTATAGACAGATTTTAATTATTTTTTGTGAAAAAATGTTGTTACACGCGTCTAGGTATGTGCATTTATGCAAAAAACGCAGGTTATTTATTCAACATTGAACCCTAATATCTTGGGAAGCCCTGCATCAAACCACGACTTTGTCTATGTAAACTTAAAGAGCTATAAACACTAGCCGCCGACCTATATCGGCAACTTTTTGTGGGCGGGTTAGTTTCATATTCGATTACGTATTAGATCATAGTACTTTTTTGTCTCCATAGATCTCACAGTAAATTTTGTGGAACGTTGTGTCTAGTCTTAAATTTTTGTAATGAATACGGAATGTATAAAAAAGTATAAAAATAAGCCGCCGGGTTGTGTTGTCGGCCTATGTCGACGGTTCAACGGCTTTGGTGTGTATTACGCTCAGGAATCCCCTTTTATCATTTCCCGTAGTAATTTCGGGAAATCCTTTCTTTAGCACTCCCCTGCGCTTTCCAAGAAATATACGTGTCATATTTCAGCTTCCTGCGCCCAGTAGTTACGGTAAATGCGTATATCAAACTGCGAAGTTAATAAAGCCCTTTACTTAACACTAACTTCTTCTTTAATGTGTTAAACCTGGCTATAGGATTTCTTATAAAATTATTAATAAAGAAATGGAAAAAATTCCTCACCCGGGTGGAATCGAACCCACGACCTCTGCTTTCCGCGTGTCAGATTTCTGTCGTGATCCTGCAGTTCTAGCTACCTCATTTTAGGGGAATAACCATGTGTGTGAGTACACATATGCACTGCTTACGGCTTATTGTTATTCTAGAGATCGAATTAAGTTGATACTGTCTCTATCAAGATCAAGTTCAATGAAAGACAGCATCGACTTTATTCTTCTGATAGATCTGACGTTAGGAAAAATTGACCTTGTATCATTGAAATACCTGAAGTGTAAATTCGATGTTGCCTTTTTTATAATTTGATCAAGATAAAGGCAGCATCAACCTTATGCTTTTGATAGGTTATCTGACCTATAGAAAATACAGAAAAGGGTATATTCTTATAATTATTTCCAATGCAACTTGTCACACATCATCAGCATGCGTATGATGAATTTGGTGAGAGCGAGATGTCTCACTTTTAAACGTCAAACTCACAGAGGTATTAATAACTAGATAAACTAAGTGTATTTACTTTGCATGTGAAAATAGACTTAAGAATTAGAATAGACACCTCGTTCTCAAGCCAGACTGAGTAAATTAGGGCTGATAGAAGTGGTTAGCAATCCCTTTTTACACACCATGTAGAAACACTTGCCTTGTCTAGATATTAATACCTCTGTGAGTTTGACGTTTAAAAGTAAGACATCTCGCTCTCACCAAATTCATCATACGGGTGCTGGTTCATTTGTGACAACCATCACCCTTGAGTGTAAAATCTTCTAGACATGGCAACATATAAATAGGCAAGACCACTTGTCGTCTCTCGGGTGCGTTGCTCTTTGCTATACGGAATACGCTTGTCACATTTGTCATGACATATCCGTGCCAGCGAAGTGACAAATCGAGCCCGATATTATATACGATATATTTATCTGTCCCTGCATAGATTAGGTAAAATTGTAGATGATACTTTTAAAGATAAGACACCTTTTAAAATTTCATTTGTGAATTTCTTTCCTCCTTCCCTCCTACCCCTAGATTATATCTTTTCATGCTTCCTACACTTGTAGTTTTGGCTATGCGTTGATTGACATTCATTCGGTAACGAAAAAGATTGAAAAATATACTGATCATATACCGGTCATATGACTTAGGTCATATTTCGATTATACTGATGTTTGGTAGATCAGTCAAATAGTCCCCACACTAGCGCTTATTGAGCTCCGACGTCATACAAGCATACGTTACACCTGTAACATACCATGTTTAATGCAAATAAATACTACGAATACGATATAATGGGACATGCATTCAGCATAATATTCCAAAACTTGTACCTGACCAATTCAGCAACTAGATTGACCATACATACATACATACATATATACATAATAATCACGCCTCTTTCCCGGAGGGGTAGGCAGAGATCACGGATCTCCATTTGCTACGATCCTGACACACCTCTTTCGCTTCATCTACTTTCATGATATTTTTCATGCACGCTCGTCGGTTTAGGGTACTCTTGACCTGACCTTTCTTTAGAATTTCACCAATTTGATCGGTGAAAGTCCGGCGAGGTCTTCCCCTTCCAACCCTTCCATGGACCATATTTGTGATATAAGCAAGATTCATCTCCAGGTGTCGATTCTGTTTTGATCCGCATCACCACCTTGAGGTCAACAACCCAGAATCGACACGTGAATGCGTTTGTTACCGATAATATTTACCTTCGATACCGAAAGGTGGGTACATACTGGAGTAAATTACCTGCTTGTAACATCATCATGTCGCTTGGGATTATTGAACTTTGTGTTATGGGGAAACAAGTAATGTCACAATTCGACAAGCTTTTTCCTTTTTTCGCGTAATTTCTTATAAGATTGTGGCTCTATATAGTTATGTAAGTGTTAAGTGTGAAAGTGTACTTTTTGTTTATTTGCCCCTTCATCCTGTTAATAAATACTTTCGAGTGTACCATTTCCAGTATTTAAAATATCTGAAGCTCTAGTGAACGTATCTTATTCTTTTTTCATTGTAAATATTGAAGACGAATTTTTCACTGATAAAGCTCTAAATTATGTACAAGTAGATTGTGAATCTAGCTAAGTATGTATTAGAGAACAGGAAAATAATGATAAAATATATTAATACATTGAGTTATTATGGAAGTTCTATGATTATTAATAATTGAAATATATATATTTCTTTGTTTTAGGATCAGATTAACTATGCATAATATGGCAACTACTATTTCAGCTTTTAGTAAAGATGACTTTATTAAGCTTAGTTCTTTTTTGACGAGATAAACTGTATATTAAAATCATTTGCTATAAACTTCATCTTGTTTACGAATAATATAAGTAAGAGTTTTCGGGGTTTAATAAAAAACATGAAAAATAATTAATATGTATAGTTTTATAATTACATTTTGTTCTCTTATAATTAACTACATATTTACAAAATTACAAAATATACAAATATTGACATTAAGGCTTTAAGGTGGTTAAGTTTATAGTCTTCAGATGTTAGTGAAGAGGTAATGGCACTTTTACAATTTTGAGTGCATCAAAATATAAAGGGCAACTTGAAGTGAACGTGTTAAACAAAAATTAATTCGTCCTTTAAATTGGGTGTCAAAATTATTAACACGATAAAACATTATGTTGACCTTTAATTATATCTAAATTATCACATATTGACAATGTTTGGCAAGACAATCCTATTTTAATTCATTTCGTCACAATCCATGTAAAATAAAAGTGACAATTGAATCGAAAAGTTTATTTACAACTATAATGGCCTTGCAAACATCAGTCTTTCGCTTCCTTGCCTCCTCATGATCTCAGCTGCCGCTGGTGTGGCCACGAATACAGCAGCTTGTCCTAACTCCATGAACTTTCTTTTGTTCTTCCCGCTCAGTCTCCTATCCATTCTCGTATCAAAAACATCTTCACCGTCACTTTGGTCGTAATCCACCATTGGCTCGTTCATAGCTTCCTTTCTTTTGTACCCCTTTTTATTATTCCACATATATGATTGTGGGTGTATACTGGATACGTTCGGTGTAGATATTTGTCTAGTCATTCTTCCAGATGGCAATCTGTCTGGTGGAAAATGCCGTTGCATGTTTTCGGAGAAGGACTGTCGCCTGAAGTGGTATCGGCGGTTGTCTGGTTGCTGGTGGACGAAGGACGCTCGCCGAAGAAACCCTGGATCAGGGTTCACTGGGTGAAAGGATTTTTGACGCTCTTGGTTGTGATTTGATTTAAGTGAATCCTCGTAACTGCAACTGCGGTATAAATTACGTATAATTACTTATTATTCTGTATATGGCATTATTATTTATTATAAATATTATAAAGAGGAAAACGTTTGGTTGTAGTAGGCTCAAAAACTACTGGACCGATTTTGACAGTTATAATTTTTCGGAACTTTGAAAACCGCTAATAGCTGAAATACTTAGGGACAGTTAATCTAACATCAAAATAGGAACGGATTTCTCGAACAAAGGGGACAACGGGAATATTTTTTTACGACAAGCGCGATACATATGAATTCGAAATTAGACCTGTACGTTCATTAGGGACTGCGAATACGAATTTCCCGAAATAATAAGCTTGTGACAAAGTAATTTTAAATAATCAACCATTTTGTAATCGCATACCAACTGCAGATTAAATTATTGAATACTACCATTCCCAAGCTTTTTACCCAAGATTCCTTAAAAATAATATAATAATAAAAGATAACCATTATTTTAGCGACCTTTCAGAATCCCAAAGATGCATGTTATTATTAACCAGACAAGACATACCCGCTGCTCTCTTCTGAAGTATGCAGACTTGATTGACCACACGGACACCGGCCAGCTTCGGCGATACCAGAGTCCTGTCCGCTGGAATTCACTGAAGTTATCGATGTGTCTTGCCCTTTCCTATGTCGGATGTTGATGTGTGTTAGTGTATGTAAGTTCAATGAGATGAAAAAGGTACCGTTCTGTATTTAGTAGCTTGAGAGGAGAACCCATCTCGAATGAATGTAAAAATGTATGATCGTTAAAGTTTTGTCAGTTTCGATGATAGTATACAACTTGTGAATGCCAATTTTGAGTATGGTGTTAGTATATTTTGAAAAAATTAGGATTCATGTTAGTAAGTATATTATAAACCAGCAAGTAATAAAAATAGGCATGAAAATATTATTACCTCTTTTGCAAAGGTCTTTGGTTGTACTTAATGCACATTCTCTCGTGTTTTTGAAAATCTGATGATCCTTCACCAAATTGTGTTTTGACGCATTTCTGGTGTGCTTTTCCGAATTCCTCTACAGTATTTCCATGCGGACAGGTTTTCTTGGGGACATTATGGTTCATAACGTCGATATACGAATCAGCTTCGCTATAAGATTGGTTTAGTTCCTGGCACTGATTTCCTCCGGATGGAAAGAGTCCACCGTACTTAGACATGTGACTGGAGGAGAAAGCATTAAGACGTTGTTGGGTATATGGTTTGTGACGATTTCTGTTAGGGCAAAAGATAGAAGGGGTGTCAGTAGAAATATAACTAAAGTTAATGCCTGAAGAACATAGGAGGAAGATAAAAGTGTTTGACATGCAAAATGGAAAGATAAAAAGATTTCTATAGAAAAATATGTCAAAAAGAAATATTATTATAGCTATATCTACATTAACAAAAAGTCAAAGTACTAAAAATCAAAATAATTTATTATTTAAAGCTATATTAAAACAAAAAGATGACAAGTGGTTAGTACAATCACATAAAGATCGCGCATAAGTAAATATATAAAGTATTTCTACATGAAATAATGAGTCACATGCTTTCTTTTGTGGTGATGATGTTTTCTGAAAGGTAAAACAAATCCTTACCTCCGAGATCTGCTAAAATAAAATACAAATGTTATTTGCTCCAATATAAGTTATAGATAGCCAAGTCTCATATTTGAACACTCAAGTTATTATAAAATATATAAAAAGGTAGTTACCTGCGACTTCTTCTAACACAGAGTATGCAAATAGCAGTAGTACAAGCACCAATAAACACAATACATCCCAGAGCTACAACGCTTATTTCCATAGTGCTAAGTAGTTTTCCACTACGCGCCTGTACCATTGCATTTTCTCCCACTTCTAGCACCTTAAATCCTGCTAGATCATGGCGAAGATCTACTTCTCTTTTCATTAAAGACCTAAAATTGTAACATAGATGGTGAAAATTGAGCTAAGTACATAATGGTAAAACCAATGATATATTTTTGTTTATATACTTACTTTTGCAACACATCTGTATCAATTATAGCGTTAGACATAGGATCTATCGCGTAAATGTAAACATCGGTCCTGAAATTACTAAAAATATTATATTTTAAATTACTTAAGTTAAGTGACATAATTGCTTTTTTATTTAACTTACGCATGGCCGTTCATTGCCTTATTGTTTGCCTCTAGTCTCCTGACTCGCACATCGTATCCAGTCATTGATGTTAGTGACTTGGTTATATTAGTCATTTCTTTTTCCACCTCCATAGGTTTACCGCCTACAACCAGCACCAACTGTTTGCTTTCATCTAATACGTATACCTTTAATAAAAATCACATTTTATTATATTACTCTCGTTACAATTTATGATTATTTTCTCTTTTAAAGAGATAACTTACAAAAACATTAGCAATAGCAGATTTTCCATCATCTGCACCCTTCTTGTCAGTTGCTTTAACATCGAATCCAAATATTTTGCCAGCATCTCTGGCAAACGCAGATATTGCCCTTATTCTTCCAGTCACTGGATCTATAGCAAATCTGCCCCACTGTTCGTTAATAATTTGGTATCGAATATCGGCATTTAAACCTAGATCTGCATCGGTTGCCTGAAATCAAATATTTTATCGTAATTAGTGGTGGTTAACAAAATTTTTTTGTATCTACCATGATTTCAAAACCTACTTGCAATTGAAGGACTTGATATCCAAAAGCTGCAGTTGTAGGAACCGCCGTGACCATTGGGCGCCCACCGTTTGTAAATTTAGGTGCGTTGTCATTCACGTCTTTTATCCTAACAATAACTTTAACGTCAAATTTACTCATTCCTTCGAGTACGTCATCAGATACTGGGTAAATTATGTGGGGAAGTTCTCTACTTATCTTTTGTCTCTCTGCTCTTATTATAATTTCATAAGTATCTTTTATTTCACGATCAGTATTTCTGACTAAATATAGTGTCCCATTTCGTGGATCAATTACAAATGTCTTTTTGATATCTGTATCGTTATCGTTAAGAATGAAATATTTCATCTTGAAGTTTTCGTAATGCTCTGTTAAGTTTAGGGTAACTAGTTCAATAGGTGTATGAGAATTTTCTTCAATTTCTAATTCATAATACCTAGATATAAATACTGGTTTATCTGATACTTCAATATCGTCAGGAACATCAGTTATTGTGAGCATCAATATTGCTGTTGAACTTAGACTAGGTAAACCCAAATCTGATGCTACTATTGTAATATTAAACATTGACTGACTTTCATAATCTAGGCGACCTGTTGTTGTTATTATACCTTCTTTTGAATCAATCGTAAACAGATTTACTTGATTTCTACGATGTGGCAAGCTATAAAGTATTAGCCCATTTCCATTTCCAATAAAATCAGAATCATTGGCAAATACCCTTGTAACGGTAGTTCCTACAGGTGCATTTTCTTCTAAAGTTGCCTTGTAAACTGGCAGCATTTTAACAGATTCAAAATTGTGATTTGATATTTCTTCGGCTTCTGGATGTTTCCATTGCAATAGCTCATCATATGCAAAAAACATTGGTGCGTTGTCATTTACATCTAAAACTTGTACTTCTACACTAACTGAAGATGAGAGCTTTTTGTCATATCCATTATCTCTTGCTACAACTGTAAGAATATATTTGTCCTCTTTTTCTCTATCTAATTCCCCGTTGACACTGAAAACTCCGCTAAGAGGAGATATTTCAAATGGTATATCTTTGCTTGAGGGTTGTATGAAATATGTCAAATTTGCATTTTGTCCAAAATCTGCATCAGTAGCATCTATTTTTCCTAATACACGTCTAGTATATTGTGCTTCTTCGACATTGAAATTATACCATGACTTTTTAAACATTGGAAAATGGTCATTTATATCTTTAATAAAAAATCTAATAGATATGTGATCACTTAGATCACCCCCGTCTATTGCTGAAATGTTTAATCTGAATTCGGATTCCGGAGGTAAAGTCCTTGCTACTATTACGTGGCCATGTCTTTCATTTATAACAAAATATCTTTTGACTTGTAAAGCACTCCCTGACATAGTGTATGGTGGCATAAAAACTTCTGATACAAATTCGTATCGAACTTGACCATTTGTACTACTATCACTATCTGTAGCGTGTAATTTTAATATCGTTGAACCTATTGCAATATTTTCAGGAACTAATAATAATGGACCTAATGCATCTGCTAATACAGCAAACTTATTCTTTGGTTTAGCTTCTACTTTTGTTACACTACCACTAATATTATGTTTAATTTCTTTGTAGATTTTAATAAGACTTTTATCATCAACTTCCAATAATTCTACATTTTCTCCATATGGTATCACAAATTCATCGTATTTGGGTATGTTGTCATTTTCATCTACAATATTTATAGTTATTTTTGCTTCTGAACTAAGACTTCCTTTATCCCTGGCCACTATCCTTAGACATAAGTGCTTTTTTCTTCTCTGTCCAATTTATTTCCAACAAATGTTAAACTGCCAGTATTGTCATCAACTTTGAACATTTCATGACCTTCTCCAAAAAGTATGTATGTAAAGACAGCATTTTTTCCAATATCTGCATCATGAGCTTTTATTTTTTGAGCCATATTAACTTCGGCTCCTTTTACAGAATTTTCTTTTATAAATCCTTCGTATGCAGACATATCGAATATTGGTGGATTATCATTATCATCTTCAACATGAATAGTAACTTGGTAAATACCAGCGCCTGATATCATTCCCTTATTGAACTCCGCAATAACTGTCATTCTATAGACATCTCTTTTTTCTCTATCTAATGCCCTTTGAGCATAAAGAGTACCATCCTGGCCTAAAATGTTGAATAAAGTTATTATTGATTGGGTGCACATAAATTTATCTTAAAGAGGCGTGATTATTATGTATGTATGTATATTAAAAAAATCACTTTGTGAAACTATACGTACCAATAGCAATGTCGTCTGTCACATCTTGTTGATTGGCGATAAGAAAGCGAATGTTTCCAGTACTATTTGCCGGAAGACTACTTATGTTCACATGAAAAATTTGCCCAATAGTTGCTCCTGCAATGTTTTCTTTAACCTGGAATACTTGAGGTGAGTGAGCCCCTCTGAAATTGTTCAAGTTATTCAGTGGTAGTTTTATACTGCGTGAAATAACAAAAGCTAATAAAAATACTCACTTCAATAAAATTCCCCTTTCATCTTTTACGTCTACTACATGAACCGTAGTATTAGTAGAAATAGAGATGTTCTTATTTTCTTGTATAGCAACAGCTTCAAAGTCATAAATAGGGAGATTGTAGTTTGATAGTTCATCAATTACTGTTATAACGCCAGATCTTTCTTCAACAGCAAATGGCACTGAAGAGAAATATTATTAAAATATGTGAATATCATGTTTCATTAAAATATCTATAATTTTGTAAAAAAATTACATATTCATACCTCCTTCTTCATATCCATGTAATAAATCGTATGATACTTCATTTTTATCCATTGCATTATTTATTCTTATTTGCCCAATACTTGTCCCTACACCAACATTAGAGCCCACCCAAAATTCATACGGAGCTCCAATAAAATCAGGATTATCTATAATTGAACCTTTACTTGGCTTCACTACATCTATAGTAACAACTGCCAGAGAATATCTTCTTTCACTGGGATTTGCTGGTTGGTCTGAAGCTTCTATAAACAGAGCATGTCTGCCTTCGATTAATGGAGACTCTGCTAAGCTTATAACCCCTGTTTTAGCATCAACTTGGAACGGTGAAGTTACTGTTAAGTTACTAGTTCTCTGCAAATCGTAAAACACCATTCCGTTTCTTCCTAAATCTGGATCATGAGCTTTAACTGCTCCAATAAAAGTTCCAATATTCGCATTAGACTTAATGGAAAATTCATACAAATTGCTTGGTTCAAATATAGGATTATTATCATTAGCATCGAGAAGAGTAACCTCAACGGTAACGTATGACATCAATTGATGAACATCTTCAAAATATTCTATATTTTCAGCTTTGGTTCCTATTTTATCTGGAAAAATATATGTCGTTTTATCTTTATAAGCTTGATTTCTATTAAAAGGTGGATTCCTTCGCCACTTTGAAAGTCTTTGCTTATCCAGAAATGTTCCGACTACGCTTGGGTTCTTTTCTTTGGCGAAAACTTTCATTCGGAGTGATGAATGTTGTTCTCTGTCTAGCACCGTCTAAAATATAAAAGAGTAAGAATATAAAACATACATTCATTTTGAAAGACCTATTTGCTATCATTGTAATTGTATTGGTTCTGTTATTACCTGATTCTTAACAGTTAACCAGCCACTACGAGGATCGATAGAAAATGCTCCTTCAGGATCGTTAAGTTGATAAGTAAACTCTCCATTGTCACCTTGATCTTTGTCTGTTGCCATCACTTGTAATACACTAAAACCTAAAAATAAGTAAAGAGAATTTAAAACAAGTTAGTGGCATCATGTTAAAATAGTGCAATTAAAATATCTTACAACTTATTTATGATTTATAGATGGTAAAAATGTTATTTGTAAGTTACTCTATCGCTGAGTAAAACAAAAATTTAACAATAAATTGAAGAATTTTTTCCATTTCTTTATTAATAATTTTATAATAAAGTTCAATTCTAGAGTTTCAGACACTCGTGTAAGACTACTCGCTTTAAATTTCCACTAGATATATTAAAAGCTTAGTATTATGAATACTTATGTAATAACACTTACCGTTCGGGAGATTTTCAACAATACTTATGTTATAGAAGTCCACTTCGAATTCTGGCAAGTTATCATTCAGATCCAATACTTCTATTTCAACCCTTGCTTGAGCTGTCTTCAACGGGTTATCCACTTGCGATGCTTGAATTTGTAGTACAAAAGTGTTTGCTAGAAGTAAGACATTTTAAACATATAAACATAAAGAAGACACGTCTGTGATTACGGAATAGGGTAGCCAGAACTACAGAATCATTAAGGAGAACCATGTTTAGCATAGCGGGGACAGATCTAAATGGTCAGTGACAAGTTCCTAGCTTATTGTTGGAGAAATGAGTTCCATAGTCGTCTCCTACGACACATGAATTCAGTGAAGTCCCGCATCAGCACAGGGCTTTTCATATGTTACAAATTTAAATCCTGACCCGAATCCAAGGATATAAACAATTGTATGGTAAATCGGTATAAATTCTAGAAGGTATAATGTTCTTTTGGTAATTATTTTTTTGTTGTATGTTTATGAACTTACCAGGTAGACTATTTTCGGCATCCAAATCGATTTCCCTCTCGAGAAACAGAGTTCCATTGATGTTGTTAAGAGAGAAGAGTTTCCCTTCATTGCCAGATATAAGCTCGTACCGGAGTGGGGCTCCCACACCTAAGTCCTGGTCATAGGCTCGGATCGGGTCTTCGAATACCAACTCTTTGTGGTAGCGTTTACCCTGGAAATTATTAAAAATTACGAGTGAAAATGTGAAGCAAGGAAAAAAGCTTGGTATAGAAAAATTCTCCGTCAATTCATTTAGTATTGTTGTAATTAAATCTGAAAAGAAGTGAACCTACATTGTTACTTCTAATTCAAACAAAGTTAGCTTTATGAGTAAAGTATGATGAGTGGGTTCGATTCCCACTCGGGTGAAGAATTTTTCCATTTCTTTATTAATAATTTTATAAAGTATGACTGCAAATATCGGCATTAGAAATTGAAGATATTATGCTAACAGGTACTCTAGGTTTCTAAAAAAGTATCTCTATACTTACAAGCAGTGGATAGTTCTCCGGTATCTGCGTGGCGTACACGTCGCGCGAGAACTTTGGCGGCAGATCGTCCGCGTCGCGCACGCGCACTCGCACCGATGCGTTGGCGCTACGCGGGGGAGAACCGCGGTCCTGGAGACCAAATATAGTAAAAATAGTTAAAGTCTGAGGACTGTTCTGGAGACTATCTGGAGAAAGAAGATGTGTGTAAGAGTCGACTAAGGTAATTCAGAGGGTCTCTCAGGCGATGAGTTAGCAACTTATCATTGATCATTTATTAAACCTGCACAAGTAGCATGACCTGCGAAACACTATATGATAAACCGATTTATCGACATTTAGCCTGTCAAAATACGATAAATATAGCCGCCATATTGAATTTTGTATAGAGACGATACAATATCCATTATGCGTGGTCATGCAGGCTGGTCCCTCTTGGCGTGGATATACATGTGTATATATGCTTGCGAGAGAAAATTTTATCTATTATAATGATGTATACATAAAATAGTTATGTATACCTAATCGAGTAGAAGCTAAGGTAGTCTGTGTGGTTTCCTTTAAAAGAAATGCTATAGATTCTTCACATGATTTTATAGACAGGCTCTGTATAGTGAACTATTTTCAAAACATTTCGACACAACCAGTTTAATTAGGTGCGCGCAGGTGTAAAATACAGGATCTTCAGAGTGACTATGGCTGCGGCTTTGCTATTCGAACTCGTTCGCGTTATCGTAAAGCAGGCAAGTATTCATTACGTAACGTGATGTGATAAAAGTGAGAACATCGGCAGTACGTAATTGTATGCAAAATGAACGTTTACGAGTACGCTATCGAACTAAGTCCAAGTGAAAACTCACACACAACATACCGTCTTATCAACAATCCTTACCGAAGCAGTTACAACCAGGGTAAACTCCTTATCCCCCTGGTCATAATCCAGGGGTTTCTTCAGCACCAGCGCCGGCTTGTGACTGCTGTCCAACGCGAAGTGGCCATCAGGATCCCCTGAGGAGATGGAGTACTGGACATCCGAGTTGGGGGTGTTGGGTTTATCCCGGTCGAAGGCGTGGATGCCTTTGAAGATTGTCAGACCTGGATAGGAAGACAGAATTAATAATATAGTCTAAAAAGTATATTACTAGGAATTAATAAATACCTAGGTATGCAGGTAGATTAAATAGGTTCTTCTTCTTCAGCCTATTGCAGTCCACTGCTGGACGTAGGCCTCCCCCAGGGCACGCCACAAGGCAACTGCCACAGGGGGGGTTTTTCCCATAGTCACCACGCTGGGCAGGCGGGTTGGTGACCGCAGTGTGATTTTCGGACTATGTTGGCAGTACGGGAGGCGCTGCTACCCACCTCCCGGAAACCCTTAATCGCCTCGTACGATACCCACGGGTAGGCAGGAGTGGTACAAACTCTACTCTGCCGGCACCACGTGGCTAATTTAACGCAGATTAAATACGTATTGTAGAATAAATAAATAAATAAATATTTACAACACATTAACCTAGTCCCACACTAAGATCTATAAGGTCTTGTGTCGTGGGTACTAAGCAACGGTATATAAATGCATAGATATGTATAGAAACATCCACGACTCGGAAACAAACATCGATATTCATCATATCAATGCTGGCACCTACAGGGATTTGAAACCAGGACGTATGGCGTCGCAGGCAGAGTCAACACCTATATCAATCGGCCGTCAAAGATAAGAAGGCGTACTTAGATTTATTTCATCATCAAAATTCCTTTGAAATTCATTTTACGTAACACGATTTTGTCAAGCAATCTGCGAGTTCAATTTCAGCAATCGCATTGCTTTTTCTACTTAGATAATAAGGGGCGTATCTTTCTAAATATACTAATACTTTACTGTGCTGATTCGGGGTTACACTAGAGTACATCACCTGCATCTCCTTCCGTGTATTTCGTAAGAGTCGACTGAGGAACTCAGTTCTCTCAGGCTATAAGCTAGCAACTTGTCACTGATCACTTACATCTGTACTAAACCTGGCTGGCTGGGATTTCCTTTATAATCTCCTGCATTTGTGGCTACCCATTTTGGGAACAGCCGTGTGTATATAGGTATATACAGTGTGCTAAAAAGACAACGTTGTTCTTTTAATACCTCGTATTCTTTGTAACATCACGATCACTTTTTTCTATGGAAGTACCCCTGGGAAACCACGGGTTTCCAAGATTTTGAGGTCCAAAGTTACATTAATATTTTCCTTTTTTTACATAAAATTCATCTGGAATTTATTAACAAACATTTTTTTCAAAGATACCATGTCATAATGTTAAAATGTTAGTTTTGTAGGTAAATTTGTACTTTGCTTGCAATAAATTTTTCTTTCATAATTTTTTTGTCATATCCCAGGGTTGCTTCCATAGGAAAAAAAGGTCGTAACCTTACAAAGAATACAAGGTATAAATAAAAGTACCAGGAGGAGTGAGTTCATCGACAGTGACTGTGTATGGAGTATTGAGAAACTTCGGCGCATTGTCGTTGATATCCTCGATGTAGACCGTCACCGATAGATACGCTGATATCTGAAACGAAACACATAAAAATCCATTAATAAATTTTTAAAACATAAATAACATTACATACCTAATCAAGTTTAAACTAAATTACTATACTTTTATGATTAAAAAATATTTTACATGACTCGGGCCAAATGCATAAATGCAAATGCCTCGATAAAATATTTAAAAAAAAACCATTAAATTACTGCATCTTACGACTTGGCAGTTGGCAATAAGTATTATGTTATGCCTTTGCCGTACATAATGAACGAAAAAAAAATTACCTACTGTAACATCCTGTTCTATTTTTGAATATTTGAAATGCATTCTATGTAAAAAATCCGCCATTACGACCACTAAAACAAAACTATACGTGATGCTAACGTATAGTTTTGTTTTAGTGGTCGTAATAGCGGATTTTTTTATTTAAATAATTTTATTTTTGCATGCAAAACTCTTTACGGTTATTACGAGTACTTAAGCACCTTTCGATGTAAACACTTTTGGAACATAAATGTCTGATTACTGGCCAGCTACAAAAATTTTGTGTTAGTTTGTGGAAATATTGAATTTCAGTGCCGTGAATTATCTGGCAGTTGGTGCGCTGTAAGGTACGTCTATTTGTATTCAGTGCCTAGGTGAATCATTATTATTACCAGCTGATAAAATAAACTAAGCTGATAAACTAAGTGTCAAGGACTCTGTTAGTTTGGATGCACCATTAGACTTTCGAAACATTAGTACTCTATGTCTACATCTGATTGCTCTATGGTATGTATCACTATTCATTCAGTAAATACTTCGTTGCATAGTTTACATAGCGATTGTAAACCTACATTGATTTTAAACCATCTTCTTTATGTTTTTTCTATACGAACACGCAAATAAGAAACCTATGTTGCTGCAGTCAAAACATTTAAAGTCTTGACCTTCAACCTCGACAGCTGAAAAATGAATCTCGATATTCCAGCAGAATCGTTTTATAATAACGTATTTTTATCAATCCATCTCTCCCTGAATTAAGGCCAGGACCCGCTTGAGAACGAATAGCAGAATACTCTGTAAACCAATTACAATTTCAATTGGAAGATCATATTTCTTAGTTACTTTGGCACTGGGACTAACGGTGGGCGATGGATATCCGACTAATATTATTTAACTTATAAGACTTATATAATTTAATTTCTTACGACAGAAATTCTACTAAAATATGTCTACAAACAAGGTTTTAAAATTGTGTGTATGAACTTTGTTGTTTGTTCAGCAATTATATTTTTGACCTACAGGCCACAAACTGTCATACAATTAACTTTGTGTAATAAACATTTGTTTATCATGTCTCCGTGTTGAAATACAATTACTTACTATATGTAGTAGTAACAGTATTTAAAAACGCAGTACCTGATCAAATTTTTATACCGAAATTCAAATTAGTTTCTAGAATAGCACAGAGCGAAATATGAAAATGGTCCCGCCGAAGTTAAATGGGTTAAGGACATGAAGAGGCCGCGAACGTATTTCAAAGATTAAAAGGAAGGAATTAAAAAGGCGTCCTGATCAAGAAGATCGCTTTCATAAAGTTGTCGAATCTCAGGATGACAGGTTGATGATTAGCAAGATCGTCTTATTGGTGTTAGTTGCTAGGAATCCTACGTAAAATATATACCTATATATTAGTACTCTTTCACGTAAAAAATACGGAACCTTTACTTGTAGAAACTTTGCCGCGTGGTGCCGACAGAGTAGAGTTTGTACCACCCCTGCCTGCCCGTGGGTATCGTCGAGGCGATTAATGGTTTCCGGGAGGTGGGCAGCAGCGCCTCCCGTACTGACAACATAGTCCGAAAATCACACTGCGGTCACCAACCCGCCTGCCTAGCGTGGTGACTATGGGCAAAACCCCCCTGTGCCAGTAGCCTTGTGGCGTGCCCTGGGGGAGGCCTGCGTCCAGCAGTGGACTGCAATAGGCTGAAGACGACTTGTAGAAAACGGTGTTACCGTAGTGGTAACGGGCGCTAGGGTAGGCAATATGTCATCCAGTGATTGGCTTATACTGAGCTTTGTAGGCTACATTCACGGCCACAGTGCGACATAGATTACCGCTTTACCTCTTGTAGTTTTAATGATAAAATATTAATGTTAACGATCTTACAATAGTTAATGATTCAGTAAGTTTGTTACAATGTAATGAACATCATGTCTTTTTTATTGCAATCATATTTTATCATTTTGTGTCTTCACTGACCCCTGTAAAGTAAAACTTAACTTTACTGAGCTACAACTTTACTACAATTTAGAATCCCTATAAAATTATTAATAAAGAAAATGGAAAAAATTCTTCACCCGAGTGGGAATCGAACCCACGACCACTGCAAACCGTACCAGCCGCTATAACCACTAAGCCACCGGGTCAATTACTCGGATGACGAATTTTACCATCTCTTTTCTAAATTACATATTGGCAACGTTGTTCTTCATCCCGATAGCTATACACTAGTCAAATCTCGGCAAACAAAGCTGAATCCCTCAGCACAATGTTTAAAGATGAAACGATCAACCATATCCTAACGGATTATATTAATGGAGAAGTGTTTTTATAAATTTATCTTAGTCAAGATATTATATATTTCAAAATTATTAATAAAGAAAATGGAAAAAATTATAAAAAAAAACTTGACTAAGATAAATTTATAAAAACACTTCTCCATTAATATAATCCGTTAGAATGTAATTTTTTTTTTTTTTTTTTTTATTACTTGATCGGGCGAAATTTATAGTGTCCAGTGTTTATGCTAGTTTTTTTTCATAGACAAATATTAATTATTTCCCGTGAAAAAATCTTGCCACACGCGTCAATGTGCAATTATCATAATTGCACATTGACGCGTGTGGTAAGATTTTTTTCACTACAGGAAAACGCAGTCTATTTATTCAACTTTGGACCCTAATATTTTGGAAACCAGAAACTTCCCAGTTATGCTTCAATAGAGAAAAATGAATGTTGACGACCAAAAATCACCCTGTATAGGCTACTTTTTATCCCGGGAAAATGTTTTTATCCCGTATGGTTTCGACATTTGTTTTTTCTTGTAGTCCACGCGGACGGAGTCGCGGGCGTAGACTAGTAATAAATAAGTAACGATATTTATTTACGAAAAAAGTGTTAATTAGACTATGTCCCGTGCTAATGCAGAGTTTCACTAGAATAGATACATCAGCTGCATTTCCTACTTTGCATGTCGTAAGAGTCGAATAAGAAACTCAGGGGTGTTCTCTCAGGCGATGAGTTGGCAACTTGTCACTGATTTTTTACATCTAGCTCCACTATATTAAACGTGGCTGTAGTTCGGGGTACTTATATAACATGGAGAAGGTATAAAAGTGGAGGTGGGACTATGAACCGAGTCGTGTGGCAATCGTGAGGCCATGACGTCATGATAGGGGCGGAGCTTCAGTGCCAGTGTGTGTAACACAGTAGCTGTAACCACACGCTTATGCAAGTAGTTTGGGTAGTCTCTACAAGGTGGTTTCTATGTAAATGGGCAGGGCTACAGTGTCAGGATACTCCCCTCGTCCCATACTTCTCCCCCGCTCAGCGGCACACTATTTTTGTAAGAAAATATACTTAGCTAGCCGCTTAAATTGACGTTCATTACAGTAACTCTAAAAGCAGTTAGACTTACTTGATATTACAATTAGAGATACAAGACATTACTTGATTTACCGAACGCGCTAAAATTAAAGCTTCCCATTGGGGCAAACGATAATGACACTAACCTTTACCGGTTTGATCGAGATATAATGTTAATTGCCATGGTAACATGTTAACAGCCATGTGTATATAATTCCTTCAATAGTTGTATCCTAAGGTGTGTCGCACTAAATTACTCTACACATATTAGTGTGTCTTTCAGTCAGTTCATTGACTCTGTAAAACGTCTTCGCTTTACGACGCCGTTGTAAAAGTGAAAGCGCCCTTTTCCTATTTCGTACGGTTAACACCCCTGCATTTGGCAGATTGTCGACTATTCATAAAAAATATCTAGGTCTTTTTGTGGGAATAGACGGATATCCCACCACAGTACGTCGGTGTTAAGTGCGTATGTATTGATTTTAAGCTGAATAAGTAATATATTTGATTTACGGTCTATATTTAAAATACGTGAATAGACCTCATAAATATCTTGCAAGGCACGGCCGGAATCTTCGTCCAGCAAAGAAAATGCACCGCTGCAATATAATTATATTTTAGTAGTACATCTTACTATACAGGGTGTTTGTGACAGCCAGGCAAATATTGATACCACGAGTTCAGACCATGATTCTGATGCGGAAAACACTGAAAATTTTCGCAGGAAAATTCTAAAATTTTCCGACATTTTTTTTTATTTTGGGGAAGAAATATTTTTGTTGGTTTAATTAGGCCTTAGATAATGAGATAAAAATAAAATTTTAACCAAAATTTGATTTTCAAAAAAAGTTGCCCTCAAAAAATTTCAAATCACTGATCTACCCTAATGGAGAGTCACAAGTGATCCAAAAAACAGCAATGTGTCACACAATAGCCAATAAGCCTATTTAATTTGTCACAGGATCGCCCGATACAATTCGCGCGGAGAGCAAAGATCATTGAAAATCAAATCAAAAATACATTTCCTGCGAGTAATAACACTGTCGTATAACTCAACACAAAGGTACTTATTCAGCAATTCAGTATTTACCTGGCTGTCACCCACACCCTGTATAGGTAGATACTACAATTGTCAATATCTTCAGACATCGACGAGCAAACAGTCCCACGCAGCTGATCCATGAGAAAAATAGCACATTTTTTACCACACTTCTTTCCATTATGAAATTGTCTAATATAAGCGCTAGTGTCTCCATAAGTTTAACCCTGTCTAGTCTATTTTATTTAGTTCCATAAAAATCCGCAAGACTACATTTTTGAAACAAACATTCAGCATTTCAAGGTGATTGCCTTGTCTACCAGTTTAAAAAGGAAGATATTTCTTCAATACCTATATACTTTGAAGTTCAAAGTTATTTGCAGATCATCTGCAAGACTGACATTCCAGTTTGATGTTTAAATTCTATGATTAATGGCCAGGAATCGCTGGAGTCCATTCTTTGCACTCTGTTTGCACTTCATGTTTCATTTTATTTTTCTTCCCAGTTATAGACAAATGGAAATAGAATCTTTTGTCTTTTAAGTATGTACGTAAAAGGTAAAAGTGAACTTTTTTGTAGGTAAGTATTTTAAAATAATCATTATGACGTAGTTACTAAGTATACTGATTTTATATCGACTGGTTCTATATCAGTTTAGGGCAAATGTTGTTGTTGGTCATATAGCCTATCTGAACGATAAGATTGATGCTGTCACTATATTAATAAAGTTGAGAGAAGGACACCATCAACTTTTGCCCTACGTACCTTTTTGGGCATACCGTTTAGGGCATATTGTCTATCCTATATAGGGTGTGTGTGACAGCCAGGCAAATACTGAGATACTTAACAAGTACCATTGTGTTGAGTTATACGACAGTGTTATTACTCACAGGAAATGTATTTTTTATTTGATTATACGCAATGTTTGCTTTCCGCGCCAGTTGTATCGGGCGATCCTGTGACTAATTAAATGGGCTTATTGGTTATTGTGTGATACATTACTGTTTTTGGATCACTCGTGACTCTCCTTTGGGGTTGATCAGTTTTTTGAACTTTTTTGAGAGCAACTTTTTTTTTAAAATCATCCATAGTTTAAAATGTTGTATTTAAGTCATTATTTAAGGGCTACTTAAACAAACCACACTATTTTTTTCCTGAAAAAATTAAAACAAAGACGGAAAAATTCGGAATTTTCCTGCGAAAATTTTAACTGGTTTTCATCTCAGAATCATGGTCTGAAGTCACCATAATATAAATATTTGCCTGGCTGTCACAAACACCCTGTATAACAAATATTATGAATGTGAAAGTATTAGTGGGTTTTATTATTATTAGTTTGTTACCTCTTTACAGTGTAATTACTCATGCAATCTTCGTAAAATTTTGCACAGTCACAGTGGATAGCACAGAAATGGACATAGGCTACATTTTGTAGTCTACATGGACGGAGTCGCGGGCTACAGCCTACAATGACATAATAGTCACCCCATATCTTGATCAAATATCACACTCATACAAGGTCATCTCCGGTATCGAAGTCGCAGCCCAGTCGGAGCTTGACAACATTCAGCGGCGAGTTACTGTCGACCAGCGCGTCCACACTCTCTGCTAGTACCACAGACACGTGCGTCCTGTATAATATGTATATCACACTTACAAGATCATCTCCGGTATCGAAGTCGCAGCCCAGTCGGAACTTGACGACATTCTGCGGCGAGTCGCTGTCGACCAGCGCGTCCACACTCTGCGCTAGTATCACAGACACGTGCGTCCTGTTCAGGTCGCGGTACGTGAACAGGTGGACGTCATCCTCTCGGTCCACTGGTTGGAGACTTAGGTTCTTTCTGGAAGGGATATGAGGAAGTTAATAATTGGGGTTCGTTTTAAATTTACGCCAAATTAAATTTAGGTAGGTATAGTTTTAAACTTCATGTTGCTATAAGGTTTGATGTTATTGTCTACTATCTACCATCACCCATTATATCCCTTCATCGAGTTCATCATCATCATCAGCCTATTGTAGTCCACTAATGGATATATGTTTTTTGTGGACCTTTAACGATACGTATTCTATACATGAAATAAAGTACAAAAAAATGTTTTTTTTTTTAATTTTTAAATTCCTTGATCGTGCTTTACAGTGTCTAGTGTTTATGTTAGTTTTTTTATAGACAGATATTAATTATTTTTCGTGAAAAAATCCTGCTACGCGCGTCTACATTTATGCCGCAGTCTATTTACTCAACTTTGGACCCTAATATTTTGGAAACCATACACTTCCCGGGTATAGGATGATTGTGATGATGAGGAGATTCCGTAGGCTTAAAAGTATAGCTGTGTACGTGTGTAAAAAATATATAGAGATTTACTTAGCAATAAGCAATTTTACTTCTTTATACCCATACATTACGGGTGTGCAAAAATAATTTAATCTACGACAATCAAGTATGTAATAAATGTTAGAAACTGATATAATTACGCCATCTCGACCATTTCTGCCGTACTAATAAGGTATAGTAACCTTACCGTGGATTTACAAGATTAGAAGTTCTAGTGAACGAATCTAGATGGCGCCTACAACTAAAGTAAATCAGTTTATAGGGAAAACTTTAGATGGCGATACGAGCTTATAAGACTAAAAGCATCAAAGAATTTCATAATTTCATGAAGATTGATAGTTACATTTATTTGTTTTCGTTACATTTAACCATTATATCTTCTTACTTTTAAGATAGTTATTATTTTACTCAGTATTTATTATAATCGAGCGAAGTATCAGTATGGCTTTTCAGTAGATAAGGTCATAAAAGGTCTGTCATTATAAATCTAAAAGACACTTTCAAAATTTCTCCGTGGACATTTGGCTTGTACAAAAATACCGATTTCATTGAATATATTGTTCAAATTATCATATTTTTATTAAAATAATTGTTAATGTACATAATAGTAATGTTCATGTTCTTTATGTACCTTATAACAATATGAAAATAATGTCAAAGACATAGGCATCTATGTATTTAGGTACAATGTAGAGAGTACAATTACATTGCAAAGCTATCACTCGAGGCTTTTAGTGACTTACTTCCGAGGTAAAAATAAATAACTTGCGGTAAAATTCTATTAACACTTATCTAAGACAAATATCACTTTTACTACGTTACGTTGTAACCAGTAGTCACGCAACCATTAAGAACATAAGTAATAAATAACTTGTTGATTATAATCAATTAGTTTAACAATATAATAAAATCAGGATAATAGAGGCGCTATAGCCTTTCACTAATAACTTTGATAAAAATTACATTCATATGCATATAATCACGCCTTTATCCCTTACGAGGTAGGCAAATAAATAAAAAGAAGAAGAAGTTTTATAAGTATTGGCACAGTTAAAGTCTATGTGGAGAAAAACCAAAAACAAGATAGGTAATAAATTATAGAAACCCAAACGCAGCTGAGAACCAAAATAAATATCACGACTCGCAACGTCCGAAACAAAACCTAATATAGATAATCTCCTAAATAGAGTTGTTCCATCAAACTCTCGTACACGATTTTCAATACAACTCACAGATTAACTAAAACAGTTCCCATGACAATAGAATCCTAAATCCTAAGGACATAGATCTTCGGATTGTTCTTAAACAATTGTAGGTAATATGTGTTTCTGTTTCTAAGGTTGGGCCAAAATGGATGGATTTAAAAGTAGGCCGAAGTTTTGAAAGACATTGTTAGTCGTGACATGGACACATTGCATCCAGGCTTATCCTCATATGTCTTATTAGATTTTCGATAAACCACTTTTGTGTTGAGTGCCAAAGCTGGACTTGCTGTAAGATTATTTTTTGTTTCTTGTGCATCATTTGAAACTAGACTGTCTTTATTGTTTCTTTATGTTTCGTCACATTTTTTTAGATAAGATGATAGATTCTAACTTTAAGCGATCTACTAGCGGCCGCCCTCGACTTTATCTGCGTGAACTTTATTGCCTATGTGTTGTTCCGATATATGCTTTATACTTGGCAAGCATCATCAAAAGTAGTCAGTAGTTTTTTCTTGAAAAAGTTACAAGCATACATCCATCCCCACAAACTTTCGTATTTATAATATCTTAGTAGGGTGGAAGTAGGATAGTGTATGTCGCAGGATTTATTATAAATATTTGTAAGAAAATATATAATTACCTTGGATGTACTTCGACTTTGAGCACCTCTTCTCCCACCTTCAAGTTTTCTGGTATTCTGACAAACTTGAGGTATTCTCCAACCGGGTAGAAATTGCAACCTGAAATAATGAAACACAATAAGTTATTGAACAATTTACGTCAACTTAATAAATGGTCATAAACGGTTTAAAACTAAAATTATAATTAGCCATGTTTTAATTCAGCAGCAATTAAAATACATTTAGTAAAGTCAATCCAATTAATTAAGACAACAATGGGATCCATATCCATTTAGACAATGCTAACATAAAAACCTTTTAACTTACACGCACATATAGACAATAACAAAATTCTCCCATATCAATACAACTCTTGACGTGCGCTACCAAATTGTTGGTTACGAAATCGTGAATTTTCCCACAAGGTCCAGCAATATGTAGCTATTCTGTTGTCAGATTATTGGGACTATCAGATCATTTGAGGTTTAGAGCATATGAATCCTCCCGATGTTGAAGATAAGGTAAAGAAAATTATAGGATTCAACTGCACGAGAGATGCAATTTTACTGATATTCATTTGCTCCAGTTTCTAAAGCTTTGTAACCTCGGAGAGTGGTTGTCATACAGATAGTAGGTATTTCATACAGCAGCCGTAAAACGACTATAAAGCTTTGCAATCCTGAGAAACCATAACTTTATAGCCAATAATTCGAAAATTGATTTCATTATTCAACGATGCGGTGATGATAGTTTAATTTTCAATTAAATAGTTGTCATTGCAGACTGAAATTCAAATAGTTGTTACTAAATAGTAAGGTACATACAAAACAATCAACAAAACCGGTGCAATATTGTTCAATTTCATTCTAATTTTTACGCCTTTTTAACGTACCAAAAAACTGTAGCATTTGTCGCATGAGTAAACAAAGTTCTATGTAATTGTTTATTTACAAATTCTCATTGTGAAAATTAG
This sequence comes from Carposina sasakii, assembly GCA_014607495.2. Classification (NCBI taxonomy): domain Eukaryota; kingdom Metazoa; phylum Arthropoda; class Insecta; order Lepidoptera; family Carposinidae; genus Carposina; species Carposina sasakii. The sequence goes on along the minus strand of CP053158.1, from coordinate 519,855 downwards.
TGACATAAGTTTTTTGGGCATATAAAAACGATTTTAACTAATTATTCATTGGGTTGAGCTACATGGTTGAATAATTAAAAATACGTTGAAGCTTGTATAATTACAACGGCTTACAAATCAGAAGAAAGTTCAAAGTTAACTGTAGTTTGTGTCGTAATACTCACTAAAGATTTTGTTCGGGTGAATTTTAGAGAACCTCCTATTAGCATTCATGGGGAAAAAAAATGGAAATCAAACTGCTTCCCAAGGAATAACCATACCTGTACTGTAATGACATGATTCGAAACGAGATTATTATATCTTTCTGGAGCCTACTGATGCGGTCTGTCTATCCTATGCTAAACATTGCCTTGCCATACCTCATTTCGGGAATACAACCTTATATATATGTATGTATCTTCAGTCAGTGGTGCTGGCTCACCGATTGCATGTCACTCAGAGAGCTATAGGAAGATCAATGCTCGGAATCCAGCTAATGGACGAAGTCCGAAACGAGATTATCCGGCAGAAGACCAAAGTGAGAAGATGACAGAAGACATAGTCTTGAAATGTAGCAGACTGAAGTGGCAGTGGGCCGGCCACATCTGTCGTAGAACCGATGGACGGTGGAGTAAACGGGTTCTTGAATGGAGACCGCGCCTCGGCAAGCGTAGCATTGGGCGCCCTCAGGCCAGATGGACCGATGACTTAATGAGGACGGCTGGTAGTGACTGGATGGCAAAAACGGGAGATCGACCCATAGGCAATAGGCTGACGACAAATAAACCGGTACGAATTAAGGTTAGCTTTGAAATGAAGCAATAGTGTAAATAAAACGATACTACTACATTGGCTCTTGCAACACAAATCAAGAAGATACAATAATGAACTCCAAAATAATATTGAATTATATGCTTGAAAGTGAAAAAATATGTAATCTGCATTTATGTAAGTAGCTATTGCTACAACTGTATTTAAAAAAAAAACTATATGTCTGTCAGTTAACTAATCGGAATAGTATTGAGATTACACGAGTATTCCAAATTAGACCATATCGAACAATTTCATAGTACATTCTACCTACACTATTGAAGCTAACCCTAATACCGGTTGTACCCGCGACAAATCTGCTTAGCAAATGATTGACTAACAAAATCGGTTATGGCAGATTTTCCCATCGCTGGTCATCTAGAGTTTCACAATAACTACGGCTGACTGGAAAATGATGGCGCGATGGGTGATTTAGTCATAAAATTTGCAATTCCACTACCTTGGGTAAATCATGTGAAAATTTGTGAAGATAATCATATTGATGATAAGTTTGGAAGCTAAAGTAAATTCGAATGGGAATCCTAAATTGATACTAGTTTGATAGAAGCAAGAGCCGTTGTTATTGAATGAAACTGATTTGGTAATATAAATGCTGATTGATTTACCGTTGAAACAACTTTTGCAACCGTTAATTTACTTACTGATGTCACAGAATTAATACTTTACAGTGTTTTTGGTGGGTTAAGATTTGTATATTAACAATCAGTGTTATTATTGACTCCATATATTAAAAAAAACTCCTAGGTACAGAAAGGTGTGAATTAGAAAATTAAATAGCTAATTAAAACTACGAAACTTATCATCATTATGTAGTAAATATATGGAGTTATATAAGTTATTCTGTGTCATAATTTTCACATGGAACTCTTATGTATATAATACATATTGAAGAAAATAAAATTAATTGCCTAAATTAAATTTCATTTAAATAATCTCTTTGTGATGCAAGATAATGAAATGAAATAAGTAAGTAATAATATTATAATTATGTGGTGAACAAATAATCAAAGTCGATACTATTAATAATGTATACCGATAATAGAGAGAAAGTTTATAAAATATAATTAGATAAATACGTGTAGTGGTAAACATTATTATAAACAAGAGATTTTAAACCAACTTATCAATTTTCCATAAAATTTTCTTATGCATTTAAGTGTTAATACCTATACCAGAAAGTTGTCTAACATGTTAGTAATGATACATAAAACATATACCCAAGTTCTTTCTTGGGGTTGCTTCTATAAATATCTAAATGAAGATAATCTTTTGATATAAAACAATAATAAAACTTATCTCATCAATTGAAACAATGATGAAAGCGAATGACAACAAAAAGGCAATCTGTCCAGTGGCAGACAGCGATGGTAATGGCAGATAGGCGGTTCACATAATACCACATAATAATGGCGTGCGGAGGTCTCGATAAGGTGCGGAATGTGGACAACAATTATGTCTAGAAGATACGTATCAATTTAGGAAGCCGAGGATGTAGGAAATTAAAAAAGGTATGTTTAAATATATTGTTTTGTAAGTATTGTTAATTTTAAAACATTTTACGAGTGATAGCGAAGTTTTCAAAGTTATTGCAACAATTCCACCAATGGCGGTTAGATTTCATTGCGTTATTTAACGATCGCGCTAAAGAAGGCTTCCTATTTGAGAAAATGTTTTGACATTCTGCGAATTTCGATGTCGCTCGGTTATTACAGAAGCCTCCTGAATGGTAGGGTGCGGTAAGGTATCATATAGGTGTCCTGTTTAGTCTAAATTTAAAAATAACTAGTTAAGCAAGGATGAATATTTGGAAAGGCTAAAGCTATAAAATGTTATGGTTTACAGTAAAATAATAAATGTAAAATACGATCTAAGACTCATCATAATTACTAGAAGAATAATAAAAATATGGTCATTAGGTATTTAAATAAAATAACCATCATAAAATAATTTTGAAATAAGCTTAATAGGAGACCTCCAACCTTCAGCCCAAGGTGTTCTGTCTCTTAATTTCCAACTTCTATAATATAAAATTGATGTCAATTTAAAGGTATTTTAGAATAAAATAATATTTTAGCACGTAAGTAGATAGTTATAAATAATATTGTGAAAATTTAATCATAATATTTAAAAATCTACATTCTATACTATTACGGTATAGTTGTATAATCAAACGCCACTTAAAATTCCGTTTCTACTATTCATCATCAAATAAGATCAATATCTTGACGATGAATGGTGGAGAGCCTGAGAGCGCCAATCAATTTCGAGATTATCTTCAAGTACAGTGTTGCCACTGTAATTTTGTGAAATAAACCCTTGAGGTTTATGATATAGCTAGATCCAGGTCGGTAACGGCAGGTCCGGGTATTCTTTCTAATATTCTTTATTGTATATATGTACAAACATAGATTAATATAGATATAAAACACATTGTTACAAGTTTCTTTTATTCAGATAAATATTTGTCAAACTCAAAGTATTTGGTAAACAATTTGATCTTTACCCTATATTATAAAAATACCAATTATTTTAAAATAGCGCCTTATAGTAATTTGGCAAGATTAGATAAATGGTAAATATGTAACATAACCTTAGATAAGATTCTAGTCTAGATTAGTGGATTTGCTACTTTTTCAATGCAGAAAAACATCTCTACCAGTATTTATGCATGCGAACAGAAATACGGGTTGTCTCTACATATTATGTCGCAAAAACCAGCCACGGCATTTCACAAAAAAGCACAGAAATTGAAAACCGCGACCATCACAAACCACGACAATCGAAACCACACTAAACAAAGCGACACAAAAACCCGAAGATGATTACTTAAACGGTCTCAACCACAAAATAAATCGTGCTTCGAGGAATCATCACTTTTTTGTTTTCTCCAAGGCCGACCAAGGTCATCGGTTTCCCTGACCCGATGGACGCAGTTTCGATTTCTATCTGCCAGCCCGTTATGTCAGCCTCATCTAGGTACTCGTAGTTTGTCCGTGTAAAGATTATCTTAGATGAGTTTTCTAGTGTAGTATCCACCTGCCTTTGTAAAGTGAACTCTTTCGCACATTATTTGTTTATTCTTTATTCAATTACAAAAAGTTTAAACTAGATACAACGTCCCACATGCAAAGTTTATGATAGCGACAGGGGAATGCTATGTGAAAGATTTATACTTAGTTGGGATTAAATTAATAAACAGCAAGCACATCGAGAAATATAGCATCCAATCCAACTTTGGACACTCATATTAGTTTATATTCGTATAAGAATCTGATATTTATACCATTATTATAGGTATACATGTACAAATAATTTTCAATAGTTAAGACATTATCAACATTTACTTTTTAGCTACTGTGTTAAAGTTTATAGACAACCTTATGAGAGTGAATGTTTAACTGCAGAAATTTTAAACTGGTTTTAACTCTCAGGAATCATTTACATGAACTAGACGGGAACTGCAACCTACAGTTACTTTAAACCAGTTTGCCTAAACGAAGTATATTGAACAAACTTAAAAACATAATAACAATGATTAATATTTGCTTTCTCTACATCATTAATTAAAACTTACAAGAAATATTTAGTTATCATTAGGCTCATCTGCGTTAAAAAATGTTAGTTTTGTATTTTTATGAGAATATCATAATACGACATAGAACTTCTTTTAGGGCCATTTTACATATCAAAGGGACTTAATGTAGGTAATCAAAGTAAAAATTTGTCAGTTCTACTGTAATAAGACTTTCTTCGGTCAGTTACGAAGATATATTGATATAAACTCAATTTCAAGCTTTTTATATCATCAATTTAGATTTTATAATTGGACATAAAACTCTATATTATGAATATTCAAACTGAATTAACTAAAATAGTAACACAGTGAACGATTTTCTAAAAATGACATAATAGGAAACAAAGATGAAGATGATGTCATTATAATTATCGCTCCAAGAGATGTAGAATTGAAAGTGGTAACACAAGACCGGATCGATTTGTAGCCGAAGTCATTATACATGATTACGAAGTGAAAAGTGATTTAAATGCTAGTTAGCAAGATGGTAGTATTACGTTCAAAAGTGTCGATAGTAAAGATGTTGAGGTAAGTTTTACGGTGTCTTTATTTGCAGTGTTAAAATTAACAAGTGTTTATCCAATAGTGATATGGTTCAAGTTCAACTAATCTAATAGAGTCAAGCCTGTTCAATTCAAGTGAAGCCCAATCCTGAAAGAGTTTGTATTAGAAAGTGTATGGACCACATCCACTTGAAACTTTTCGAAATTTATTTATTTATAAGTAATATTAATAGTAATAGACTAAATTTAACAACTCATTGAATTTGTACTATCCTCCTGCCAAAATTTGTATTTTACATTATACATAATATAATAGGTGTTCTCCCAAAGAACACAATTCTGTAACGATTGAATTGCATTATTATACAAATAGTTATTACAATTTTATATTTAATAACAATCACATTGACGAAAATGCATAAAACACAATGTGTGTACCTCAACAAAATAAATTGTTCTCCATCAATGGCTTTATCTAATCGATTTAACGGCTCAACAACAGCTAAAAAAGCATCTCAACGGGAATGCGGAACGGAACCAGGAATCCGATCACAATCATCATTAGTTCTCACACGTGTCTACACTTCCTTACTTGTCATTGACCTGATCTAGACTCGGAAATATCTGCTTGGAAATGGTAAAGTACTAGTTTTCTTACACTTTCTTTCCTCAACCCAAACGGAAGGATACTGGTATAATTGTAGAGAAATTTCCATGTTGCGTAAGGTTTATAACTCATAAAATGTCTAATAATTACCAATGATTATTCATATTGGATAAAATTATATAATTAAAATCAGTACATACTAAATCCAATATTGATATTAACTGTAATTGGTACAGCGATAGAAATGTACTCAATAATATTATCTCACTACGAGTATTATGTTCCTTATTACTCTTTAAGAATAATACGGAGTGATTTTTTGTTAAAGTATATACCTATAGATTTAGTCAATGTATGAAATATGTTGAAATCAGCTCGCTTATTTTCCCTGTGGTTTCGGAAACATAGAGCTTTCCTTTTAAGGGAACCCTATATAAGTGCTCAAACTGCAGTGACGTGATTATGGGTAGACGCGGGGAATCATAATAAAATATTTATAAAAAGTGGCACGAATGAATCCATATAAACGTAATAACTGTATTAGATCAGATTTTTAAACTTGGATCTTATGTAGTTACCATAAGACTCGACTTTGCTTGTATCAATTTTTGACAATAGACGCCCAGCCATACTTTTGAGCAGCTATTTGTAGTGCGATTTTTTGAGCGTTGTCACCGAATTTAGTTATAAGTCAAACTGGGTCTAAATAAATTTTGATGGTAAAATTTTCTTCCCTGTACTTCGCCAAGCACATAAAATTATGTACTCGAAATGAATCTGTATGAATAATGTACGCGTTATCCGTAGAGAAATAACAAAATTGTCTTAATGGAATATCTATAGCAGAAACATTATTTTATTTGTCAAATAATCATGGTTTAATCTCTTTTCATTAAATAATTTAGACAGTATACTCGTAGTCGTAGCATACGTTTGATATTGAATAAGTATAAAATACTCAAGAAAGAATTTTCTAAAACTATATTTATTCTTAGGAAACTGAAAGGACCAAGCCTAAACTAGTTTAAAGCAATTTTATAACTCTTAGAAATGTCATACCTCGTTTATGTCGGTCTAGTTTCCAACAGGTAGTTAAATTGCATATATAATTATTTTAAACTTTACGAAATTAATTTAGAACATGATTTTTCAGCAAACCTTACTTAGTTACTGCACCAAAATGTATGTGTCTCCATGATTAGATTTTCTCTAAATATTTCAATAGCTAACTAGATGAGATTATTTCAACCATTCTCATTAAAACATTGCACGAAATCAATAGCGGGTGACACACAAAGAAGTATTCATAACTCTAGTAGGAGATAATGAACCAACTCAAATACTTATGGGTTCACCTTGACGACACTATAAGTATTACACTATAAATCAAAACTAGAGCTCCCATGGATTTCTCTTAGCCAAGCGAATTAATTAGCCAAAGAGAAGACTGCGTGTCATCACTCGTTATACCTTTAAATAAAAGTTGGCATAGTTCAACGGTTACTTCGTACGAATTTGAATCTTATGTTGTAGCATCTAAGTTTTAGGGATCTGTTGTTATTGTTTCGATTTGTGTTGGTATATCTCGGTCGTGAGATGCGGCTTACTTATCACCTTGAACAATACTCGGAGTCTCGAAGAAATGCCTTCCAGAAATTTATTCGAGTCTTTGTTCAGTAATTTCTTCTGCAATTATTATTGTTTGAATGTTTATTGCATTGCTGTTTCCGAGTGGAAATGTAAGCGGATATTAATTGAACTTTTATATCATTATCGTCTTTGGCAGCTTCATTTCGCTTATTGCTGTTCTGCAGCCTATGCAGTTAAGAGAATTCGTCTACTGACAGATGTCGAGACTGCTAGAATTGTTTATTTTAGCTATTTCCATATAGGTAGTATAATGACATACGGTATTTTATTATGGGGAAGCGCAACTGATTGGGAGTCAATATTTATCTTGCAAAAAAGAGCTGTCCGTGCAATTCTAAACTTAGGGTCCAGGGTCACATTACGTGAGAAATTTAAAGATTGAATATAATGACTTTAGCTTCGAATTATATTTATGAAAATTTATTATATGTTCATAAGAATTTAGATAACTTTAATAAAATGTCTGATGTGCACAAAATAAATACAAGAGGTAAGAACAGACTTGTTGCTCATGTCTCCCGTCTCCGCAAAGTCAGTAAATCATTCATGGGTCAATGTATACTTTTCTACAACAAGCTTCCAGATACACTCAAAGGGCTACCTATCTGAAAATTTAAAAAATTTGACATGGACCTGTACTTACTATATGTAAGTGGGTATGTAATTTATATGAATTTAATTTAATTGTGTTATGATAATTGAATTTATACACACTAAGTGAGTGTAAGTGTTACTATGATTATCTGATATCTTAGTATACTGTGTAAGTCTTAGGTATGTTAATATGACATTAGTTTTGACTGTGTCGCTTATTTGGGACTCTGCTTTCAGTTGACATATGTTGTGTCTTCCATAGTAAGATTCTTTTGTTAATATGACTTACTGTGTAGCTGAAATGAGTAGTGTAACAGTAATAGTAGAATCATGCGGTGTGTCAGACCTAATGTTGGTTTTGCCATAAAGGAGAACTGTCTAGCAGCTCTCCTGGATTTCGTCTTTAGGCGACCTTAACTCTTATTCTCCACGTTGGTGGCTATTAAGCCCCGAATCGCTAACTTATGCCTGACAGACCGTAAAAAATCGCACCTTGGGGTGGTGACCGTTGCCAAAGCAAAAGATTTGCGATTTATTTTTTTGGGTTGTTTAAATTCACCTCCTTCCTTTTTTGTTTGGTAGCGGTTTCATTTTGGAGTGCGAACATAGAAAGTAACATATAAAAGACAATCGACAAACAAGTTGTTAATGCTTTCATGTCGAATAAATGATTTTGAATTTGAATTTATATTTTGCTAATCTGTACCGGGTTCTCTACCAGGCAAATCCAGGCATTACTCATGATTTTGGTAATATCGACAACCCACGCTCCTTCATTCTTCCTTCGGCTACTATTGGTTCATGGATCTACTCCATTTGTCATATCGCTTTGCACTTATATCATAGTTAATGTTTGCAATAGATTGATTTTGAAATTCATAAATATTTTCTGCTTGCTTTATATTACTTTCATTCAAACTTCGAATGATATATTTTTGTTCGTATAGCGTGTGTGATGTAAAAAAAAATTCACGTGAGATTAAAAACACGACAGTTTGTCGTGATATGATAGTGTGTGTACAAGGAGTTAATTTTTGTCCCACGGAAAGTGAAATTCTAGTTAACGTAATGTGCATTTAAATAAATTTAATAAGATTAATTTAATTTTAATAATATAATCTAGAAAGTAATTTAATTTCATGCGTTGGTTACATTAGTTTTTACGTTTATATAATGTTGTTAGTATAACCTTTACTTATTTTAATATAGTTTGAATTTCCAATAAAAATCTAGTACCCAGTAATAACAAAAACTGCGAGCGGATCAACTACTTATTAATGGAATTTGAGACCTTTCTGATAGTTAATAAGTTTCTGTAGCATATATACTTAGATGAAACAACATAATCCAGAGATTAAGACTTGAATGAAAAAATATAGTGCTTTTTTATTTTGATTTTTTATACGGTAAAAAATACTTCCAAAAGTTCTGGTTTGACCGCAAAACATGAACTTTATTCACTTAGATTAATGATAGGTCTTCGCAAGTTTATTCAATTTGAGTGCTTTTAACTCTTTAAGTACAGGTAGTTAAGATATGATAGCTGTTTGATGTCCGCCTGCATCACACCAGCCCTCTGAGAAAATTGAAACAATGCAAAATAAAGAGCTTTTCTATGTTAATTATAATTAACCTCAAAATTTGCTGCAAGTGCAAATGCTGCAGTAAATAATGTAGGCCGAATCCATTCATAAACAAAAGAAAGTTCGTTTCTTCACGATCGCAGAAAGTCAGGTGGTTTTGGAATGCTTCAAAGTTATTGTATCATTTGGAAATATCACCGTATTATAGCAATGGAAATAAATTTTTTTGTTGAGCAAAATATTGCCCTAATTTTACTTTTTTCCATACATTTTTATGTCATTTCTAAATTGTGTCCTACTTAGCCTCAGTTTTGTAGTTGCACCGTGACTTTCAGTGTCTAAAATATTTAACTTCCAATGTATTGTAAAAATAAAAGGTTAGTTAAAACAATAAATGCAAATGCTATCGAAGAAGTTGACAACATTCACAAGTCGTGCGTGCGATCAACTCATAATTGGGTTCCATTAAGTGCATTGCCTTAAAAGCTTTTAAAATTACAATAACATTACATATTACTTTCCGTGGTTTCTTTTTCAACTGAAACTGTTACGTACTTTCCCCCAAGTACTTCCATATTAATAAATTTTAATTCGTTCCTATAAAACTATTAACTAGTACTTTGTAAATTACATTCTATATTTTATTCTCATGCATCCCAACTAATCATCATCTTTCTTCTTACTGTTCTTCTTTTCATGTCTGCTTCTACCTGTCTACCTACTTCTTTTGATCTGTAACTATTTCTACCCTATTTCTATTGTCTTGTTCTATGTTGTTTCTGTCCGTGTATGTGTATAGGTAATTCTCAAATAAAAAACTTTTCTATCCTATTCTATCTTTCTTCCATTCTCCCAGCAATATGGTTTCTTTCGACTTCACATTGGCAAAGATTTGGCATTTGTATTATGTGGCCGGCTGCCTTATGCCGAATATTTTCCAAAAACAGCTTTTAACAAAGAAAATATATTATAAAAAGGCTCGCTCTCTATAGATTCTTTATGTTGGTATCTTTTTTTATGTTTTGTTTATATTTTTAACCTGATTAACCACATATTAATAACGTAATAACTAGTGGAAGCCCGTGACTCTGTCCGCGTGGACTACCGAAAAAACAAACTGTCTAAATTTACCGGGATAAAATATTTTCCCGGGATAAAAGTTAAGTGGGACCTGTCCCAATATATTACTGAAAACTGCATCGAAATCGATTCAGCCGTTTTTAAGATTAGCGTGCACAAACGCACAGACAAACAGACAAAAATTCCAAATACATTCTTTTTGGGTACTATTGCGTTGATAAAGGTCTCCTATAATATTTTTTCTCATATAACTTCCATGTACAGACAGCGATCCGTTAAATTTTTATTATATGTATACATAGCAGTAAGATATAGTCCTAACCCAATACCCGATCGACTACTTACACATTAGATACGTCATCGTAAACTTGTTTGCCGCTCTACGCTCTGTAGTCGCTATGAAACTGATGTCGATGTGGATAAACAAGAACAAGTACAAACCAGTTCGTATGGCGTATATATGACTACTAATTTTTCGACGACGATTGCGCATTCTGATTGCTCAAATCCGCGTGCTATTTATTTGAAATAAAGTTATATTGGATACTTTAGTGAACTTTGTTAGATCTCGATCTTAAAAATTACAAGTACTAGTGATACTGTGATATATATCTATTGGAGCGCTCATTCTACAGTAAGAAAAGCTACCATTAGTACGTAATTATGCATGACATAGAAAACGCTGGAATTTTCTTGAAATATCCATTCGTATCATGCTGCCATCCACCTTCCGATGCTATGTCGTAAGATAGTCAGACTAAGTGAACGCAGGGGCATTTTTTTAGCCAGCAACTTCCACCACTGATCCATTCTGATCATGTTACTGACCTGGACCCTGACTTATAGTTGTGATATAAAGTGAGCTAGGTACCAGGGAATACTACCTTTACGTCAGATGCTCAAGCGGAGAAGTGAGTCTGAGCTAACCTCTGTAATTGTGCTCGACGAACACCTGCAGATCATCAGGATTACTTTGTAATGTAACAAGTGAAATGTTTTTTTAGGTAGATACTTTTATAATTAATCTAGCTCATTATGCGTTGCCAAATTTGATTCAGGATATGATAGCAGAGATATACGTTAACGATATTTAAAATACTATGTACAATAGTTCAAAGTGCATTCCTCTCTCCAGCTGACAGTGCCTAGCATATACTGAATTCGACTCGAAGTCGTAGTAGAGGGTAGTTCGAGCTGTAGATAAGGTCGACTATGGCATGTTGCCGTCTCGCTCTGTATCGTACGCTGATGGGCTGACCGACCTGATCACTACTAACCGATACCTCATATACATCGTCTAACGCTAATACCTCTTAAAATTTGGTTCACAATCATTGGTACCATGTGGTTCTATCGGCCCTTGGCTGCATACTGCCTACCCCTGTAAGGGTATGTACGGGTCGGTGATTTGGTACCCCGTAAGGGATACGGGCGTGATTGTATATATGTACGTAAGTAATTTTTAAAGAATTTGGGAGTGTACTTTCAGGCGATATGCTTGTTGCAACTTATAACTGATCGTTAACTGCAGAATCTCCAGGTTTGGCTACACCATTTTACTAACATAGCCGTATATACCTATGTATTATTACATTTGTAGCTATGCAAGTATTTTTTGGAACCAAAACTAGGTAGCATAATGTTCTTTGCTAGATATTCCGCTACCTGTAAATATACTATCAATCAACTTTTTCCGGTACCTTTAGAATCAATAGATTCTTTATTGCACTTCCTTTAGATTTAATAGATTTTTTAATTGAATTTGTTTACCTACTTAAAACGACATAAAACTATACGCAACTATAATCTACCTACAAATTAAAAACCCGTCGTACAAATCCGCGGCTATTAAATAATAATGAGTACTTTTTTAATATAACAAGTTACATATAAATGTTATCAAATACGCCTCTTCGTATTACGCAAGCGTACATAACTCAACAGTAATGAACCACTTTTACAACATGTTTGTCCGCTCCTATATTTGTACAAAACCGCTATTTTTCGAAGCCAATATAAGAATATAAGTTTACCGAGTCACGTAGAAAAAGTTAAGGCATTATGCAAACGAACGACTTCAGACGGTCTTCTTCATCATCTTCATATGAATGAAGATGTGTGTAAACTATTGTCAACTATCTACCAGAAACTCTGAAGCAAACATCAGTCACTTGTTTGAGCTATGTAAAAGAAAATTGTATATTACCTGTATATTCAATACGAAACACCTCTGATTTTAATTGAAGACTGATTTCATCAATAATCCACATTTAATATCGAATAGGGAATATGCGTCTGACACAAAAACAGATATTTTATATTTTATTCGAAAGATATTACAAATACAAACCGAATAGTGCAAAAATAACATCAATCGGTTAGTAAATACCAAAGTTACATGAGTTTAAAAGTTTGAAAAATTTAACGAAAAATATTTACAACATAAAAGGAGTAAAAACAAACAATTTTACCCACATTTTGAATTATCTCATTGATTTAATAAATACTTTATTAATTAGTTTGACAACAATACACAAAATATAAAATATTACGTTTATAAAATAAGATTGCATTTTTTCCCTACACTAATTTGAGGCGGTTGTCTACTATGACGTCAAAGTCTTTGCCATTTAGTATGGAGCAAACAAAGCGTTTCAAAACCATTTTGCCGGTTCGTATTTTTGAATTGCTGTAAATCCAAAACGGTTAAAGTTAGATATGCCATTCCAAGGGCAAACTTTATTCATTTTTACGTAGAATATAAAGATGTAAAAAAAAGAATTAATGCATATACTCTATTAGCTGCTATTATTATCTTATGAGTATTTATTGTTCATACGTTTGTACGTTGTAGTTTTAACAGATCTGGCTTAACGTAATTTCAAAACTTTAAATTCAGCCATACCACAATCTAGTAGATCATAAAATTATGTGGAGTTCAAAAATCTTGAACCAACACACCGCTTTGACAGGACCTGATTTAATATCACTCCATATAAAGTAGTCAGTATACGCGGCGCCTAAGTAGTAAAATCAGATAACAGCAATTTTTTCCACGACATAACTGCCTAATCATAAAATCATCTAGAAACAAAGGACCACGAGTATCATGGGACGAATCATTTATTTTAGTTTTAACAAGAGCGGTCTTGTGAAAGTTTGGAAAGTGCTGAACTTGTGAACTCTAGCCCATAATTAGGCTTATAATAAAAGTAAATGTTGCAATTTGTCAGTTATTTTTTATGGCAATAAGTTGAGATTACGTAGATGTAACTGTTGCATGTGCTGTTGAAAAAGCCCTGTAGGAAATGTTACGTGGAGTTCGTTGAATCGTTCTATATCTTACTTATACGCTTTTTTATGTTAATCTTTACTCAAAAAGCAGATAACGGATTTTGAGGAAATTTGTTACTTAGGTAGGTAGGTCATATAGCTGCTAAATGGTATACTGTTACGCACACAAAGTGGCACCTTCTCGTTTATGGAAAATAAAGAAATACTATAATTACCTTTAAATAATAACATGTGTGGTTCACTGAACAACCAGAACAAAACCTTAATACTCGAATAATTATAAATTAACCCAACTCAACTATACCCCCAAAATTGGTCAGAAGTGGCACCATGTGGTCCTATGGTGCCCTTGGTGCTCTGCCTATCCCGTAAGGGATAAAGGCGTGATTATATAGGTATGTATGTATGTATATGTATGTAAAGGACGTAAACACATGAGGGGTTTTTCTGTTTCGTATTATAAAAAGTGTGTATTAGGTGTGCTAATTCGTGGTCAAAATTAAACCTAGATTTGATAAGACGACCTATAACAACTAGTGTTGTACCTTGTAATAGTTAAGGCAAATTTGATTATTTCCACAAAATTGAAATAAACTATCGTGTTTGAATTTGTAATATTCGTGAAAGCTAATCTTTTTTCGAATTAACGGATCAACTGACTTTTTGAGTATTACCTTTAAACAATAAACTCTTAAATGTGTAAGTCTTCAAAGAAAAAATTGCCAATTCCAGTACAAGAACCGTTTGGTCTCTATAGACATAACATATTAGTATAGATTGAGTTTAATACTGCGAGCTTAATCTGTCTTTTTCCGTTACCACAAACACGATGACGATTGCCAACTATGTTTGTATGTATGTCACTATTACAGTACCCTTACGCACTTTTACCACCATTATATTGTAATAAGGCATTTTGTGCACTTATTACGATTAATTTAAATAAATTACTGAGCGTGTAATTAGAGTTAAGAGCAATAAACAGTAACTCGGTAACGTTATAAAATATAACCGTTGTTGCTTAATAATTGTAACATAATTTACGTGTCGCATGGCTTATGAAATTAGACTAAAAGCTCAGGACTGTTTTAATTTCCTTAGCTCTTATGTCGTATGTCTAGTAACTAGATTTTGTTAGCGTGTCAATGACAGATCCACATCTAATAGGCAGATTAGAAAATTCTGATCTTCACTATGGGTGCGCCCACCACCGGGTCCTACACTGACCCTCGGATCTGATAACTCATAATTGCGACAACAGGCACTTACACTAACTACAATCGCCACGAGAAACCAGACCCGAGCACCTAGCATGCAAGACGATACATTGCACTATTCCGAAATCAAAAACTAGATAAATAATCTACATATGTTTCGCCAACAACCGTGGCATCCTCAGGATTATAGAAATTAGTAAATTACTAAACTACTAATTATTATGAACCTCTAAAACCCAACACATTACTTACACAGAATTAACTACCCTAAATAAATTCTGATCTAACAGAAGACGCTCTTAGAAAAACTGGTTTCTGGTAGATTTGCAATTTAGGTAATACTTGTTGTGTAAAGTTTATTGCGGTCAGGAGAATATTGACCCGGTAGCTCAGTGGTAAGAGCACTGGCACGGAATGCAGAGGTCGTGGGTTCGATTTCCACCCGGGTGAAGAATTTTTTCCATTTCTTTATTTTTATAAGCAAAAAATATTTCTACCTTAAGGTCATTTAGATAACTAACTGAAGAATATTCAAGAGAACGTAAATATAAATTTTCTGAAAGACAAGTCGAGTTGGCTAGGATAAATTTCATAGTAAGGTACTATCATAATCATTATATTTCGTGTTGTATTACAGTAAATTGGGCTTGGAAACAGTTTTTCTTGAGCTCTAGTAGTAGCTTCAGTATAACTAACAGTAAATACTTATTTATTAATAAATTTATAATATATAATATCTTGACTAAGATAAAAACACTTCTCCATAATATAATCCGTTAGGATATGGTTGATCGTTTCATCATTAAAACATTGTGCTGAGGGATTCAGCTTTGTTTGCCGAGATTTGGCTTATGTATAGCTATCGGGATGAAAAAATAACGTTGCCAATAATGTAATTTCAAAAAGAGATGGTAAAATTCGTCATCCGAGTAATTGACCCGGTGGTAAGAGCGCTGGCACGGAATGCAGAGGTCGTGGGTTCGATTCCCACCCGGGTGAGGAATTTTTTCCATTTCTTTATTAATAAATTTATAATACTTATTAACCCAAGCTCAAGAGCAATAAATTACTTAAACCTATGATACTTACATGTAGTCTTCCTCACGAGAATAGAAACAAGAACTCCAATCAGCAAGTTTGCCCCCCACATGATGTACTGAGTCACTGGTGCACTACATCCGAACTCACTTTGTCACTCATGTTTACACTGTTTTTGAGTTTATCGCCTTATCTGGACCGTGTCTGTAAAGAAAGAGATTTGATTTTGTTTTAAGTTTGCAATCATTTTTAAAACATATTAGCTAGATTAGCTAAACTTTATTCTATTCTGTTCTATCGGTGTGATATACCACACTGTTGCGGGGATTTACTAGATAGAGTACATCCGCTGCGTATCCATCCATACATATCGAAAGAGTCGACCAAAGAACTTAGTAGTATTCTTTCAAGCGATAAGCTAGCTTATATTGTCACTCAATTTCAATTTTAAAAGGTCTTTATTTTCCACACCATAAACACACAATACAAATCCAGTGTAAGTTTAGTCCTAGACAGTATTTTAAGCTTATAATTATCACGTTTACAAGCGTTAACATGACGCTTTAACAAACTTAATGAACTAGCTAAATAGAAATACTTAAAAACATACAATTTTTAACGAACTTAGTATGAAATTACATTTATTAAATCGAGGTTAATTTAAAGAGAAGATGGTATTAAACCAATCAGATAGTAATGAATTGGCAGCCAAATATAATATTCAAAAGTTACATTATTTAAACTCAACCAACCAAGTAGCTAAGATAAGTACAAACCGGGGACAAAAGAGTGGCAGTAAGCGTATCAATAGGCACAACAGCTCACAGAATTATTCAGATCATCGTTTACATCTGGCCCCGCTATGTTAAAGTATAGTAGTGGCTGGGGATCTCCTTCTTGATCTTACCCCATTTTTACTTATCTATCTATACATATAATAAAAATGTAACGGGTCGCTGTCTGTACATGGAAGATATATGAGAAAAAATATTATAGGAGACCTTTATCAACGCAATAGTACCCAAAACAATGATTTTTGAAATTTTTGTCTGTTTGTCGGTTTGTCTGTGCGTTTGTGCACGCTAATCTCAGAAACGGCTGAACCGATTTCGATGCAGTTTTCACGAATATATTGTAACAGGTCCCACTTAAGATATAGGCTACTTATTATCCCGGGAAAATGTTTCTATCCCGGATAATTTCGACATTTTGTTTTTTCTGTAGTCCACGCGGACGGAGTCGCGGGCGTCCACTAGTAGTAAATATAACATAGGCATTGGACCCTGGGAATCTTTTAGTCATATGGAGGCTAAAACTAAGACGCATAATATTCCCGATTTTACCTTACAAAATCTGATGGATTTCCATAAAGCTACATAATAACAGGCTCAATTTTCAAGAAATTATCCGTATTAGCCTGAAGTAATGGCTATAATCCGAGTTCCCGCAATATAGGGGGCGGTGATATCATTGTGCTGGAGCCCGAGGGAGCTCACGAGATAGCGTTCCGATCCCGTTCCGATCTCCGTTACACAGTTCGCTTCGGTTCATCGAGTGCTTTAATTGGCCGATATTTCACACGAGGCTAGACTGTATACTTTGAATTTGGAAAAAGGCTGTGCTATCCGGTATTTGGTTTTACTGTCGACGATTACTGAGCTTATATGTGCTCGATATATAAACTATCCTTTTTTCAAACAATGACTATCTAGGATATGTCCGAGTAATTACAGAAAACTTTTATAAGTATGAACATGACTTAAGCTTAACATTGGTCTGTTCAAAATTTAAATAGCCTTTATTTTGATTCCAAATGTTACGTTAAATCTGTGTTTAACAATAGGGGTGGTTTTGTTATTAGACTCGTTCCTAAGAAGAAATTTCAAGGGCTTTGTGTAAAGCATCGGGTACTCTACCAATAAAAGACTGTAAATATACAAATATACTGTCAAATATTTCTAAATGAAATTGTATTAGGCGTTACAATTCGGAAGTTCAAACATTCACTATGGGTGCGCCCACCACCGGGCCCTACACCCTCCACTGACCCTCGGATCTGATAACTCATAACTGCGAAAACAGGCACTTGCACTAACTACAATCGCCACGAGAAACCAGACTCCGAGCACCTAGCTTTATGTGTAACTAAGCATGCCAATGACAAATTGCACTATTACACGTAATATCAAATAAATGATCTGAGAATAAACCTATCATGCTACATTGCGAGGGCCAACAACCGTGGCATCCTCAGGATTATAGAAATTAGTAAATTAGTAAACCACTAATTATTATGAACCTCTAAAACCATGTAAGTAATGTGTTGGGTTTTAGAGGTTCATAATAATTAGTGGTTTACTAATTTACTAATTTCTATAATCCTGAGGATGCCACGGTTGTTGTTAGTGCCTGTTTTCGCAGTTATGAGTTATCAGATCCGAGGGTCAGTGGAGGGTGTAGGGCCCGGTGGTGGGCGCACCCATACTGAAATATTTCTAAGCCAACTAGTACTATCGGTCAACAAACTACTAGTACCACTACTTTCCTCAATTATTATACACTAGTAGTAAAAACCAATTTAAAGCGTACTCGTATTCGTTTCATTAAAACACAAATATGTAATGTAATTCTTCGACCTGTTAATATTGTAACTTGTAGCGTAGAAAATTGCAGTACATGAGGAGCAGCATTGTTTCATAAATAAAAGTGCCTAGTGAGGCCACGGAATTACAATAGAATGCTTAATTGTGTTTTTTTTTTAAAGTTTCAACTTTAGGATTCCGCAGTTTCTTTATATTTTTCTAGCTCTTTAAAATTGGGATGGAATAAGGCAATATTTTATTAATTGTTATCCTTTTTTTATTCATCAAATAGATTTTGTTAGTCAATACCGTACAGTTACTTTCCTGTCAAAGTAAATATTAATATTTCCACAGAATTTTATTTTAATGTAAGCTATTTCTTTTAAGATTGGTTTTCTTTTACAAATGATTTAGAGAAAAACATGAAAACAATATTATTTTATTTTTAACATATTTTGCATTTACAATATCGAAAAGGAACGTGGAATTTTATTTCCAAGAACTTTATTATTTCCTATTCATGTTTATTTTGTACAAGAATACGTAAAATACTTAAGGAAATCATTAACGAAACAATGCATGCTAACATTTTTCCTATAATTCCGTTTATTATTTAAAGCAACGGCATGACGGAACACCCAATAAAAAAGCATGTTCGCGCTTGACTAGTTTTTTTGCATGTTCTTTATTTTATTTTAACGTAATCGTAATGCATGGTTACGCAAGAATTGAATATGAATAATTCAATGATCTTAGCGGTTTTAAATCAGATGAGGAAGAAAGTTTTTTTTAGCAGTGGTTCTGAATTATAATGTCTAGATGTGGATGCGTTTGCTATAAATTAAAATAATTAACAATTAATTTAAAAAACGCGTAGTTATTAAAAATAATTCAAAAGGATCGGTAGTATGTGAGTTTAGGAATCGAAGCATTATTATTGTGAGGAAAGAATTTATGAATCTAGGAACGCGGGCATTCTCTCTGTTTGCCTTTTTAAATTTTATCAATTGATCTACAGAGTAAAAAAAAAATTATTGTTTTTAGTCAAGTCGTTTAAATGTCTTTTCATGTTTCATTAGCCACAAATAATATATTATTATGTTCTAAAGATACGTCTATTACAATAAATTGTAACAAGATCTCGAGAAATCGGCCGCAGCTTATCAATTTGCTTTCAAAGCAAGTCGACTGTGACAGGAAATATCTATCTACATCTACTCTATGAATACTGAAGTGTCTTGAAGCTGTCCTAGTCTATTCAGAAGTTAAATTACATTGCTACAGCATACTTTAGGTAATTTTACACCTATATATATTAAAACTGTCATTCATTTTAGTGATAACCCATGACATTTTTCTTTTATCCTATTTCTAAGTTTAACCATTGAAACACTTTAAACCGTGTTATTACAAAATAATTTAAACATGTTTTAAGCTAAACATGCCCTAAATTTGGCAGATATGCCATACATTTTGCTGTCAAATGTCATATTTAAATCGAGTCTAACTTTAGGCGCTCTTTTGTAATAACACGTTTGTGTATAATAAACTGTGCTAATGCGGAACCTTACTAAAATACATCAACTGCATATCGTTCAGTGCATGTCGTAAGAGTAAGGGACACGGATATTCTCTCAGAAAATAAGCTAGCATTCGCTGATCATTTACGTCTGTCCCCTATTTCGAATTTTATATAAGCTGATTATTTCGAACGTAACGTGAGATTGAGAAATTTAACCTTTTAGTACAAACTCATTTCTGTAAAGTAGTGTAGAACAAAAAGTTTAGATAGTTAGATATATATTTTGACGTAGTTTACCTAGGTATTTATTAACCACCTTATTGCCGCAGGATACCGCTTTTTTGTATTGGAAAAATAGCCCGATATCTCTTTTCCTACATGATTTATAAACCAAGTTAGTATTTTATACTGTTCGTCCTTGTAGGCGAAATCGCGGGAAACAGTTGTAACATCAAGTTTTTCTTGACTCCGGAAAATATCGATGGGAACTATTATGTAACACAAGTTCCGGCGTAGAGTTTATCGTTTCACTGTGTTATACATATCTATGATGGCGTTTATTGACTCTTTGAATGGCGATAAAAAAATTATACAAATTAATATTATATAGTAGGTGTATCAAGATTTTACTTAGGTATTATTTTATTAAGTGGAGTAAAAAAAATATTAATATAATGGTTGGTACTATAATAAAATGAGTAAGTCTTTCGGAGGATATTCTTTGTAATATGGGTATCTAGATATCTATAATTAGGTATATGAGTATCAAGATTTTACTGTTTTTTTATTAAGTGGAGTAACATATTTTAAGTTAAAACATCATCAAACTTAATGCATCCATTCATCACATCTAGGGTCCGACCCCTGACTTTAAATTGAATACATTTACATCAAAATGTAAATTTAATTCGCCTCTCAGCTTTTCCCAGTGAATTGTAATATTTATGTTATTACTATCTATCGATGACTACAGCTTTCCCAAAGGTTAGAAACTGCATCAAATTACTAGACTCAGTCAATGCTCAAAATAATTGCACATTTCAAGGAAATAGATTAAAGATTTTTTTTTGAAATATTGGTTTTGGTACCTTTATTTCTTACTGTTAATAGTTTTTGGTCATGTAACTTTAACAGTACCCAAATTATCACGTAGACGTTAATAAAAACAGAATAATTATTTATATCCATTAGATTTAAAAAAAATGTTATACTTAATTGAATATTGAGTTTCTGTATTAACTAAGATTAACTTAAAATTTTCTGACTGAAACACTTATTTCTTAAATTTATTTAGACAATAATTTCTGTTTTAAAAATAAATTTAAATGCAAAATTGACTGAATATTTTTTTCTTTTTATAATTTCTTATCAAGTGCACAGGTTTTTCTTATTAGAATTTAATGAAATTAAAATCGTAAAAGCTCAGTAAAGTTCTTACCGTCATAAAACAATCGTATTCCGTAACAAAAGTATCCGAAAACACACAAACCGATCACCAAATCGGATTAAATCCTGTATGTAATTCGACAAGATTTGACATAAATTTTCCCGCGTAGAAAGCGTCAAATTGGTAAACTTTTTAAATTTTTCCCGCGAAGGCAAAACTATCGCCGCGCGTCGTGCCTACCCGTGAAACAAAACGCGACTGAGTTTGATGAACTCTTGCGTTCTGATGCCTGCTTGCATCCCAGCTTCTGCTGTGTTTGCGGTATTCCTATATGATCGTAAAAACAGTAATGGCAATGCAAGTTAATATTCCAATGTTATGTATGGATGGGCGCTTAAAGAGCGATTTGGATGTATGAAGAGAAATATGTAAACAAGCAATCAGTTTGTTATTGCCTCTTTGAGGTGTGTTAGCTAAGTTAGTTAACGAATTCAGAACCACAGTTACACTAAACAATGTCGTAGTACAGTATTGGAATGTTTTAATGTTACCCTTCTGGATCCAAGTATTAATACAAGCACAAAAATATTATAATTTTAATATTGTTGTGTGACCTGCCTATTCAAGTATTTGTTAATATTATAAATATTAATAAGAAAATGAAAAAGAAAATTCACCCGAGTGAGATTTGAACTCACGACCTCTCGCATTCCGTGCATCACTCTAACCAACTGAGCTATCGGGTATTTGTTAATATGAAAACATATTAAAATTTTTGATTATTATTGTCTGTCGATTACTTTAGCATTGTGTTTCCCAGAATCTCAACATAGTAAACAAGTGCGTAGAAGAGTATATTTGAAATCTAAAGTAACATCATTCAATAGAAAAACATTTTATAAAAGCATACATTATAAAGAGTGACAAAGATGTGGTCAAAATAGGAACTAAAATATCATTAATATCCCCTGATGATAAACGTATAAGACAGAGTAGTAACTAGCGCCGGATTTTCATCCTAAACTTTGATAGTCGGTAACGCTGACTTGCAGTATCCGAAAAATTACTAAACTTACATAACAATTGTAGTTTACCGAAGCATAGGAAACCTATCGAATTTATATTAATTATTCGCGGTGAATATAGAAATTTCACTTTTTCGGCTGCGTATGGTGGTAATGATTAGAAAGTGGTCGGAAAAGTTGTGCTCTGTTAGCTGCTGATGCTCACCGTGTTTTCAAGATAATGATGTGAGTCGATAAGAGCACCCTAAATTTTAATCTAAATTCAGTTTTACGCAGACAATTATGTAAATTGTTTGAGAAACTTGTTAAAGTTTGGGAATTAGTCATTAGTTATTACGAAAATAATAATAATGTTAAAATAATAATAATAAAAATAAAATTATTATTATTCTTTCATAAGCTGACCCGTCAGACAATGTCTTAACTTTATGTCAATCAACGACGGTTCTTTAATGTATGCTCAATATCCTTTATATTTTATAATCTTATATAATTTTAATAATTTTACAATCCTTTATATTTTGTTTAAGTATTCCAAAAAATTTTAATGTTCCACTAAACATAAAATAGGTATTATTTCTTTCGTAAAAAGAATTACAGATTGTTTTTCAGTCCGTTCACGCGTGTTGAATGACTATTATGTACATAAATTATTTATACATTTTGAAACATATAATATATACAGGGTGTAACAGAAAGGGTATGTTAAGCGAAAAGCTATGTAAATAGCCCACTATAGAGAACCTATTTCCAAAATTTGAGACTCGAAATCACATTTTTATTTTTCAAGATTGTATGAAAATTCCTGAGATATTTAAAAATTCTCCATACTATCGGGAAAAATAAACATGTGATTTCGGGTCTCAAATTTTGTGGATAGGTTCTCTACAGTGGGCTATTTACATAGCTTTTCGCTTAACATACCCTTTATGTTACACCCTGTAGATAATGCATAAAATCAAAATGATCCAAAGTTATTTTAGTTGATGAATTGTCAAAAATTGTTGTTTTCACAACCGATTTTAAATAGATATTAGTAGTAGAATTGAAAGTTAACATACCCTTTTTGTTACGTAGATAATGCGATCCAAAGTTATTTTAGTTGACTACTCGGGAAACTATCTATTAAAATATTGTTTACATAATAATCAATAACATATTTTGTAATCAGCATCCTATTAAATCACAACATTAATAAAAAACCAATTCAATTTTGCATATGTAAATCTAGTTCAAATTTTGCAAAAATATTCACGAATTAAATTCCATTCGCTGTTCATTGCCTCTCTCAAGTATGTTTCTACAAAATGTTGACTTAAATTCAGCAATGTATAGTAACATGTTGCATATAATGAGGTGTATTTAAGATGTTATCTCTGTGACATTCTGTGAACAGCAGTTCCGGTTTTAACTAAAATTAAGTTCAGACTTTTACTTTCGCGAGTAGGTCAGAGGTTATTTTTTTTTCTTACAATTTTTTCTCAGGCAGTATTATTGTCGCTGGGATGACTATCAAATGATGCATTCACGTCTAAATGAATGCTTAAATAGGATGTTAGTGCAGATTTTTAAGGATAGTTTTGGCTTGTCATTTGTATCATTGTATGAGATGTGAATAGATTATTCTTCTATTCGGCTTAGAAACATAGTAGTTTTGATCATAATATATTGTCATAGGTATATATTTCAAACTTAAAGTTATTCATTCTTTATTATACACATATGGCCTATAAAACAGAAATCGTACAAAGGCGAACTTATCTTTAACAGATTTCTTCCAGCAAACCATCTCATCATTATCATTAAAGCAAAGTTCATCTCACTCAATAACAAACAGTGATACCTTCCAAACAAGCAAATTGGCAATAACTTTATTTTAGTTCCAGTAATATTAGGATGTTACATAACCAGAGCGAATGCAATTCGTTGCAGAAATGTATATTTCCAATCATAATTCCAAGATGTACCAGTTTTCATCTTCTTTTGCAACGTCGCTGTATTTAGAGCATTTCATATGTAAGTGGGTTGATTAAATTAATGACTGTTCAAAATACGAAGTCCCGTGAATTTCAATGTAACTAAATCAAGTGAAATTATTATAGTCAGAGTTAAAATGACTACTTGGCAGAAGCAGGGAAATTAACTTATAAATCAATCCTGTCTATCCATTTCCGTACACTCAATAATAAATCAGATATGGTGCCTGTATTAAAAAATGCAACAAATGAAATATTTTGAGGTTTTATTTTACACACTTCACAACACATTGACCTAGTCCCACACTAAGATCCCTAAGGTCTTGTGTCTTGGGTACTAAGCAACGGTATACAAACATGACTCGGAAACAAACATCGATATTCATCATATCAATGTTTGCACCTACCGGGATTTGAACTCAGGACCTATGGCGTCGCATGCAGGGCCACTACCAACTACACCAATCGGTCGTTATTGTATGTTATGTTATGATTAAATTAATTTCATTTTATTTGATAGTGCAACTATCTGTAATAAACTAATTTACATGTAGCACAGTTGCCAACGGATCGCAAGCTATATTCATAATCATAAATTACTTGCTCGTCATTTTTGAGTTACGATAGATCAATTTCATGGTGCGCTGGTTCTGGTCAGCCTCAGTTTGTCTAGATGTGAGGTTACGACACTGACGTCTTCATACTGTTTACGGAATTGGAGAACTTTTTGGAGCTGATGCTTATTTGGCAATTGTTTTAGGTTTAGCTTCAGCCTCTGTGGGAAAATATTTCTTATATACGCAGGCGGCTTCCGACCGGTCTGAGTGGAGGTTGTTGGGGGAGGCCTATGTTCAGAAGTGGACTTCTCATGTCTGATAATAATTAATCATGATGACATACATGCAAAGGCAAGCCAGAACTGCAGGATTTCGAAAGAGGTCATACATCCTGAAAGATCCTTAGTTATATTTAATTGTATTAATCTAATTATCTAATTCCGCCTGCCCAGCGAGGTGACTATGGGCAAAACACTCCTGTGGCAGTAGCCTTGTTTCGTGCCCTGCCTGCCTGCCTATATCAGTTTTAATGCTTTATAGTCGCTAGTTAGGTCCCCCGGGATTTTCTATGCTATGTTATGCATTTTTCTGGTCGCCTCTGTTGATCCTGGCTCACAGGAGTTGCGGAGGCGGGAATGAGTGGTGGGCCAAACCCGGTTATATCTAATTGTTAGGTTTTGTGACTTAGTATAGTAAGAATAGCAATGAAGAGCATTCAATAATTAACAATACAGCACTTTCCCCTATTAGATTTATTTATCTTACCCACCTCGTACATACTTACTCGTACATACCTATTCTTGTTTTAAATTATATATGTATATTTGCTTTACTCCTTCTCAAGTAACTGAAGATGATAAAATCTTTCAAGTTATCTAATTTTGTTCGATATTTCATCATCTCTATGAAGATACGACGTGTAATGTCGCATGTGCGCAACTCTGAGACAGTTGCGTGTGCGCATTAGTTGTCGTTACGCTAATGCAAATCAAACGATCTGCTAGTTCTACTATATGCTTTGCCCGCAAGCGTATTTGGTTCACACGACATCAGCTGGACTTGCAGAAAACCTCATCTTATATCATAGACTAGAGGACGCCTGCGACTTCTCCCGTTTTTCCCGTTCTCGTGGGAATTAGGGAATATCTTTTAGATGCCCATGATATAACATAGCCTCCGAGAATCAATCAGGTCTCTAAGTAAGATAAGTCAGGTAGACTATGCTTTTAGCCGTCAATCCGTCTCCGATGATGAAGGTTAATAATATGATGATAATATACACTACGTCATCAGCCATTCTAGTCCGCTGTTGGACGAAGGTATCCCCCAGGGCTTGCAACAAGGCTTTAACTGCCATAGGGGGGTTTCTACCCATAGTCACTACGCTGGGCATACGAGTTGGTAACCGCAGTATAATTTTCAGACTATGTTGTGAACTCTTAATCGCCTCTTACGATATCCGCGAGCAGTCTAGGGGTGATGCTACTCTGCCGATACCACACGGCTTACGGCCAATTTCAACAATAGAGATGATAAAGAATTGCGGATTTTTTTAATTCGAAATTTAAAATGGAACATTTAAATTTGAGTGATATACTCGTATGCTAAAAATCTCTTATTGAAATTGGCTGTTAGAAGTACATCGGCTAGTAATTCAATTCAAAGATTTTGGTACCAAATGTCAGTTACCGTTATCCACAATTTGCACGTTCTGTGGTCACAGTCCAGTGGTAGGTAATCCAAGATAATATCAGCATGAAACGGGTTTTAACAATTCCATTTTGACATCCTTTGAAGGCAGAACTTAAGGTTCTTATCAACGTGGGTGAAGGGTTAGTTCAGTTTGCTACGAAAGAACAGTATATTTAAAACGACCATGTATATGAAAAGATTTTTTTGTCTAACTGCAATGTTGAATTATTTGTCACTGAAAAAGCGTGAGAACTAATAAAATTTAAGTAGATAAAAATGTATGTACTTACTGTTGATGAATAGGTCTATTACGTGAATCAGCGACCATGGAACCCCTAACTTTATTCCGGTTTAGAATAATCTTTCTTTTGTGACTCGGCATAGTAGGAAATAGGAACTAATTGTGTATAAGTATGGGCAACTATGGGCAAATACCCCCATGGCAGTCTTGTGGCGTACCCTGGGGGAGGCCTACGTCCAGCAGTGGACTGCAATAGGCTGATGATGATGATGATGATGTATAAGTATAGTAAGTGTATAGGTATACTCGTATTTTCGTGAGTGAGTGACTGATCATAGTGTCACAATGCACAGCCGAAACTATTATACTAATTTGTCTCTTTGGCAGCGTAAAGTTGACGTGAGCAAAGTCGAAAGGGCTACCATAGTATTTCCAATAGTCTTATTTTACTCAAACCTGAGTTATGTAATAACAACTAGAATAGAGTACCTCACAATCGTTTGTTAGCAATCGTTAAGATTGCCCATCAATCTCCATAAGGAAACCTGTTTGAGGAAGCATTGTCACCACGGTAGAAGAAAGTCCTAGAGGCACACACGACAAAGATTTAAGTGACAGCTGACCAACTCTTACTTTCCCTTCCCGTATTGATGATCAAAACAAAACTTGTAAAAATACTGTCGAGGGCATCTCTTGGGTTCTTGAGGATTATTACGTTTATTATATACTTACCTAAAGTTATGTAGTTTTCAGTATTATTACGTTTGTTGTATACCTATAGTTAGGTATATAGAGGAGGTATTAATACTCGTATTATATGTTAGGTACCTTGTCTTTTAGTTCTCAGTGACATTACATATCGATGGAATTGACAGAGGTTCGCCACCGACGCTTTCACACGTTGGTCAATCACGTGATAACCTAACCTAACTTAGCCGATATTGGTCGATACACAAACGTCGATTTTACATTGTCTTAAACACTCTGAGTACCCTAAACCGACGAGCGTGACCTCTGCCTACCCCTCCGGGAAAGATATGTATGTTAAACACTTTGAGAAAGGCCAATCTTCAAATGTTTATAGTCCGTAAATTACGCTGTAGTAGCTCTGTTCCATTGAGTTATGGTCAAGCTTTCCACCGAGTTTGCACCCAATATTAAATAAATAACCGTGATGTGGAACTGATGAGCTGGAGGCTGGAGATCTTTGTAAGGTAATGTTCACGTTGAAGATATTTAAGCTGTGAAAATTATGTAAATAGTTACTACTACAAGTAGAATTACATTACGGTAACAAACTATTTCATATATTTCGTAGTGTTATTAGGCATTTCGCCTTTATAATTCGTAATTCATAGAATTATAAATGTTTCTAATATTATTATTTATGGACCATGCCTATGCCTCCAAGATGAACTAAACTTAAAGCAAAAAACATCAAATGGAAAATTATTGTGTTATTATATATTATAAAATATTAATAAGAAAATCTTTTTTTATGAGATTTGAACTCACGACCTCTCGCATTCCGTGCGTCGCTCTACCAACTGAGCTATTATATTATATTATTGTGTGTTTTTGTAGTTTATATCACCATTTTAAGTTCAAAGACGTATGTACACCAATTTACAGCACATTTTTTTTCACATTAACAGTCAATTTCATACTCTTTGTAATTAAGCATAGTGAATAAAATAAAAACGCAACAACAATGGCGACCTGAGGGCCTGAATTTTAATATCGTAATAAATTTTAAGCGAAAAGAAGAAAGGACTGCGTCTTGCCTGCACAAATTAGCAAAATTTAATCAGCAGCAGATAGCATTTCAAACATTAGCTGAAGGCTTGTGATTTAATTGTAATGGTGTTAAACATGGGTGCGGCTAAGGGCCCGTTTTGAACGAACATACCTACACAAGAGAGGACAGCCTTTTTAAATAAATCACTGTTGTCACAAATTTTTTTTTTTTTTTTAAACTTAGATTTTGGCGTAAATACTTTTCCTTTCGTGTCCATAGTTTGTCCGACACAGCCGGACCCTCAGACGGCATATGCGGTCTATAACTCGCTTAATTGATTAGCACAAATTCTGATACTAACTGCACAATTGTTTTAGAATGAGCACTAAATCCTAAGCATAGTTTCAAAGCCTTTTAGTAACATGGGCCCTGAATCCGCATGCACATCATTTAGCCACGTCAGCGACAAATATCAATGATTGCTGATAAGTTACTGGCTCATCACCTAAGAATATTCCCGAGTTCCTTAGTCGGCTCGTAGGAAATGCGGGTCTCGATACAATATGAAGCTGAAGTATTTTAGTGAAGCCTCGCTTTAGCATAGTGAATTCCAAGATCGTTATTAGTCTAAGAAAATTACAATCAATGTAGGTTTACCTTTATCATGGTGGAATTTGTATACCGCCATCAATGAGCTACCGAATTTTATTAACTTTCTAATAATTATACCGTAACAAGGGATGTTATATAAACATTAAATTGATGATTGACACCATTCTTTGATTGATAGGCATTTTCTAAGTACTAGTCATTTTGCTTTGCTACTGTTAATCTTTCTATGTACTACATTAAAATATAATTCGAATCATAAATTAGATGACTCTATTTGTTATTTTTTCTTAGTCATCTACTACCTTTATCACCTATAAAAAAAGATGTTGAATACTTAATCGTAATTTTTCTGGGTAGAAATAACTTGTTTCTGAGTACCTATATTCCTTTCTCTATCTCACCAAACCAATTGTATGTTAAAAGAATGACATGTATATGCAAATCAGAAGTAATGAAATATTTAACTTTTTGGGACTTGAAGTGTGCAAGTGCTAATTCAGTGACACTAACATACACCCACATAAAGCCTCGAGCACACCGGATGCGTATGCGTGCGTAGACGTATATAACGTACCTCTGAGTTGTAATGTATGGAACTGTATAACGTAAGCATAGACGTCAAGCGGTGACAGTTCTATACATTAAATTAAAAGGTACGTGTATGTCTACGCTTACGTGCACGCATACGTATCCGGTGTGCTCGAGCCTTAAGCCAAAACAAAAGTAAACTTGTAAATATACATCCAATGCCAAATTTCGTAAACTTCTACCAACAATCAGACAACAAAATACCGTAACTAATACAAACTGCTAATTTTAATACAAAATTATACAATACAATTATACAATATCACATCCTGCATCTATGGCTTCCCGGATGACGTTTCTACATGTTATTATAATAGATGAAGGTATCTGCTTTTCCAAGTACGTTCAAATTTTATGGTGCTTTTTCTATCTTACATGAGAGCTCTTGATATTGATAGAGGAAGTATCAATGGAAGGGATATTTAGGTGAGAAATTAGTTAACTATTATAACTCTTTGACTTGTATTATGCTAGTTTGTTGACTGGAAATATTTTGCCATTGTAGAACATTGAATTAGATTTTTTTACGAACGTAACTAATATAGATTTTCGCTATTGTGCTCAAAAGCTAAAAGCGATGTGTATTACTCTATAACTAACCAGTATTCGCCACCATAGGCCTAGAGCCACCTTTAGATTTAGTTTGAAACAAAATTGGTGTTGTTGGTTCGAAAGATGATACTTGGAAAATCACCTTGCATTCCCACTTTCTCACAGAGTAGTAGATAGGTACAACGTATTTTGACTAGATGGCGCCGTCGAGTTTTTACACTCTAGTTAGTATGCCTAGATGGCGCTGTTTTTGTTATTATAACAAACTTAGGTAGAGTTCGACCGCAAGTTTTGGCCAACCAAACTTATAATAACAATTCAGTGTAAACAATGAAAATATTTCGTTCTATATAGGTAAATATCGAGTTTATTTTTTCTGTTTATCCGGCTCGAAGGACCAGTGTTTAAAGTCCAGTGGATTTCATGAGAGCGCGAAGGGCCAAAAAAAGTGACTGAAATAGACGAATTAAAAAAAATACAGAAAACACGTTAATTTGACGAGAGTCGAGTAAGTGAAAAAGAAAAGTCTCCGAGGATGGTTTTGTGTATACAATGATAATTATTTTAAATATTCTAGCCTTCCGGGGGATTCGGACTTGTCATACACACCCGACGTGAAAACTTTTAAAACATACCCAGATAAGACTAACCAAGAACAAAGAAAAAATAAAAATGATAGAATCCCGTTAATATAAGAACACACTCATGAGCATAGTTCCTCTAATAGAGGTAGTCTCCTGCGGCATGTGTTCGTGCCTCTCCACGATTTACCTAATTAATTCCGTCCAACCCTACAGCTGTCCCAATTATGCTTCGATGGCATAACTGGGAATTTACTTTGTCTGCGTTATTCTAATGAGCGAAGATTTCAGGGTTTCCTTCTTCCAGTAGTCACAGAAATATTTAAATGTGAACATTGTTTAATTCTTCAAATAATGTCATGTTTATTTCTTTACGGCTAGGACGATTCATTGCCTTTTGCGCACATTTATTGAATACACTTGGTATGTTTTAACACCTTTGAATTTGTGGTTTACCTAGGTAATCATCATCATCAAATTAACTAAAAACCTAAAATATATTATTAGCTGTTTCTCCCTCTGTAGATGTTGTAAGAATCGACAACATGGACAAAGAAAATTTTCAGTGTTTTTCGCCTCAGAATCATGGTCTGAAGTCAGCATCAATATTTGCCTGGCTGTCGCAAATACCCTGTATTTTTATATTAGAAATAGCAAAACTTCATTAATATCATTGTCATCATTACGAAAACAAGAAGCTTAAACAAACAAAGTAATGTAATCTTCAATGGAGGACATTGTAACAACAACACAATAAGAGCTTACGAAGTTCCAAAACACGTCCAAAAGTCCGTCAAATACCGACATTGTAGTTAACGGAAATAAACCAACATACTGTAAGAATCATAGGGCAATAACAAGAAGGAGAAGCTATGGGCAACCTCCATCTAGCCATGACTATTTCCCATCACTACAACTGTCGTAAGCCAGGATGAATAGAGGCGACCAGAGAAATGCATAATACCTATCAATACATCTAACCACTATTATAGCTCTATATTCAAACACTGTCTAACGTTTCTCACTAATAGTCTACTTCACTATTCGTTCTCTGCACAACGTCGACACTATTTTCTAAGGATGTTTTTTTATTTTGATATCTACTTTGGTAATATCACCTCTGATGATACTTTATAATCGCCATCACAGATAACTATTAGTCGTGATGAGAATTGAAAAGCTGCTACTCCGAAACTATTTAACATGTTAATCTTCATTATACTTTACCAACACCCGTAACATCCTCAGGGCTATTACCAAGATTAGAATGTCATTCACTCCAATGTTGAGAGAACACCAATTTGAAATTTGAATTTCCGATTTAGTTTTCAATTTGGAAAGCCTCATACATTTCAATATGAACAATGTTGTTAAGGCACCTCTTTTGGGTCCTTCCTCTATCTTAAGGGTGAGATTGGTTTGAGGGTAGGCGAGGGTTGGAAAAACTAGCACTTTTCCGGTCACTTGACAGGTATCGAGCTGTCCAAAGTTTCCGTTTTCGAATGAGTTTTTCGTCCGGTCGATGTAGAAAATACTTTCATGAGGTTTGATAGCGGAACATATGTGTTGTAAAAATAAATGATGTCTGATAAAATCAGAAAATAGTTGTAGAAAATACGAGACGGGCTTTTTACGATTTTCTACTTAAGATTTTTTTATTTGTTTTGTTAAGTTTATAGAAATAAGTTTGACTTGCTGAAGATGTTGAATAGTGGAAATTGTACGAGTATTGAAAAGAACGTTTGTAAGTAACAAGTTAAAAAAGACGATATTTTTACAGCTGACTTATAGTTTCCATAATCTTAAGATATCTTGAATTAACCTGAGTCGGAAATTTGAGAGCTGACTGAATAAATTTCAGTCGTCCTGAAGAAAAGCGAATACCTTTTAAGTAAATAACTCAGCATAATTACGATTGCCTGTGCTGACTCGGGGTTTTTCTACCTTTTTCTATCATCACACATTATATTAGAATATAATAGAATAGAATAGTTTTTTATTTGAGAATAATAGAATAGAATAGTTTTTTATTTGAGAATTACACATACACGGACAGAAACAATATAGAACAAGACAATAGAAATAGGGTAGAAATAGTTTCAGATCAAAAGAAGTAGGAAGACAGGTAGAAGAAGACATGTAAAGAAGAACACTATCCTTTATGCTTACACTGTCTTATCATCGTAGTTTAATATCCCAGAACCAACATACTATCTATCTACAGTAAACCCACTAAAGTAATCTACAAAATGGCTAAAAGAATCGCAGTGCGGGTGCCAACAGTGAACACAATAGAGTTTATTGGCCTGGAGTCGGTCCAACGGTGCGTTTGTTCTAACTTGAATTCTCCTGGCACATACATTGCTGCTATACTTTATGTAGGAGCCCATTTAGATATATAGTAATTTACAACAAAACCTGAGCCTATGTGGTACTGTGTTTATATAAAAATTCATAATTAAGTAGGTTACATTATATTTTATTATTAGGAAATAATATCAAACATGCAATACTATATAGGTATATAAAATGGATGTTACAATTCTTAGTTTTGAATGTATTTCGCCATAAAAAATTACTTTCTAAAATATACATAATGTACCTATAAATGAAGGAACATTTTTTATAAAATGCAGTAAAATAAATTCAAAACTGGCACCTAATCTTATCAAAATATCCACTTTCACTCAACTGACAATAAATTGATGGACAAAATTATGCAAATAATGCCCAAACTGCTCTATCATGATTATGTTTCCATAAAACCAAAGGGCAATCACTAGAGGGACGGAATAGGGCCGAAATACATTTTTATGAACAATTTTCCGAGCCAATGCCGCTGGCAAAGGAGCTAGTATATATTGCCTCGACAATTTGTTCGGCTATGATTAAAACAATTAATATTTTGGTATGTTATGTGGCTCAGTTGGTAAGAGCACTGACACGGAATGCAAAGGTCGTGGGTTCGAGTCCACTCGGGTGAATATTTTTTTCCATTTCTTTATCAATAATTTTATAATGAATATTTTGTTATAAATACGATAAAGTTTCTATCTTTATAATATAATGTAACATAGGGACATTTTTGACATAGGGTTAGTGACATTCAATATACAATATACCAAAATGTAATAATAAAATTAAATAAAAGAAAAACTGCCTTATATTACTTACTTACAATCTTTTACATAACGCTATGCTACTCGTATATGAGAATCAAAATTAATCCAATGAAACATACATAATCCCTTATTTCAGCAATTTACCACTTTATTAAAATGGTTTACTTTAGCTAAAGAGTCGTTTGTGGAAATTGCCAAAAAAACCGTAACTGGCTTCGACAAAGGCTTTGTAGCTTCTAAATGTATCGTCGGGACGTTTGGACCGCCTCCCAATGGGTACTGAGGCAATATTTATAGCTCTTTTGGGCGCACTAAAAATATATAAAAGACATACATGTTATGGGAGTATTCCATTCAGTAATGT
This sequence comes from Carposina sasakii, assembly GCA_014607495.2. Classification (NCBI taxonomy): domain Eukaryota; kingdom Metazoa; phylum Arthropoda; class Insecta; order Lepidoptera; family Carposinidae; genus Carposina; species Carposina sasakii. Next base: position 485,366 of record CP053158.1, on the reverse strand, counting down.
TTTATTTACTTTGTTTGTAACAATACTGGTATTATTTAAATTAATTAGATGAATCCGTATCTGAGTAGACTTTGTAATTATCAAAGTATTTATTATTATTAAAATAGTTAGCCCATTGGTAAGGGTTGCTAAATTTATTTTGCAAGTTACATAAGCCTTTCAGATTATTTCCAGAGTTAGTGAGAAAAGGTGTAAGTAAATTATATGCCTTCAAATTGTTAAAACTTTTCCAAAGATCTATTGCTACTGGAAAAGGTACAATATCAAGTTGAATTGGAATTTTGTTGACTCTCCGAGACAGGATATAGTTTGGTAAATCATCCACATATTTCAAATTGTATTTTTTATGAATATCTGTTAATTTTTCCGGATAATTTGTTGTAGATGAAAAAGTACCAGTTAAAGCTTTATTTTTTGGCGCTGGATATAAATATCCTATATTTTCTTTAACTTCACTTTGGCCTGCATATGTAAGATCTTTACTCAACTCTTCTTCCACTTCATAGCTTCCATCAATATTTTTTTCGACCTTGCTAGATATAGTAGTTGGTCTGTCTATAACGTTGTGAATAATATCAGATGGTTTAACTAACTGGTCGTATTTATGGACATTAAATTTTGTGCGTTTGGACAAATCTTCAAATGTATGTATAGACCTTTCTTCAGCTATATTTTTAGGTTTCCGTGAAATTTTCGATGTTACCACTACATTCTCTATATTCACGTTGTCTGATTTATTGTTTACAGGTAAATTTGAACCTGAAAGAAATTACAATGATTGCGATATTAAGTAATTATTATTATTATTATAAGAATAAAGATAAAGTAAATACCTATAACTTACTTGTTTCATTATCGTTTTCTTTAGTTGTATTGACTGATACTTCTGTTTGTGTCTTTCTTTTCTTTTACATTTATAAGCTGATGTAATATTTGTGATGGTAAAACTTTAATCGCGTCTTTATTTATATTATAATTATTCTCTGTAAATAAACGTGTACTGGGAGTCCAATTGTTAAGGCTTCTTACGTTACTTTCAGAGTACAATAAATTACTAAGTACATTTAAATTTGATATTGGTAGCCATCCTGTTCCATTTTCTGCGGAATATTCTTGACTTTGAGTGGAAAGTTGAATCTGCAAAGCAAATAAAAAAATTATTTTGCAGTGCTTTAGTAATATCTATTTGAACTATTTCTGACATTGCTATTTGGATAAAACGTAATTATTGTTCATGTAATTTAATTAATTAACTGTCAATAATAGCCGGTTCGCAATTTTAGTACAGGTAGGCTTTTAGACAAACTAAATGAAAAAGTATGACATAAGAAATCTCAACAGTAACTTACACAAAGCAAACACAGGTAAAAGACAATCTTGAACATCTCAAGAGCGCTAGTGCAACTTTACACGAGCTTGACAACCCTCAAGTATCTACGCCAAACCAGCTCTTATTACCAGCACAATAAAAACTAAATACAGCGAGCACACGTGAAGTCTTCAGTTACGTTTTATAAACACTTGAGCGAGTGTCCACATGTGAAGTTGAAGGTGGAATGAGAGTTTCTAGAACATTCTTTAATGTACTGACACGGGTCAGTGAGCAGGACTTAAAGGTAAAGTTACAAGGAAAGTGAAATCTTGAGTGCTTGTTACGAGTATATGGTTAGGAAGTTAGGTTGAGTTCGCACAGAGTACTTCTTTTATGCGGTTTTTTTTGTGTGTAACAAATTACGACACATTTTGAGCGTTTTAATTGAATACTGGTAATACTTCAATGATCCTTTCTAAGAAACTTAGTAGCGTTCCCTCAGGCGATGAGCTAGAAAGTTGACACCATTGACTTGTATGTAGATTTTATTGATGGTTAAAAAATCAATTAGGCAGCAATTCTATATGAAGATCCGATCAAAGCTTAGCGAATCACTGTTCGAATGCTAGGTGGCTATGGTGACCTTTTTGTCAAGGAAATCATCCATGTAAGCAGCATAGTCAATAATCAAACAAATTATACCTCAACATATAATATCTAAATATGTGTTAAAGATATCAAGATCCTATGTAAACGCATCTTAACTTTAAACTGTTAACAACAATAGTATGGTTTATTAATTGCACCTTAGCTAAACACACGATTGCTTTTAAAAGATTTCTGCAATAGAGCTAATGGTCACCACAGTTCACAATAGTTAAGAAAAAAGTAAAACTGCGGGCTGCTTTCAACTAAAGACGTGCTATGCAATGTTATTACGAATGCGTGTGATATACAAAAATGATATTCTAATCAGACTGCGGTCACCAAAACCCCCCAGTGGCAGTAGCTTTGTGGCGTGCCCTGGGGGAGGCCTACGTCCAGCAGTTGACTACAATAGACTGAGGATGATGCTAAATGTGGCTGCAGGATGTCCTTCGTGATTCCGCAGTTCTAGCTTAGGTCTCACGTTAATATTAAAATTCCGAGGTCAAGTAAGTTCAATTTTAGAACTTGAATTAGCGCCCCACAAGATATCTGTTTGAATTTTTGAGAGTTGCCCGCGTTACCCGAATCTTATAGCAAGAGGCTTCTCGTATCTGCCAATGTACAAGGGACCTCTCATTAAGATGCTTTTTTCTAGAAACTGACCACAGCAAGAGATATGTAGCAATACAGAATGAGTAGGTAGACGCTTCAAATTCCTGAAATCGTAAATTCTCTAATTAAGAAGCATAATAAGAAGTGAATAAACAGTATCCTTTGGTATCGTGTTTTATTCATTAGCAGTGCTCAGAGCGACGGATACAGGTCCAATAACCTAGTGATAGAAGTACGCCGCATTCATTTTACTTCTTTGTGATTGGTACAAGTAAGGAGCTTTCCAGTCACGGGCCTGTACCATTGAATTTATTTTATGTACGGATTTTAATATACTGAAATTGTCACTTAGCTATACTCGAGGAGGGTTGGTTTCATGGAGCAAACATACAAACGCCAAATCGTTGACAGTATGAAAACCTATAAACTATAAAAGGATAGTGGCAGAAGATGATGAGGATAAGTAAAATGCTTATATTTATCGTGAAAACAACTAATAAACGGTATAATTAGTATGTGCCTATTTTTCAGTATGAAATAGGTAGTAAATATCGATATAAAATTAAGCCCAGGGATTGAGCCCACGCGATACTAAGGCCGGGACTCCACCAAAGCGCAGACGAGACGAGCGGAGAGATGTTTTTTAAACAACCAATAGAATTGCATTATTGACACATCTCCTCTCCGCTCAGCTTCAGTGGAGATCACGGCACGATAGAAGCGGAGATGTGAGCTTTGCGCGGACGACACACTCGCGCACTCGCAAGGCTAACCCGGCACAGCTTCGGTGGATTCACCCGAGCTGAAAAACATCTCTTCTCGCACAGCACACAGCACACCGCACACATCTCCGCTTTGGTGGAGTCCCGGTCTAAGCCTTAATAGATCATAAATCTAATGAGTTAAAGCCGATTAAATAGACACCTGCTTGAAAATAATTATACATATTTCTATTCCCATAGGCATATTACTTTTGCCCCGTAAAATTCAAGCGCCTGAAATTCTGGAAACCAATTTATATCTTCCAGAGTTCACAATGTAATAGGAAGTATCGACGAGGCTCATATGCAATTTTTGCAGTCTCTGGATAATTGCGTTTATGCCCGAAAAGCAGCAGAAGGCTCACTTTTACCTAGACTGATACAAAGAGGGTATGTGATTTTTGAGAATAATGGGCTACCACAAGACCCTGGCGATGGGATTGCGGAGATCTGTGGAGGCCCTCTGCCCCACCTAAGGGATACAGGAACATAAGAGACAAGACCATCAACACACTCTTATTACTTGGACATCCATTTTTAAACTTATTGCCTCTCCTGCTCTCTTGCTGTGAAAACTTTAGTGTCTTCTTTTATTTGGTGGAAACTGTGGCTTGGACTTTAATGAGCTCGATCTATCGATCTTTAAATTAGTTTTAACAATGCCGGAAGTTTCTATTGATATACTGATGAAAAACTTGGAGAAGTATTTCAGTCTTTGAACTTTTAAATTAGGATGAAGTAGTTTCGGTTCAGAGTTTATTTTATAGTTTGAAGCTTAATTGCAGATTATGAACTTTACGATGTACCTTATTACCGATAGTAAAAGATTTCGGTTTTTTTTTCGATGATATTACCATTGAACATGATCTTTAGACGTGTGTATTTACGCCTATTTTTATTTCAATATTTTTAATTGTCATTTATGGATGCTGTTGATAGTGTTCAGTTAATATCTTTAGTTATAGCGATACTACGTAGGTAATATTTATTTTATAATATACTCTGGAGCTAAGTTGGCAACTTGTCACTTACCAATTACATTTGTCTCAGCTTTGCTAAACGTGGATGTAGGATCTCTTTTACGATCCTGCGTTCTGGCTACATGTATACCGACCTATGTATTGTATGTTACGCTACTTGACAAATACATATTTAATCTCAAATTATCACATTATCTATAGCGATACTAAATAAGAAGTCTAAACAAAATGTTTTAAATAACTTTCTTTATTTGTTTCAGAGTCCCAGTTTGGCACAAAAGGTATGTTATAAAAATTAATAATAAAGAAATGATTTTTTTTTTCATCCGAGTGAGATTTGAACTCACGACCTCTTGCGAACCGTGCTTTCGCTCTAGCCAACGGGTGAAGAAGTTTTTCCTTTCTTTTTAATAATTTTCTAGCTACTAGCCAAATCTCGGTAAACAAAGCTGAATCCCTCAGCACAATGTTTTAATGATGAAACGATGAACCATATCCTAGCGGATTATATAAAATATATATGAATGTATACAAAAGGTATGTTTATTTTGTGTATGTTAAAAGCCAAGCACGAAAATGAAACTACACAAGAAGTGTGAAGAGACAGGCATTTAATCTGGCTTACCCTTGGGACCTTTATTTATGTGTCCCTTTCATTACAAGTAACTCGACACGGGGTTGGTAACGAGGGTGAATTAAAATTCCTTCCCCGGACACGACGTGGGAGCAGCCTTAGGTAGAACTTTACATATTTGTCGCTTGGATTTAAGTCTTTTGGACTTACATGCAATATGGCGGACATCCACGACTTCGCTTGTAACTTTAGAACTCTCGGGTCTTTAGAATTTCGGGTAATCCCTACTCAGTAAGTAAGAGTTGACTAAGGAATTCGGGTATTGTCTAAGGCGATAATCTAGCAACTTGTCATCTGTCCCCGCTATGCTAAACGTGACTATAGGATATCCTTTATGACCCTTCAGTTCTGGCTACCTCATTTCATAGATATTTTAGGCATATTTTATTTATAATTAAGCCCATTAATATTATGCTAACAAAGAAAGGAGTATTTAATGGGCAACCCTGAAGATTTCAGACTCAAGCACACCGGATGCGTATGCGTACACGTAAGCGTAGACGTACACGTGTGTCCTGTCTTACAATTCTCTTAAACTCAGAGTTGTACGTCTACGCTTACGTATGAAACTGTATAGGCACGGGCAGACCGGATGCGTATGCGTACACGTAAGCGTAGACGTCACGTACCTCTGCGACCGCTGTCTATGTCCTGCAAACGCATCTTGCCCGTGCCTATACAGTTCCAGACATTACAACTCAGAGGTACGAGTACGTCTACGCTTACGTGTACGCATACGCATCCGGTGTGCACGACGCTCTGTTTAATTCCCTGAATCTTTTTCATGAAAACAATTTCAATTTCAATCCTTACTTTGAACAAAGATACTCGTAAGAGAATAAATCTGCAGGTACTTTGAGTAGAACAAGGCAGAACGGATAGAAAAAGAAACATATAGTACTTACAAAGCGAAAGACATAGCTTTTATTCAGTTAGTTTAAGATCCTCGTGTACCTACCTATTTAATTTAATACTAAATAATTTTACTACATATGAGACTGTAGTATGTATAGATTCAAGAGGATTTTTACGTTTAGAATTAGGATTGAAATCTTTTTGTAATAACCCTCAGACCCGGTAGGTTAATTAAAGGGACCAGCTGAGCCTAAAATTGTTCGGATAAATATTTATTTTGTATAAATTATTCTGAACAATGTAGAATAACAAGGAATGTGGTCTCACGGGAAAGACACGTGTAGAAAGATTTATTGCCTGAAATTCGACCGATCCTGTCATGATACTGTTCATTTACCTTAATCATTTAATATAAGGTGGATTTTTTAATATCACGAATTTATATTTGGTTTTAGTTAGATTTATGTTTAAGTGGAAGATTTTTCTGCGATTACTGATTTCAATACGAAGATGAATATGATGATAAGATATTTTTATTTTCATTATGTTAATTACCTTCAACGTCCTTGGGAATATTTATATACCTACCTGCGTTTAATTTAGTAACCCTAACTTTTCCTGCCCAAATAGAATAGAAATTTGGGAAGGAAAACAGTGGTTATTAGCAGCCAGTCATAGTCCAATACTAAATTACATTACCTAAGTATCTCTTTCATTATATGTATGTAGGAAAAATTAATCTACATCCATTACATCGAATACTATAGGTATATTATTCAGATCCTCACTTCACATCTCTATGCAAAACCCTGCATTTCCACAGAACACCCCAACAAAAATGCTTAAAAAGTCACCCCAGTGTCCTCAACAAATGGCTTTAAATCAAAAAAGTCCGGGTGCTAATCAAACATCACCGTCGAAATTCAATTAAGACAGCAAAAAGACAGCATAGGTAAATCAGTAACAAACACGACCTGAACAGGGGGATTAAAAAAACCGAGTCAGATTAGTGGAGAGCGTAGACGAGCTACGAGAAAACTGTAATTTATTTGAGAAAGGGTTCATTTATAGGTAGACAGTAGTAAGCTTCAACGCGCTAAGTATTTTGCATCAACTTACAGGGCTTCGTCAAAGTAACGTTATTTTTCTTGATCTAATTAATAAAGATTCGTCATTGACACATCCACCCATTAAGGGCAAAAATAAAGACTAAGTGCGCTTGTTAAAATGACGTCGTGATAAAATCTTACCGCCATTGGTAAAAATGTTTCAATGAACTACGATGCGAAACGATGTTAACTTGGCAACTTATAGAAACTACCATCTGCGTCTGCGTTTTCAATTTCCACGTTCATTAGATCATCTGACGCCTTGATTTCCCATTATACCTTAAATGACTTAATGGCTTATGAGGTTCATTATCATCATTCTCAGCCTTGAGAAGTCCACTGCTGGGCATAGGTCACCCCCAAAATAAAGGTTAAATATAGAATCAGTAGGTAATTTTCCGGGTTCCGTTACTCTCCTACGTTCGTCTGCGTCGATTGTAAAAAAAGAGGACCTCTTCTTAATCGGCATTAGTCGTTCTGGCTAGCCGGTTCCTCTCCGGACTCTAGATTAGATGCCACGGCTACCCCAGACAGAGATCCGATGAATTTTACAGGATATTTAGTATCGGTTTTTATACTTTTTTAAAGTTTACATAGAATATACGTAATACTGGCGGAAGATCACAATACAGTTCCACCAGCCCCTTTTCACCATCGGGATACTAGACGCAGACTAGCGTATCACCCTTATGTTGTTGATATCCCACCCATCCGCACCAAACGTTATGCTAACTCGTTTGTAATGCGAACGGCTAAGGAGTGGAATGCACTTCCTGCCGATGTATTTCCCGAGCACTACAACATTGGTCTCTTCAAAGCTAGAGTGAATAGGCACTTTCTAGGCAAACATGTACCACCCTAGGCCGCATCTTGCTTAACATCAGGCATGATGGCGGTCAAATGTTTGCCTAGCTAATTGTAAAAAAAAAATTTATATGTTAGTATTTTTGCAGAGTACTAGTATCTGAAATTGAAATACTAGGGGTATACTTACTTTCGTGAACGTTTTGCCACGTTATCAAAACTATCATTTCGAAAAATAACTCCTGATTTACTTGAGCTTTTGGGAGCTTGAGGAAGTATGTAGATTCGATTTTTTATACACCTATAGGCTATCTGAAGAAAAATTTTGACGTTGCCTATCTGTAAAACTTAACCAAGATAGAGACAGGTTCAACTTTATAACCATAGGAAAAACCAAAGGTAAAAAAAAAACATAAACAACATTATTTGAGAAATCCATTCAAATATCGTTCAAAGCCACGTCAATAAATCAGCACAGGGCCGTTCTAGTGCAGTAGTAATCTGGATTTACTGTGTTATAATGGCTTGTTACCATTTGTAATGCAGCCGCCGCAGTGTGGACACGGCTTAATGCGTGTATTGTGAGTTATTGTACACTAGTTGTGCTGACCTCAAATGATAATGTACGCTGGACATGGTATACAGATATCTAGAGTAATGAACGTACATTTTTTTGTTAATATTTGCGTAAGTAAAGTTTTGTAAAGCTTACATACTTTAGAATGAATAATAGAATTATCGTTTCGGTGTGAATCTCGAAAAATCCTTTGTTAGTTACTTAACATTTTCTAAGGAACACACATGCGCATTTCGGCTTTCTACGCCACTGTAGTGGTGGTGTGGTGTTATTTTTCTGTTGCAAAAACACAATGACCAACCTAACCTATTGAGTTTTGGATGCGCTGTAACTTACTAACTTTGTTAGGCATTTTTAGAAGCCTAAGATGTATGTAATGACAATATCTAGCTGAAATAGATAATAAATAAGGTATATATTTCCAAACTTTTCCATCGCTAGTTAAAGTGTTCGTGAATCAGTGGAGGTCAGTGGCTAGCATTTAGTATACGGTTATGTATGACCATACCCCTGTCCTATGTAGATGAGTATTTATTTGTTTGTACCAATGGAGTGCAGGCCTGAGTGCTGTTCCATCACATTCATTCTTCTATGAAAAAAATCCTACCACTCGTTATTTTTATCAAAATTACTGTTAATCTATACTTCTATACTAATATTATAAAGAGGTAAAGTTTGTGTGTTTATATATTTGTTAAATTGTAAAGGGTAATCTCGGGATCTACTGAACCGATTTTAAAAATTCTTTCACCGTTAGAATCCTTATTGGACAAGAATGAACATAGGCTATAAGGATTTCCCGATTTTCCCACGGGAAGGCGACCAACGGGAATTTAATATTTTTTACGAAAACCGCTATACATATGAAGCTGAAATCGGGCATATATGTTCATTGGGGACAACGAGGAAGGACTAAACACGGATTTCCCGAAATTCCCACGTGAAGGGGACAAACGGGAATTCATAATTTTTACGAGAACCGCTATACATATGAAGCTGAAATCGGGCATATATAGGTATGTTCATTAGGGACAACGAGGAAGGACTAAAAACGGATTTCCCGAAATTCCCACGGGAAGGGAATTCAAACGGATTTCCCGATATTCCCACGGGAAGGGGACAAACGGGATTCATTTTTTTTACGACAACTGCGATACACATGAATTTTTAATTGGACCTGTATGTTCATTAGGGACTGCGAGGGAGCACTAAGAAGGGATTTCTCGAAATTCCCACGGGAAGGGGACCAACGGGAGTTCCAAATTTTTACGAAAACCGCTGTACCTACATATGAAGTTGTAGCTATGTACTGATAGGTACGGTAGCGAAGCGAGGGCGGGCCCCTAGTTAAGTATAAAGAAAGTGCATAATTTTAAAAGTGCATTTTTAGTTATTTTGTATTTATCATTATCTACCTAAATTAATTAAAAAAGAAATACAAAAGCATATTTTTTTGTACTATTTAATCAGCAGAATCGTCTAGTCATTTTGTTGCAAAAATATATAAGCCAATAGACAGGCATACTTCTACAAAGACCACGTAACATTACATATCATTTGGTTATTTAATTACATTAAAAAATAATTTCCATACAAGTATTGGGTAGTTGGCAACCCTGCGGTGCTTGTAAACTACACCGCAGAGTTATGTACACTTAAATGAGAATTAATTGGACTAAATGATTCGTATTTATTCCCACTTTATGTTCACGGCTCTCTGATTTAATGGAAACTTATTAGCTTTACCCACCTACTTAGCAATTGTGTAAAATTTTACGTTCTGTTATGTCTGTTATCTTGTTTAAGTTATGCTATTAAAGAAGAGATGCATGACTACCTACATGTTTTTCGTTGCTATTAACGATGTTTTTCGTTGCCACGCTTAACGAAGGGTACGCAGTACGCACTCTATACATCAAATAAAGTAAGTTTATGAGAAAAAAATGCTGGGAAACGATGTAATTTTTTTTTTTTTATTACTTGATCGGGCGAAATTTATAGTATCCAGTGTTTGTGTTTGTTTTCTTATAGCCAGATTTTAATTTTTATTCGTGAAAAATGTTGTTACATGCGTCTATGTGCATTTATGCATAAAACGCACTTTTTACTCATCTTTGGATCCTAATATCTCAGGAACCAGTCACTTCCCGGGGATGCTTCCATGGAGAAAAATGATCGTGACGATGAGAAGATTCCTTAGTTTTCGGGAATTTTGACGACCAAAAATCATTTTTCTTTTCATCGTTCTTATTTTCTTCAAAAAAATCTTTACTCTTGTGCTGACGCAGGACTACACTAGAGTAAGTACAAGAATACAGTAGCTGCATCTCCTTCCGTGCATGTCGTAAGAGACGACTAGGGAACTTGCGCAATCTCTCAGGCGATAGGCTAGCAACTTGTTACTGTCTCTATGCTAAACGTGGCTAAAACATCTTCTTTGTGATTCTGCAGTTCTAACTACCCCACTTCAGAAACACAGCCGTATGTATATATATGTATGTTAAAACCTTTTACTCCTCTGAAATACAAGCCGACTATTTTATCCGTTTTCACATTTTCAAATACTAAGTGCAAATATAAACAAGTAGTACATAGCAAGACACAGTCAAGGGTATACAATATGAAATATAACATACCTTCCAGGCTGTCACACCTATCAAGGAAGACTTATAGCACTGTTTTTATCACTATTTACAACATATTTTCAATTTTTAAAGACAAATTATAAGCTTGTTGTATGTACACTTTGGATAGTAGCACATATATAATTTCCTTAACTTATTAAGAAAATCTAAGTAACACGCAATAACACTAAAACAAATCACAATTGGTTTTTGTAAAATACAACTTAAAAATAACTATTACTAAATTTATTGACCATTTTTCTATTATTTTACAATAAAACAAGTTGAAGGTACTACGAGATTCGTTCGAAATTTCGAATACCAACCTCAGTACGGCGCACCACACAAACAAACTTCAAGGACGAACGTCACAGTCTAGGATGTAGTGATGGGGCAGACGGTATCGATTATATTTATGAGCATATTTTAGATTTTTTAGTCTTGTTGTTCCGATTTTTGATACTAGTTCATTATAATGTGCAGGATTTTTAACTAAATAAAAGGATTTGGTTAATTTAAGTATGTAATCTTCTATGAAAGGGTAATTTATAGTTTGATGGAGATATCGTAAATTTGTTAATAAAGGCGTATTATAAGATATTTTAAGGGCTTTGTTTTGTACTATTTGTAATTTATTGTAATTGGAGTTGCAAGTACTACTCCATACAGGGGCAGCGTAGGTTATACAGGGGCGCACTAATGTTGTATATATGAGCATTTTCGTACTAGGACTGAGGTTGCTTCGCCTGTTTAAAATAGGGCTTAACGCATTCATAGCTTTTATGCCTTTACTTTGAAGTAAATTAATATGAGTAGTCCAATTGACTTTTTGGTCAATTGTGACTCCGAGGTATTTGACTTGTTTTTGCCATGTAATTGAATGGCCATCTACATTTAATGTCCTCTTAAATGACAGTCGTTTTCGTGTAAATAAAATAGCTTCTGTTTTTCCTTTATTGAGTTTGAGCCTCCATTTTTGAAAATAATGACATAACTGGTCTATAGACAATTGTAATCGGTCTACAACAAGATGTATATCTATTGAAGAAGTAAAAACAGCCGTATCATCTGCAAAGCAAGCTAGATGTGTGCGTGGCTGTTTTGGTATGTCATTAAGGTATATCAAAAATAATGTAGGACCTAACACAGAGCCCTGAGGCACACCTGCCGGCACATCGAATATGTCTGAAACCTCCTCACCTATGTGCACTCGAAACTTGCGTCCCTGGAGATATGATTTGATCAAGTAAACCAAATCCATTGGTATTTTATTAATAATTAACTTATGAAGCAAGCCATCATGCCACACAGTGTCAAATGCTTTCTCGATATCTAACAGATACATACCTGTGGTTTGTTTAAGATTTAGGTTATGGGCAATGTGTTCGCTTACACGTGCCAATTGCTGTATCGTGGAATGTGACCGTCTGAAGCCAAATTGTTCGTTAATAAATTGAGTATCTATAAACCTTAACAACCTTTTGCGTATGATTTTTTCCAGAAGCTTGCTAAGAACGGAAGTAAACTGATAGGGCGATAGCTGGTTGGATTCTTGTCGACCTTACCGGGTTTTTTGAGTGCTATAACCTTAGCTTCCTTCCAACAAGAAGGAAAGTAGCCTAGTAGTAAGCACGCATTGAAAATTTTCGCTAACCAAACAACACATTTTTTGGGACATATTTTTCAAAAGTGAATTATGTACGTGATCCGACCCTGGAGCCTTCCGGCATTTTAAGGTGCGAAGTATCTTCCATATTTCATGAGGATGTACGACTTGAATAATGTGAGATAAGTTGTGGTTGTTTAAAACTTCCATGGACCTAGATACTTCCTCGATAGTCTCTTTGTCATTGTAACTTGAGGTAAGTCCCATATTCAGATTAAATGTTGAGGCTAACTCATTGCATTTCTCAAGAGTGTCTTTGGTGAGCGTACCATTTGATTTTATTAAGGGCGGGATAATCACAGGTTTGTTTCTAAAGGATTTCACAGTTCTCCATAGGTCTGTACTGGCATTTTCAATTTTAGTCATTTTTTTGTTCCACATTACGTCATTATGTTTAGTAAGAGCAACTGAGATTCTTTCCTGTAGTTGATTAATTTTGGTTTTTAGGAATCTTCGGACGTCTATGTTACATTCATGTTGGTAATGTTTTCTTAAGCAATTTTTATATTTATCAGTTGTATAATAAACTTAGGCATTTTATTTATTTTAGGCGTTGCTTTTTCCTAGGGATGTAGAGATCTCTACCCATAAGCAAGGTTTTTGTTAGTTTGAGAAGTTCCTCTTCGACTTGCTCAGTACTTGTAAAAGTTTTGCTAGATAAAGTGATTTCGTTGTTTAAATACTTTTTAAAACCCAGCCAATCTGCTTCGTAATATTTGTAGTATGTGAGATCGGAGCGAACAGGTTTTCCTCCTATCGACACGAACACGGGCAAATGATTTGATGACATTGCCGATAATGAAGTAACTTCATTAATGCAATTAGCATTAAAACTTAATAAAAGGTCAGGGGTATTGGGAAGAGATTCAGCTCTATAGTGAATCAAAGTAGGTTCAAGAGGTGCATGTACAATTAATTCATGTTCCATCATGTAATTAAAGAGAACAGTGCCATGTTTGTCTGTACTACCACGACTCCATTGTGGATGTCGCGCATTAAAATCTCCAGCTAGCAGAACACGAGGTCCTAAATTAGAAAGCATATTAATGTCCTGAACTTTAAGTGGTAAGTTAGGAGACTGATAAACGGAGCAAATAATATAATTGACACCTGATAGATATAGCTGGAGTCCCACAGCCTCCATATGAATTGTGGTAGGTATACAAATTTGTGAATGTTTTATATTAGACTTTATTAAAATAGCCACGCCCTGTCCTGTACCGCTGGAATGTTTATCTTGACGGTAACAAGTATAACCAGGGATATCAATTGTAGCATTTTTACTGATCTTCGTTTCACTTATAGCTAAAATATCTAAATGTAGCCTATTGACTGCTAGGTCAGTTAGCTCATGAAGTTTAGTGCGTACGCCGTCCGCGTTCCAATACAACATACTCATTATACATATTGTCCTAAGTTTGTAAGTACAAGAATTACCTTATCCATCATTGTCGTACAAGATGCAAATTTACATTTAATGTTATTAATCACAGAAAGAATTTGGAGTATATCACTAGTTATAGGATCATAATTGGGTTCACTATTTTTAGTCTTGGTATTAAGTGAAGAGATGTTCGGCAGATCTCCGTTTGGTTGGTTCTGTTCTGCTACCACTGACGCGTAGGTGCTCCCAGCAGGCCTTAATTTTGATATGTAAGATTTAACTGGTCCATTTGCAATTCTTGATTGGGCATTTCTTGCCTCACGAAATTTCATATATTTAATTCTTTCCTTACAATCACGGTAATTTGCAGGGTGTTTTTCTTGGCAATTGCAACACTGAACATCTTCAGTACGTTTCGTTATAGTACATTCTTTTGTTGGATGATCGCCTGTGCATTTCACGCATCTAGGTGCTAAATTACAATTTCGAGACGAATGACCAAAATTTTGACAACGAAAGCACTGAATGCCATGTGCGTTATTAGGGTGATATTTTTGGATTTGGATTGCACAATTACAAATATACTTAATTTTTTTAAATTTTATAATATCGGTACCTGGTGGGAGTTGAATTAGTAGCGGAGGGAAACTAGATTCTTCTCCTGACGATCTTTTGAGTTCTTTGATGGTAATATCTTTGAATCCCAAAGAAGCTAATTCTTCTTTCGCATTTTCAATGACGCAGGATGGTAGTCCTCGTATAACAATTTTAGACATTTTTTCATCCTTGCGAGTGTATGTGTGGAATGGTACCTCTTTAGTGCGAAGGCCAACTTTTAGCTGTTGGTGACTTTCTATAGAGTAGCAATTTATAGCAATCTTCCCTGAGCCTCTATAGGTAAGATGAAAGCTTTTGGTAAACTTTGATACCAGATCGATAACTGTTTGATGCGTCCAGTCTTTCTTAATTTGTATGACTATAGGCGGTACTCTAATTGCTTTAGCCCTCTTCAGTGAGTTTTTGGCATTTTCTGTAACTGGCTCATCTCTTTCCTCTGAAGCAAGTCCCGAAAATCTGTTGGAGGTAGTGATCGTTGCAGTTCCAGGTGGCAGTCCCCTCTGGAGGGCTGGTCTTTTGGGTCTCAACCAGATGCTACTATCATCTTCCAGTGGTCGCTTATTATGCAGACTTTCCATGGACGATGAACGTCTGAGTTCCCTCGTTACAAATTTTTCCATCTTCGGAGTCGATAAAAATATAAAAGTATCGATAACTCCCACCCATCACTATTGTGACGATAAACGACACGTTTGTGTGAGTTAAAACTTGCGATTCAAAAGCAAAATACATGCGCTAGCTACTAAGATCAGCAACGAACTGGAACAACAAGCCGACTATTTTATCCGTTTTCACATTTTCAAATACTAAGTGCAAATATAATGTGATTTTCATCTTCAATAGGCTAATCGGACAAAAGAGACATTTAGTTTAATAAGTTAAAATATATGGAGGCACAAGTAGGTTCGATCCTGAAATCAGTAAAGGAATCTATTCCACTACGGTACAGACTACATCTCGCACAAAGCATTTTCACGTAAATTCACATAATTGAATAGTCGGTAAAGCGTCTATATCGACTAATGTCGTGCTAAGTGCGGAAATTATAGTACTGTGTGCTATATGCTATTGTTAGTGTCGCTAGTATCTACGTAGCAGGGAAATTAATTGATAGTATGTACTGTGTTTCTCTTAAAATCCGCTGGATGAGATAAGGTGTGCGCTACTGTACACGATAGGGATGCCACTTCACTAGGACATTTGTGTTGCGACGAGTTGCGCTTCCAAAGAATAACATTTTTAAAGTGGCCAGAAAACCCTCATCAACTCGTAATGTACCAGTTACACTACCAGAAACTTTTCCCAGTTAGTCAAGACCAAAACTTTCCGGTCACGGCATCTAATAGTTGAGATTACTCAAATATTCTGGAGAGATTATAGTTCACAAGTGTCTGCGCAAACACAGGTGCACTCTTTATTCCCTCAGTCTCTTGATGAGACAGAAATACGATAATTCATAATTCATTTATTTAGTTAACAATAAACATTGTGTTTGAAGTCACATAAAAATAGGTACACGTAAATTTATAAAAACTTTAAACAATCACAAACATGCGCAAATCAATTCTATAAGTATGTCAAGTATTATAAATAGTATGTCAAATATAATAAACTACAGGAGAGAGATCAGGCAGAACCACATGCTTCCTGATGCATTTTACGTCATTAGCTCATGCATTGGAAAATGCCAGACATTACCATGCCAAATATAAATCTTAACTCTTTATTGTACATAGAAAAAAAACACACAAGATACAATATTTTAGACCAATTCTTCGACCAATCCAGAATTGTAATGATCCAGCTTTGTTTGCTTGGTTAAAATACTGTGATATCACAACCAATGAATTTGAAATCCTAGAATCTGAACTAGTGAAACTGTTGTGTCTCAGTGTGATAGCATCATTATTGCGCTAACGGAATGAGCGCGGCAAATGAGATTCATTTACTTGAGTGCTGCGAATTGGTGGATGTTAAGGCATCTGGCTTTTAAGGCTCAGTCCGAGCTGAAATGTGATTATTGCTGGCAATAATGCAAATGATTTCATTTCAAAATAAATTGGGCAAGTTTCGTTAGGTGCTGATAAAGTTCTCTGCTTTCATGTTTTATAATCAATGTACAAATTTTAAAAACCATTTTACAAAAATAAACAGTTCAAAATTTTGTTATACCGAAACCAAAGCCATATTTGGTGACTAGCGCAAACAAATATTTCGAAAAACAAAGGACAAAAATATTCAAAAACCCTTGCAAATATCTAACCGAATCTATCATTGGCCCTTACGGGTTACAGAAAGGTACAATATCAGAAAATTCAGCAGAAGATTTTCCTCCAACATGTCTGTCATCAGAATAAACGATGTCCTTTTCACGCAGACGAGGGTAAAGTTAGTGCAAAAGAGACAGATTCATTTTCACCGGCGGAAAGGTGTTATCGCGCCCGCGTAAATCCTAGAGACACTTGTACAAAAGATTTATTCATCTAGGAAGGGGAGATGAAAAATTTCCTGTCGCTACATGTGAGAGGGTTAACTTATCTTTCAACCCTTATTTTTGGATGAAAATTGGGGGTGACGTCATAATTACTGAGACAGGTTGTTATTCTAGTGTTTTGGATAGATGAAGATATATGTTACCAATATTAAAATAAAATAGAATAGAAGTTGCCAATACATGTGGAACATTTCGGGGATATACCTACTTAAGTAGTCAAAAATGTTTAGTAATAAACATTTACTAATCAATATAAGTATAAATCAATATAAATTATAAATAATATAAATTGTTAGATAGACAGATAGACAACACACAATGAAATTAAAATTAAAAATTTACCGTATAGCATCAACTTGAAATTTTAGCTAATGTTATATTTACTAACAGTCAACTTTCTTGTGTCTTTCTAGTTCATAATTATATACAAGTAAAAGGACCCTAAATATTTCTATTGGCCGAATTGGAACTAAATGTATCATTTCCAAGAACCAAAACCTAACCTAAAACGTTCAACGAACAGCATCCGGAACCTCCATCCGGACGTGACACGTCTATCAAGTTCGGAGGGTACTCAGTCCTAATCGACACAATATACTCGAGCCAAGTGTGAACCGGTACTTTATAGTTAGCGTTCTGTTTTAGCTCTTACACGTGAGTTCATAGATTTATATAGCTAATTTTATGATATAGTGCACTCTGTTTATTGTTGAGAGGTTTACGTGAATTATGATATGCCATGGGGTGACATGAAATCACTATCATTTATTTAAGTTATTAAATCCACTGCTGAACATATGCCTACGCTAACAACCTTACTGTAAACTATCGCAAGCGGTCTGCATCCGGAAGATACTCGCGTTCCTGTATGTCCATCTTACGGGTGGCCTTCCTGCGCTGAACTTGCTTTAAACTATTTTTAACAAATTCATTTAAAATTAGATACGTATGCATGTCTAGTTATGTTCTAGGACATGAAGTTATATCAAAATAAACCTTATATGACCCCAAATTGCAGTCCACTGCTGGACGTAGGCCTCTCCCAGGGCACACCACAAGGCTACTGCCACAGGGGGGTTTTGCCCATAGTCACCACGCTAGGCAGGCGGGTTGGTGACCGCAGTGTGATTTTCGGACTATGTTGTCAGCACGGGAGGCACTGCTGCCCACCTCCCGGAAACCCTTAATCGCCTCGTACGATACCCATGGGCAGACATGGGGTGGTACGAATTCTATTCTGCCGGCACCACGCGGCTATTAGGTACAATAAATTTGCATCTTCCGCCAAGAATGTATTTTTGTCATTCACTTGTCGACTGTCAGTAACGTGCGGAACACTAACTAGAAGGGCATTATCGTTGGACAGGCCACTTCCTGTTCCCGAGGGAGCGGGGACAGCTTGAGGACCCCAGTGCAATAGTACGGCCTAACCTGCACACACAAGACCTGACCTTAGTACCGATGGTCAAAACGTGACAGTGAAATTGAAACCTTGAAATATTTACCAACGATTTTATTTAATTGGTGGACTTGAAAAATAATTTCAATAATTTTTGTATTAAAAAATAATTTAGAACTTAGTGAATCGACTGATAAAGATTAAGAATTCAGAGATAAACCTTTAAAATAAATTAAACATAAATGGATACATTTCAAATTAATCTTTGTAGCTCATGGAAGACATAGTGTGAAATCTAAAAATACCGAATCATCATAATTTTAAGAACTTTCAAAAATGGCAAAACTGAACAGACCGGACAAGTTGGACAATAATGCCCTAAACAGTGTAGTGCTATGGTGTTTGATGATCGTGATACTGTTCGCGAGTGGATACTTCGTGTACCGCCAGCATCGGTTGGAGCAACGAGTGCTGATCTTGGAGCAGCAGTTGATGAACAGGAACGAAGAGACGGTGGCACCGGAGAAGGTGTTGAGGAGAGAAACCAGGGATGCAAATGACTGCTTATGTCCTGCAGGTAAGTTTAACATTTAAAGTTGTTTACGGGATGATACTGGTGTGCAAATATTTTTTATATACGAATATTCAGATAACATTACCAAAATATTATATTCATAAAATGCTCTCCTACTTTACGAAAATTTAGTTCAAACTAATGTTATTTTCTGCAACATCGGTAAATAAAATTCTATTGATACGATTGTCCACACTAAAATTTTATTATGCGTGTTAATTTCCGTTCAAAAGCTTTAGGTTAATTTACAAATGGCTGTTGAACGCGACAGCCCGTTTATCTCATTGGATACGATTGGAGCGTTTAACCGAATTAATTCGCATTTGCACCCGAACACAATGTCGCGACATCATTCGTTAATATCAAAAGATTTCGATATGTCTGTAGGATGCTGGCCATAGATTTTAAATATAGTTACAGTTATTCTGAAACTTTTACATGCATTATAAATAAGTAAAATTAAAGTGATATTGGACTTAAATCAGTTTTTACAGAGGGCACAGATTTAAATGTCACATCTCGTTGTATAATTTTGGTCTTCGTATTTTGTTGAAACATCAACATATTTTGAACTTTTATATTTGCAATACAATTTCTAACGATACGAATTCTATTGGATTCAACCCCAATGAACAGAAATTAATTTTGTAATCTGTTGATTCCATTTCTGCTTTGCTACCTTTAATGTAAATAAAATGATTTTGTGAAAAATTGCTACGAACTTTATAGGACACAAATTGTGACCAGATATTCTTTTGGGATAGTCCAAATTCGTTCTCCTCAAGGTATGCTTGTTACCAACTATCAGAACCATCCACTTTATAATATCCGCTCGTAAACTCAATTGGGCCACTAAACCTGCACCGAAATACCATCCTACTCCCATTAAATTTAGAGTGCAAATTGTCTCGAATGAACCGTTTGTTTCTTAAGCTTATTTTGGAGTAGACACAACAACCACGGGACAAATTGTAAGTCTATTGTCATGGCTATTACTCGTAATGGAGCAATAACGAGTATTGAAAACGTTCTTTCAGATCCGGGCCTACAAATCAGCCTTTATCCAATTGAATTACAGTATACAGGGCCGTGTGAAGGGAAGGATGTTGACCCTACGGCGGATATTAAAAATGACCCGTTAAATTGATTCAACTGTATTGGGTGACAAGTGACAATGTAAATACAAACCTGAGCCGTGTTATTACAAAAGAATTTGAATATTGCTTAACCTAAACATTGCCTACAAAATAATAAGATCTACATATGCAGAGTAGCCGCGTGGTGCCGGCAGAGCAGAGTTTGTACCACCCCTGCCTGCCCGTGGGTATTGTACGAGGTAATTAAGGGTTTCCGGGAGGTGGGCAGCAGCGCCTCCAGTACTGACAACATACTCCGAAAATCACACTGCGATCACCAACCCGCCCGCCCAGCATGGTGACTATGGACAAAACCCCCCTGTGGTAGTAGCCTTGTGGCGTACCCTGGGGGAGGCCTTCATCCAGCAGTGGACTGCAATAGGCTGAAGAAGAAGAAGAATGCAGAACACGAGTATATTAATTTTAGTGATAAGAACACTACGATGGTTGATATGTACTACTTAATTTTGTATGTAGTGTCTTAAGGTGAACTGGTTCAAAAATGGGTTTAAGAAAGAATTAAGGGCTGACTTCTTGAAAATAATGTCTACAAAACTTTTAATAATAATATGTAGTAAAACAAAAACATAGCATCACAAAAATCCATTTGTATGCAAAACTCTTTATCAATCAAAATATTATTAAATTAAAAGTTAATGCCACGAACAATAGTAGATTTTTCTTTAAATGAGAAATGAAGACGAGTGCTAATTACTTTCATTGTGTAAGGCATAATAAAGGGTCAATTGTTTAAAGTTGATGAAGAGTTTTTCCATTTAATCTTCGTTTCAGCTACAAAGTCCTCTGACAATGGCACTAGTATCCTATAACTCTAACGCTGCTTCGTTTATTTTATTTAGTTCCATGAAAATCCACAGGACTTCGTTGTTGGAACAGAGATTGCTTATCGCACGCCGTCGTCGAATGGATGAGTTGAGATTCCGACTTCAACTTTGTATTCAAAGAAATTCGTAACTTTTGCCAAGTAAGGTAGCTTTTGATGCGGATTTCCACCTTTGTCAGAAATCATAGGTCGATTTGAATAATTATAGGAATTAAAACTTATACAATCTTTGTATTAGATTTTGTGTTGATTTTCATGATGGAATAACCTAGGTAGAATAACAAATAGTCACATCCAAAATATAATTTGTTGGTTTGTTACTTCTCTGACGTTTATTTACTCAGTCAATCTTCTTAAAATTTTGCATACATACAGTTGGAAGTACGAAGTTGGACAAATACTACAATCTACAGTTCATGCAGATGATGTTGCAGGCAACAGCTTGTATCTCATAATATTTTTGTAAACATTTAGCCCCTTTTTTATCGACAAACATAATATGAATCCTTTTTTATTCTTCATTTCTACTTTTCATTTTACTTGTTCCTCTTGTTTTTATTTCCATAAATAGGCGAGTATCTTTAGGTGTATTTTCATTTTAGTGCTTTATTTCTAAATTTTCTTTTATAAATGTCTTTCCCATTACAATTCTAACTACTCTCGCAGGGGCTGTAAAGTTGTGGCTCAGAACTAGTGTCGCTTTATCTTTGTATTGTTGTTCTTGTTGTTTGTTTATTGTGTAAGGAACTAAGGATGTTAAAATGTTTTGTTAGTCATAATATGCTTTACTAGTAAACTACTTCTACTGGTTTGCGTTCCACGTGGGACTTATTATGCTAAATGAGTAGGTATATAATTTGCTCATCTCTCCTCTCACCTAAATATATAGTGAATAAAAAGATGAAAATATTGGTCCAATTACATATAATTTATTTGGAAATTTTCAAAATTTATAAAGTACTCTGTCGAAAACTGTAAAAAACTTTATTATTAATAACATTTTATTCCCCGAATTTTGAGCCAAACTGAAAAAATCTATCTCAATATTTTTTACTTAAAATATATCTTGAATTTAGAGTAAATAATTTTTTTTATTTTATTATCCAGCCAACTGTGTAAATAGAAATAAATCCCATCTAGAACTCTTTTCATTCGGAAACATTTACGGTGATATCAACTACATGTTATCAGAGAATAAATAAAACAAATCCTTGACAATACTCCCAGGCGTTTTGCCAAATCTGGCTAACAGCTATGTTCAGCTCAATTTATAGCCACACCTTACCTTAGGGTTTGTGCACGCTGTAAACTGAACTGCATGCTCGAGAATGAAAACTACGAGGAGACGCGATAATCCATGTAGATTACCTCCTAATTCCTGTAGATTTTCCAACCCTCTTTGGCGGTTGTTGGGGGAGGCCTATGTACAGCAGTGGACTTTTCAAAGCTAAAAATGATAATGATGATGATGAATGAAACACTGTGTGAGCTTTATTTACTCAACCAATCTCCTTAAAATTTTGTATACGGCTGGGGGTATGGAGAAATAATATTCTATTTATGGGATTGTGAAGAAACTAACGGGCAGATTTTGATGAATCTTTGCAGTTATATAGCTTATGTATCAGAATAACATATATAATGATATTTATGGCCATGGAAACGTAGTTGCGGGCATCAGCTAGTTTTGTATGAACAAAGTCTTAAGTCACCCCCTTTTTGTAATTCAAACATGGCGGGTCCAATACACTGCACTGCTCCGAAATATTGCTAGCTACTAAATTCTGGTACGTAATCGACCAATGTCGATGCTGTAAAGTACGGGTTCGAGAAGAAACTTTCCAATTTTAAACTGAGGGGTAAGCACGAACCTCTCGATAGTCCGTAACGCTATCGTCCAACTGTCAAATCACATATATTTAGCTAGCGAGTCGCTAGCGTTACGCCGCGTAAAAACATTCGTGCCTACCCCACAGAAAAACAAAAACCAAATCAGATATTTTGTTCAACTTTAGCTCATTAGTGATCCTTAGCCAAATGGCAATAAACGGAACACATACTTAGATTGTCTGTCTATCGTATTTTATTTCTCGTATATGTGTATTACAAGTAAAAAAAGAACATTAATTTTTGTGTATTGCATCATGATCAAAATCGTTTACAAAGAAATGTCCAGTTCATTTCAACAAAACTAGTTTAAAATAAAATTGGCTCACATGTACAGTTAGCAAGTGACGTGTATACAATCCCGCGAAGTTCCCGGGGTGCGGGATTTATTGTAGTTTCTCCGGTTTTGATAAATATTCTCTTCTTTACTTGGCATGTTTCTTTTCAGTAAAGTCACCTCACATAAGCGCTAGTTTCCATGTAATTCTTAAACTGATTCATATTATTTTGTTTAGTTTTGTAAAAATCCGTCGGACTTTGCTATTTAAATGGACTGCAGTTACCCTGAAGTTATTTAACTTTATTTCGTAAGTGACGTTAAGTTACTTGCATTCAGAGATTGCAATGCTATTTTTATGGAGAAGTATTTTTAACTTATAAATGGATGGATATAAAGGAAGAGGTAGACCAAAGAAGTGTTGGATGGATGGATGCGTGTACCGGGAGTGAACAATGAGATGACGGATAATAGGCATGAATGGAAGAAAAGTACATATTGCGTCGACCCCAAATAAATGGGAACAGGGCAGGAAGATGATGATGAGACCATTATAAAATAGCTGCTGGCATAAAAGTAACTTTGATTACTTA
This sequence comes from Carposina sasakii, assembly GCA_014607495.2. Taxonomy (NCBI): domain Eukaryota; kingdom Metazoa; phylum Arthropoda; class Insecta; order Lepidoptera; family Carposinidae; genus Carposina; species Carposina sasakii. The sequence goes on along the minus strand of CP053158.1, from coordinate 461,578 downwards.
TTGCAGATATGATAATGCCTAACCTCTCATATTTTTCGACTAGAGGAATAGCGTGTTTGCCATTGTATATTTATAGCAACATACATCACGTCGTGTACGTACAGTACTATATAGATAGTAAAGTTAATTAAGGAGAGAACATTAGTATGGTCAATATGAAATAGTATAGAGACGTCATATTTCAATATTATGATGTCCTGCTCTAATCACGATATATTTTGACATAAATCGGTTTATCATAATATGATAAATATAGCCGCCATTTTGAATTTTCTATAGAGGCGATACGATATCGTACGATACGATATCCACGATGCGTGGTCATGCTAGGAGGGCTGCTTATATACCTACAACTTTTCGCACAAATAATAACTATATTACGCATGCGCATACAGATCATATTCACAGTTAAACCTAATAGTTTAAGGACTCTAATGAGTCCTTTTTTATGGCAGTTCTCTAAAAATAACAGGGAGTATGAATGCATCAGTAGTTATTGCAGCGTCTCACAGGATTTGAATCATTGCAATAACTCCTGAATACTTACCCATTAATCTAAACAAAAGTTTAGCAAACAAAAGACAAATGCAAAAATGCGAGCAATTTGTAGTGGCGCTAGCAGCTTGGCAGCTTGATAATGTTTATTCGATTACATGGTGGTTTCAGTACTTCGCCAATGTATAACGTACTGGTAAGTTTATGATACCGTACTTCTAATATTTCAACGCAACGAAGTTGACGTTTGTCAACTGCCAAGAAAACGAGATTTGCTTTCTACAAAAACTACTTTAAAGCCACATGCGATAAGGTAGATATTGCGAACACACTTGTCTAAATACACGTGACGCGAAATTTCAATATTTCAAAGCATGCATTGCTTTGTAAGTGCATGCTGAGAATGAAAAATGTTGCTTCGTGACATTTTGATTAAGTATGTTTTCGAATGACGGATGTAATGTGATTTTAAGGAGCACATTTGTATAAATTGAGCGAGATTTTAAATGAAATTATGGACCCTTGTAATATTATTAGTTAGTCATATAAGTGGTGTTGTCACGATGTCTTAAAGCGGGAATATTTTAATTATGGAAATGAAACACGGTAATCAGCTTCTCGATTCCACAATGGAAAACTCAATAACTAACCTAAATATTTTCTCTAATAAATGGTTATCCTCTTAACACACAGTATATGATTTTTTTTTAGAATTAATTCGTAAACCGAAAGATTTTTCATTTAATTTAATGTGATAAAAAAGAGCAAAATTTTTGTTCACCTAAAATAGTCATACCTATAGGTATGTACATAGTTAACACATAACATTAAGTTCTATTTTTCGAAAATTTCTTAATATGCATATTAAAAAAGAAATTATCTCGAGTAAAATCGCATAAACGTTCGACCGACGAACGACCACTTTCTTTTTACAACGTAGTAAAGCCCGCACTAAGCCCGCCACCACAAGTCAAATCTTTTGTTCTCATGCAAATGTGAAACTTGTAGAAAAGCAATCCAATTTGACGCCAAATCCCCTGAGATATATAAGTGCATCCCACGGTTTTAAATTAAAATTCAGCTAGAAAACATTATTTTCTACTCTATCGCGAGTTGGTAAAGTCCGTTTTGGGTGTAGTCGTTTCGGTAATTTTAGGTCTGTGTATTTTGGATGTAAAGATGGGTACACATGAGTATTGGCAAGTGAATGCCGTTTACGAGACGCCATTGCTGTGTTTAAATTAAACTGAATATTTGGGTAAATAAATTAAGTAAGTACTGGAAGTTAGGAAAATTCGGAAGAAATGAAATGGTAGAAGCTTTATAGTTTTTTTTTTAATCAAAAAGTGTAAAAGACGAATTCTATTTATTTATTACCAAGTGTTTATGATAATTATAGAAAAAATTATAAAATAAAATATTTACGATACTATCCATATATCGTACGAAAATTGTTATCAATGCTCACAAGTGAATTATTTCCTTGTTTTACTAGAAAAAACCGTAATTAAGTGTGTTTATAAACATACCCTAAGTTAACTAAGTCACACAAAACAAACGCTGCTCTATTGTCTAAGTGTGGAATATTAGCAGCTTTATACGACATTGTACCAGGATAAAGTAGCAAAAATACTCTCACACCACCAAAACACACAAAACACACGATTTTGCATCTTAACACTGTGAGATAAGCAAAAAAATTTGTGCCCACATAACATGTTATAGACTTTCATGGATAACAAAGCTAGATTAAACCTTGCGAATATGAGTCTAAAGTCAGGTTTTGATTGTTGTTTGAAGGTGTAGTGGTAGCAAAGTATGTATGTACGAGTACGAGGCATGACAATTTAGTAAATCATACCGTTTTAGCTAAAGTCGGGTAAATGAAAGCATACCGTGTCCAACGCGACTTAAGGTCACTACACACTATACCGTCATCACAAAGGCACAAGAGTTTTACTTTAAAAGCTTATAATAGAATGACTTGGTAACATTTCCCATTGGATTCATTACGGGTAGCTAGATTGTTGTATTTGTGCCAGAAAAACAGTCCGTTACCCGTTATACACAATGTATAGGTATTTATAATGTATGTACAACGGCACAACTCCTACCAGGCGTCGTCGTCTCGTATTCAAGCAACGGCTAGCCGCCAGTTCGCTAACTACGGCCGCTTGTAGACCTGAACGGACAACGGACCGTCAAAAAAACGGATAAGCACAGTGTTGTATGGCGCTCTATGAGGGTTTTACACGCAGCGGACAATGGGCCGTCTAATTTGGCGGTCCGTTATCCGTTTAGATGTACAAGCGGCCTACGGGTTATCCGCGAGTTGCAAGCTCGCAGTCCGCGCGCTGGCTGTGAGGTGCAAGCTTGCTGTCACCGCAAATACAATTTTCATAAGGAGCAATTTGGGGTCGGCGGATTGTAAGCAAAGGTGTGATGTAAGGACATGGTCAACTCGCTTAAAGCACAGGTAACCGTGAGCCGAGATGGATGGTAGCGACAAGCGCGGTACCCCGGTACCTGGTACCCCGCCATAGGCTTTCTCATATTGGTACTATAAATCGTGTTACAATAATGATACAAGACTATTATAGAACTACTATCATGCTGAAAATTTGATTACAACATAATTTCTGGGTTGGAGCCGTGCCGATACAGTGCGTCATGTCCTTTATTTAGAGATTAAAAAGCTCCCCGAATTTTGGTAATGCCTCATATTAAGGGCGACTTGTCCTGTTTTATATCTCCAGACTGCGACATTAATTTGGTAGAATTGTAACAAATGTTCTTTATATCCGAAAATGTTAGAAAAGGTGTTTTCAGCAACGATATAATTCTCCAAAAAGATGCGAGAAATTCGTATTTTGTTTTCTTATATTTTGCTTATAAATTAAGATTTTATGATGTACTTACTAATAGCTGGTCAAATTACGCGAAATTTAGTCTAAAAATAGGCTTGGTAGCAATTTTTGGCGAATTCGATATCTTAATAAAGGCTCTACCAAAGAAAAACTTATCCAACATCCATCTTAGTCGCTCGTCCCTATGTATGCTTAGTTCCTTCAAACTAGGGAACGGATTTTGATGCGGTTTTTTTAATAGATAGGGTGATTCACGAGGAAGGTTAATATATAGGATTAGCAATGCACCCGTGCTAGTGTTCTTGTATAAGGTGTTTTCAAAATTAGTAATTTGCTTTTGACACGAAACTAGGTAGGTAAAAAGAAACAACTTTTACTATGGGGGCAACTCCGAAATAGTGAAAAAAAAAATCAGCTTTTCGAATAATTACTACACTGAAATGTATGGAACAGCTGATTTTTTTCACTATTTCGGAGTTGGTCCCATAATATATCTATTGACAATTAAATTCGAAAATTATACTATTTATATAACGTGGTAGGTAAGTACTACTTAATTTTATGTACTTCTCTAAAAGTACTTTTATTTCATTTTAGTATCGGCAACCTGACATATCTTAATAATACCTATAAATGTTGACACATCCACTGCAGCAGATCATAAATTAAAACATTACATATAATTTAAAACCTAAAAAAATTGAAGTGTAAAGGACCATGTCATCACTTTCTAACATGTTTCTACATAAATTCGCTGCCCATATAGAATGCAAATTACTGTTTTCTACTTCTTTTCCGAGCACCGGTTATTTTAATTTTACGCGAGTTCCTTTATGTTTTTGAAAACCCTTTTGACCTTTTTTTAACCCTTACGCAGCGTAAGTAAAAACACAGGCAAATTTTTCATAACGTTAAGAAAACACCGACATTGAGAAATTTAATTTCTGTATTTTACTAGCCAAAGAATATATACTTACTAAACTTTCTTTGCAAACATAACCCTCTTTCTGGCGCAGCTGGGTAAAAAGCCTTGGACCCATTGTGCTGCTTTTGGTTAAGGCGCTCCAATAGACGAGTTTTAGGTATTTGAGGGGGTTGAGGTAGACGTAACTGCGGGGCGCCCCCCGCAACCAGCGCATTCTGCCGCGGACGTCCTTATTCTGTCGCCATCCGTATTCTGGTTGAATTCGGGATTAATTGCCGGGATTTTAATTTCTTTCCTGTATAATCAATTTTGTAACTGGGTTGCTTACTGCGTAAATTGTAAATATAATTAAAAAATTTACAGGGTGTAGGTAACAGCCAGGCAAATACTGGAATGCTGAACAAGTGCTATAGGGTTGAGTTACACGACAATATTATAACTCGCAGGAAATGCATTTTTATTTTGATTATCCGTACCTAATGTTTGTTTTCCGCGCCAATTGTATCGGGCGATATCGACTAGTTAAATGGGCTTATTGGTTATTGTGTGATACATAGCTGTTTTTTGAATCACTTGTGCTCTCTATTAGGGTTGATCAGGTTTTTGAACGTTTTGAGCGTAACTGTTTTTTTTTTTAATCGTCTATTGGTAAAATTTTTGTTTTTAAGCCATTTTCTAAGGCCGAATTAAATAAACAAAACATAACATAATGCTCACTCATTATGTTATGTTTTGTTTATTTAATATCAACACTAAAATATCGTTTCATCAATTCGATTCTGAAACTTCGTTCCGCTCGCTCGGCTCGTGCGTTGTTTGTCATACTCTAACCTAACCTAACTTATTATTTTTATCATTGTATGAAAAGGGAACTGTTACACCGACAAAACGTCATTCGTCTTATACTAGTTGTGCGCTAAGGTTAATTTGATGTGCAGTCAGTATTTATGATGAGATTGTAGTATTTTTGTACCAAAAGGTATTAATTTGTCTTGCATTCGAGGAAAACAGTTTATGTTGGGCTGATATTATGTATTTTCGAATTATCTGCTGTAGTTGTTTTGTAAAACATTGAGTTTATTTGTACTAAAATAATTTAATTGCTGTAATAAAGCATATAAAGGGCATACTGTACAAGTCAGTAGAGGAACAAGAGGGTCTTGATATTTTGTAGGCGATGGGCTGACCATCTGTCATTACTAACCGAACTTGTATATCTCAACTATACCCTCAAAATTGGTCAGAAGTGGCACCATGTGGTTCTATCGGCCCTTGGTACTCAGCCTACCCTGTAAGGGATAAAGGCGTGATTATATGTATGTATTTATACTTTGATTAATGCTTTTATATACTTTAATATTTAATATATAATATATACAGGATGTTTTTTTGTGGCCACCTTTAACGAAGGGTACGTATTCTATACATGAAATAATATAAGTTTATGCCAAAAATAATGCTGGGATTATTTTTTTTTTAAATTAAATTCCTTGGTCGTGCGAAATTTATAGTGTCTAGTGTTTATGTTAGTTTTTTTATAGACAGATATTAATTATTTTTCGTGAAAAAATCCTGCTATGCGCGTCTATGTGCATTTATGCAGAAAAACGCAGTCTATTTACTCAACTTTGGACCCTAATATTTTGGAAACCAGACACTTCCCAGGTATGCTTCCATGGAGAAAAATGATCGTGATGATGAGGAGATTCCGTAGTTTTCGGGAACGTTGACGACCAAAAATCACCCTGTATATATATATATATATATATATAATTTAATATAAAAGATGAGATTAAATTGATGGGCGATTATTTATTTGATGTGCAATTAAAAAATATCTCCTAAACCAATAACTATGATCGGTTATAGGTTGCAGTTGCTGAATAATACACTTTATTATTTATAACTCTTCTACCCCAAAGTGGTATTAAAGTATGATCTTCAAATTCTTCCTTCGGATTATAAATGCGAAAGTAACTCTATCTGTCTGTGTGTTACGCAATCACGCCTAAACTACTGAACCGATTTAAATGAAATTTGGTACAGAGATTGTCTAGAGCCTGAGAAAGGACATAGGCTACTTTTTAATGCAAAAAAGAGATGTAAGGTGTTGAAATAGTGGATGAAAGTTTGTATGGAAATTACGTCATTTTTTAAGCTAGAAGCTTTTAGGCTTTTCATTAGATATAAATAAATACGACATTCAAAGTTTGTAAAAGAATACCCTAAAGGGGCTAAAAATAGGGGGTGAAAAATTTTGTGTGATGACATCGGAAAAAAGCTTAGGGCTCAGAAAATAAAAATATAGAACAGAACAATACAGAGAATTAAGTAAGAAACTTGCCAAGCACTGCGCGCCATATGCAAAAAAGGAATGTAAGGGGTTGAAATAGGGGATGAATGTTTGTATGGAATTTACGTCATTTTTAAAAGTTTTGTCTCACTACAAATATGCGAGTACAACTTCATAATGATTATCAAGCAGGACAATATGCAACAAACAGCTCTTTTAAAAATCGTAAAAATCGTACTAAAAACGTCGCATATAAAAATGTACTCAAATAAGCTTAATAACTTATTTTAATGTACATGTGTTTTACTTGCAAAATATTAGCCTGAAAAAATTTAAAATGCTGCCAAAAGTCACTATTTCACGCGGACGAAGTCGCGGGACAGCTAGGGATTCGCGGGCAACTTAGGGATTTATGTTCGAAACAATTTGAAATCATATACATATATACATAATAGTCACGCCCATTATCCCCCAAAGTAGTGTATATACAGGGTGTAACAAAAGGGGTATGTTAACCGAAAAGCTATGAATATAACCCACTATAAAGAACCTATCACCAAAATTTGAGACTAAAAATCACATATTTATTTGTCCAGATAGTATGGAGAACACCTAACCCACTCGGGAATATTATGAACATACAATCTTGATAAATAAACATGCGATTACTAGTCTAAAAATTTCGGGATATGTTATCTACAGTGGGTTGTTTTTATAGTATATCGCTTACCATACCCTTTTTGTTACACCTTGTATATACTGCTACTTGTTATATTTGCTATTAATACTAAGTCATTTGCAATTTAATGTCATAAAGAGGACTATACTAACTAACACACGTAAACTTTTGCACAAAATGTTCGGAAAAATCCCGGATTTTTTCCCGGGATTTTGTGGATCTAAAAAAAAACTAAGTAGATACATAAAATTATACTAGGTCATAGAAATGGTAAAATAGACACGTAACATAATTACCTACTTATGAATATCATTTTTAAATACGAAATCACTACATATTATAACACAAAGTCACTTTCTGATGTCTGTCCCTATGTATGCTTAGATCTTTCAAACTAGGGAACGGATTTTTTTGATGCGGTTTTTTTAATATATAGATAGAGTGATTCACAAGGAAGGTTTATAATGTAACTAGGGACCCGCCTCGGCTTCGCACGGGAGTAATGCACTCTCACGCGGGCAAAGCCGTGGGCGGGTGCTAGTACAATCTAAAACATACTATAAAGTATCTATGTAGGTAGGTATTTAACGTTTTCTACGTAAGTCTTTTTTACGTAAGGTCTCTCTTTTTTAACTTTTGTTACACTACGATTTCCCAAGTCTACTTACTAAATAAATATAGTATTTTATATTATGTATTTGCGCGCGAAAAAACAAGCACAGAACCGGCGTTGACAGTGGTCACGGCGGTACTGAATGTTCCGAGCGAGACTGGCCAGTGCAAGGATTAGAACACAGCGTAGTTGTAGATGTGTTTTTTATTAATTGTTAATTATCTACAAAATTTACAAAAAATGTACTTTGGCCATAAACTAGATCTGATATAGCGCTATATAACTATGCAGGTTTCGTGTTGATATTCACAGTAGTTTTCAAGATATTTCGCTTATAAAATCGTAAAAAAGGTAATTTTCAAATCGAAATTCTATCGAGAATTTTTTAAGTAATTGAGTTTCCACGTTGGCCACAAACTAGATAAAGATTTAAATAATAACATATAAAAAAATTAGGGCTGTGGTAATCGGACAAGTATTTAAAAAATCGATTCTAAAATGCCTCTTTTGTCTGATCACACCGCCTTAAGTTAGGGTTAGGTCAAAAATAATAATTATTCGTTTATTACACCATAACTAACTATAATAAAGAATAATAACTACATATACATAATAATATACCTATATATTTACATATTCCTATTGGTAATTTATTATTATTATTATACATATACAAAATTTTAAAGACAAAATTCCATGTGTATGTTCTAAAAAATGTATGAACATATAATAAAAATGTAACGGATCGCTGTCTGTACATTGAAGATATATGAGAAAAATTATTATAGGAGACCTTTATAAACGCAATAGTACCCAAAATAATGTATTTTTGAATTTTGTCGGTTTGTCTGTGCGTTTGTACACGCTAATCTCAGAAACGGCTTAACCGATTTCGATTCAGTTTTCAGGAATATATTGTGACAGATCCCACTTAAAATATAGGCTACTTTTTATCCCGGGAAAATGTTTTTATCCCGGATAATTTCGACATTTAGTTTTTTCTGTAGTCCACGCGGACGGAGTTGCGGGCGTCCACTAGTCTACACTATAATGTTAAAGTAAACATGTCGTCGCTTTAGTGCTTGTTTGTTCTATCTACCATTGGTTAAATTTTACCGGAGAAGAGTTTCTTAATTATTGAGTTATGTGTGAATTGATTGTTGTAATTTTAATCTATAGATGGTAATTGATTATGCATTATTTTTCTATTTTTATGTGGAGATAGAATAAACACGCACAAATATATTTACGAATGTGGACTTAGAACATTATCTCATTAGAGATAGGACAAAGTGACTGTATCAATTTTGCGTGCTTTTTCTGTCTATGTTCCATATGGACATGGCTTCGCGGGCTGTGATTGGTCGATTGAGTGGACATATCACACACCCAACGATTTATAACGAACACCACTGATAGGACAAACAAGCACAAAATTTTCATTACAGTGTCATGTTATAAATAAAATTGAAATGGTTTTTTTGTTGTTCTAAAACTATAGTTTTAAATCTTCTTTTACCAATGAAATTCAAATTCAAGACTTAATATTACTGCATTTAAACTTAATTTTTATAAATTTTGACACATAGCACAAACAAGCACTGAGGCGACGATATGATTAAAATTTCGAGTCTCTAATTTTGCAGACAGGCTGTAAGTTATTTTCATAGCATTCAGCTTAAAATACCGACCCCTTTTGTTTATTCCCTATTTGGTAATAAAATATTTACCCCAAGAAAAATTAAGCCTTTATTTCTTGAATATAGATTCAGCGAATTTACTATAAAAATAACTTTTTCAAGTTTAATGAGTCCAGGGAAAACAAAATCAACATAAAATATAACAAAATCAGTATAAAAATAACCTTAGTTATTTATACGAAGAAGAAAAATACCCGACTGCGTAAAATTTTTGACCCAGTGTCACTTTCATGACTAAGACGAATCTAATGTTATATCTTAAACTCAAATGCGACAAGTCGTTTCGGCTCTAGAGCAAGGGTTCCCAAACTTTTTTTTCATAGACCACTTTGGGAACCACTGCTCTAGGGAATTCCAAAGAAATATACACACATACACTCAAAAAATACACTCATCTTTCTGGCGCAGTCGGGTAAAAAAATAAGTCATTGTGCAAAAAAATCGCTTTTTTTCAATCGGCTGTAAATCAGCGCTGAATGGGCAATAAACATTGGTCTATAATATCGGGGCCCTATCTCTGGAGCCTATTTAACCATGAAACTATTTTTCCGGGCCCCGCCGAGATATTAATGGTCCCATAGCTTTTATATATTATCGTGGGGGTGTGGAAAAAACTTTCAGAATTGATAGGATGCTGTTTTGTATTTATTTATAGTCTTATTAACGCAGCTGATAGGTCAAGCAAGATGTTCTACATGACATGACAAATCACAATAACATATTTTACACTGTGTGAAATATATCTTTGCATTACGAAACCATAATAAATAATTAAGTATGTACCTATATCAATAGTACCTATGCTACGTGAATCGTAATAAAATTTTCTCACTACGAGTACAGACAGTAAATCAAAGCATGATTGTTTTCATTATCTATGTGAGGACTCATGAAAGTTGACCATGTGTCAGTACCGTAGCAAGTGGAGATTCGTGATCTCTGCCCGCCCCTCCGGGAAAGTGGCGTGATTTTATGTATATAAGGTTCTGCGTCTCCTTTTACTACAGAACGGGCAGAACGGTCGTACTGATCTCATGGTACATACACAGATAGGTCATATTCCATCCTTAAACTTTTAACGGGAAAATGTTTTCTTATGTTCTTATTCCATAGAGCACATAAACAGAGGCACAGGCAGAGAAAGTAGGTGGGTACATAGATTTCTAGAACCTTTAATATTGGCGCAGCAAAAAAGATACGCAGCGCAGAGGGCGCATACGAATGGTCTTCAAATACTTGCCTATTACATACACACGTTTCATTTATACGATCGATATCTGAAGACCATAGATATGACACTTTTGTACTCAAAAGTTTCATAATCGTGCATTAACATTGCACACAGGGTAAAGTGTTGAACAGTAGATCACTTTATTTGTAAAGGCTGTAGCTCAGCTTTAAATTGAGATAAGATGAAATTACGATATTACGAGCATTAATTTTACAAATGTAATATCATGAAATGTAATTTAAGGACCTACATGTTATTGTAAAAAGCGTAAAAATTCATAATTAAAAATGTACCTATATATCGAAATGTCATCTGCGTTGTAACTTAGGTCCTTGAAACTGAAAGCCACATCTATTTCATTACAATATCATTGATTTAAACATACCCGAAACTCTGTCAGAACCTCGCTATAAATTAGGGTTCCGCAATCCAAACGAACCCCGTTTTTATAGGGGTTAAACCGGTGTCGGTGCCATATATCGTTCAATAAAGGCCTCCCATAAACGTCAACTCGCACATGGCTTGATGGCGATTTTGCGGAGTCGCGCGTTTTCTTTCATCAGTGTAAAATTGTAAACATATACCGTGTTTTTACAAAAGGATTCAAAAATTGCCTAAATTTGACAGCAATTCAATACATTTTGCTTTTAAATCTCATTCTTAAACAGTGTCTTTAGCAGGTTATTAGTTTTTGCAGGTTTTTTGTACCAAAAATACGGCGATATGAATGATCTTATATGAACATTATGTAAGTAGGTAAATGAAGGGGTTAGTAGTCTATGTCATGTCTAGATAGACTGCTTAAATCATTACTATTTCTTTAAGCTTTGCTGTAGTCGGTTAACTTCTTAAAGTGAAACGTTATTTCAACAGTAAACACCATCAGACAGTCTATTAGTTTGCGAATATCGTTATCTATACGATCGAAAGCGCAACGTGGCGCCGTCGAAATTGGATGGAAAATGCGTTTCGATAGAGTGCATTATGTTCCGGAGATTAGACGTGAAATGGAGATAATACACTTACTTTTAAATAATAAGAGGTGTGTGAAGGACACACTAAAATACCTCGTTGAACATAATATTATTATGTACATATTATAAAATATCATATAATAAAAAATACTAACAAAATGGCGAGCATGATTGCGTATGATCGCAATCGATTAATGTGTTGTGAAGTAATGTGAATATTTTGACGTGAAACGTCTTTAAAATCGCGCCGAAACATACGGGTACCAGGTTTAAAAACTGGACCGTAACGAAAAGGTCTATATCATCGTACCTTAATAATTAAAAAACTATTAGTCTTAGAAACAAAAATGTGGTGTAAATATTTCACTTATATAGTCAGCTCGCTGTTATGACATTGAGTTCGTGTCGGGGTCAAGCGGGGCGGCGGGGGAGGGATACTGCGATAACTGTGCGAAACCGGCGCTCACGCTTGTTTCTATTCAGTGTAACTCGTGACTCCGACTTTATAGCGTGGTGATTCTTTCGTGTGTTTGTCAAGTTTTTTTATTAAAATACTTAAAACAGCGTCCATCTTGTTTTCATTTCAATCTTTTACTTTAAAAGCGATTCGCTAACATAGACGTTTCACGTTAAAACCAACGGCCGTGTGCCCCGACACAGCCCCACCCGCTTTTTTTATTAAAACTAGTGACAGCTCCGCAAGTATTAACGCCTCCTTGATCGTATCTAACTGACTTTGTATTCACACAGTCTTCACCAAATGAAATTTCAAAATCTTTTGCATGCCTAGTCTAGTACCTACACTTTGCAAATTGAATATAAGATACATAATAACGTTGTTAAAACTATAATTTGTTTCTCCCTCTACCTAAACGTTTTGTCTCTTTTCTCGCCGCGAGCGCCATCGGCGCTAAGTTCTTTATCTGCCAGTTGCCCAACCACCGCGGTACTGACCTCTCGCTCGACAAGTGAATTTTTGTGTGTGACAAACTGACCAAAGGAGTGCCCTTCGTTTAAAATGAAGAATACCTAAAAGTGGATTGAAGTAAAAAACCCCAAAACCCTACGAGAGATTCTGCGCGGAAGAAGAAAGAATAAAACCCCACAGGTACCTCTTTGACCTACCTACTTACTTCTAGAAACAAACGTCTTAGCCATTTTAGAAATATGTTAATTTAAATCCAGTAGCATAGGTCTGACCAATACATTAACCTCCTCTTCCTTCAATCTTGTCGGTCCTCGCTATGGTAAAAGAGACTGTGGTATCTCCTTTATGATCCTGAAGTTCAAGCTATATCATTACGGGAACACAGCCGTGTGAATATGTTTATGCGCCTATATGTAATAGGTCATCATCTTCATTATTATAAAATTATTATTAATGGAAAAAATTCTTCACCCGAGTGGGAATCGAACCCACGACCTCTGCATTCCGTGCTAATGCACTTACCATTTATTATTTACAGCCCTAGGAAGTCCACTGTTGGACATAGACCTCTCCCAACAACCTCCACTCCGGCCGGTCGGAAGCAGTCTGCATCCAACCGACGCACCTATGTAATAGATAATCACTCAAAATCAAACGTGTGCTGTTGTTCAAAAATACAACTGTCAGTAATATGACAGAATTATTTCTTTGTTCTTTATTGTACATTGTGTTAAGATAACGATCTTCTTCTCCTTGATAATGACATTCTACTTAAGTTTTTTAAGCTTTTTCCTGAAAGTTAATTCATAATTTGTATAAATAAGTCCCATACATTTTTTATCGTCGGGATCTCTTCAATTCAATCTACATAGTGTGTATACACTGCGACTGACACTGTCGGGCAATAATATCTGACATTGATTCCGCTGTGTTTTTCCTAATTCAATTTAACTGGCACCCTGCTGAGTACAGTCAGGGTGTGCAGAGTAGAGAGAATCAGTAGTGAAACTAGCTACTAGTTAGTACTTATACTGAGGTGTATTCCTTTTGAACTAAAGTGTTAAACGACGCAACGGTCTCCGTGCTGGGGTTACCATAGTTGCCATACCTGTTACGTAGAGGTAACGGGTTGAAATCCCGGTTGCAGCTAAATATTTGCGTGAGATAAATTTGTTTAGTGCTATCTTGTATATATTATTATAGAGTCTGTGTTAGTGTTATCTGTTCATGCCAAAGGTGGATAAATATTAGTATTTACTTAATAAAATCAAGGAATTTGAGTTCGTCGTGAGTTCTTACCTAATATTTTATCATCTAGAGCAATGTTTTGTAGTGTATAAAGTTAGTTCTCAACTTGTGTCACTGCGATATCTTCTATGTCAGACCACCCGCAGGAGGTTTAAAGTTCAGTCTCCGTCCCGTCGCGTTCCTGTTACTGATTAGACACGGTGTAAACGAGGCGAGAAGAAAATTGGAGGTGTCTAAAGTCCACTTATGTTCCTGCTAATGGACGATAAAATAAATAAATGATGTATAAGTTATATACATAATGTACGAGCTATATAATCTATACATATAATAAAAATGTAACGGATCGCTGTCTGTACATGGAAGACATATAAGAAAAAATATTATAGAATACCTTTATCAACGCAATAGTACCCAAAACAATGATTTTTGGAATTTTTGTATGTTTGTCTGTGCGTTTGTGCACGCTAATCTCAGAAACGGCTTCGATGCAGTTCAGGAAAATATTGTGACAGGTTCCACTTAACATATAGGCTACTTTTTATCCCGGGAAAATGTTTTTATCCCGGATAATTTCGACATTTTCTGTAGACCACGCGGACGACGTCGCAGGCGTCCACTAGTTCATTCATATAGTGTGATCGACCTCTGTCACCCACTGCTAAGGATAAGGTTGCCTTTCCACAAGAGATATTATTATATGAATATTGCGTTTGACGGCCGATTGGTCTAGTAGGTAGTGACCCTGCCTGCGACGCCATAGGTCCTGGGTTCGACAAACATTGATATGATGAATATTGATAACATATAGGCTACTTTTTTCCATGTTTTTACCCGGATAATTTCGATATTTTGTTTTTTTCTGTAGTCCACGCGGACGGAGTCGCAGGCGTCGATATTCACACACTCACAACACATATCTTGTGTCGTGGGTACTAAGCAACGGTGTTTGACTCGCCTCGATATTCATCAGATCAATGTTTGCACCTACCGGGATTCGAACCCAGGACCTATGGCGTCGTAAGCAGGGTCACTACCTACTAAACTAATCGGCCATCATATACAACCAATATTGAGTTTTTATTAGTTTTCGAAAGTCTTAATACATAAACTGTTGTAATTTTTCCTTAAGGCTTTCCTATCCAATTAAATATGCAAATAATATTCATATATCTGATAATAAATTAATATACTTAACTATAGAGTATATAAATTTTTTCTTCGTATTTTCACTCTCCTTGATAGTTTATTGAAAGAAAACTATTTTATAAATGAAATTGTATTAGGCGTTACAATTCGGAAGTTCAAACATTCACTATGGGTGCGCCCACCACCGGGCCCTCCACTGACCCTCGGATCTGATAACTCATAATTGCGAAAACAGGCACTTGCACTAACTACAATCGCTACACGTGTAAGTAATGTGTTGAGTTTTAGAGGTTCATAATAATTAGTGGTTTACTAATTTACTGATTTCTATAATCCTGAGGATACCACGGTTGTTGGCGAAACATATGTAGATTATTTATCTAGTTTTTGATTTCGGAATAGTGCAATGTATCGTCTTGCATGCTAGGTGCTCGGGTCTGGTTTCTCGTGGCGATTGTAGTTAGTGCAAGTGCCTGTTTTCGCAGTTATGAGTTATCAGATCCGAGGGTCAGTGGAGGGTGTAAGGCTCGGTGGTGGGCGCACCCATAGTGAATGAAAGAAAACTATTAACATCTCCTCAATCCTATCCAATTCCATCCTTCTTGTCGGTCACTATATCATGTACACACCTCCTTAATAGACTTGCGAGTAAGGTATAATTAAATATCATTTAATAAAATATTCAACTTGTAATTATCGCAGCCTGTAATTTACTTTGTGATAGAATTATTAAAGCTAGTTTTAGTAATTAGATATTATATAAATTTAGTTACATATTATTATGTAGGTATGTATTTAATTTTATCTATTTTTTAATTAATGCAATAAAATACAGACATATACACACGGCTGTGTTCTCAAAATAGGATAGCCAAAACTGCAAAATCATAGAGGAAATATCTACAGCCACGTTTACTTGTAGCATAGCGTGGACAGGTGCTATTGATCAGTGACAAGAGTATACAGGATGTTTATTCGTTGCCACCCTTAACGAAGGGTACGTACTCTATACATCAAATAAAGTAAGTTTTTGCCAAAAAAAATGCTGGGAAAAAAAAAATTTACTTGATCGGGCGAAATTTATAGTGTCCAGTGTTTATGCTAGTTTTATCATAGACAGATATTAATTGTTTATCGTGAAAAAATTTTGCTACATGCATCAATGTGCATTTATGTCGAAAAACGCAGTCTATTTACTCAACTTTAGACCTTAATACCTTGGGAACTAGACACTTCCCAGGCATGCTTCCATGGAGAAAAATGATCGTGATGATGAGGAGATTCCGTAGTTTTCGGGAACGTTGACGACCAAAAATCACCCTGTATGTATAGCTTATTGCATTAAAGTACGCACTGCAATAACTAGTTTTGTCGAATTTAAACAATCCTCACTCATTCACTATGGGTGCGCCCACCACCGGGCCCTACACCCTCCACTGACCCTCGGATCTGATTTTGATTTCGGAATAGTGCAATGTATTGTCTTGCATGCTAGGTGCTCGGGTCTGGTTTCCCGTGGCGATTGTAGTTAGTGCAAGTGCCTGTTTTCGCAGTTATGAGTTATCAGATCCGAGGGTGTAGGGCCCGGTGGTGGGCGCACCCATAGTGAATGTTTGAACTTCCGAAATGTAACGCCTAATACAATTTCATTTATAATCCTCACTCAATAAAATACGAAAGTAACTCTGTCTGTCTGGCTTTCACGCCAAAACGAGTGATCCGATTGAAATGAAATTTGGTAAACAGGTAGTCTAGAGCCTGAGAAAGGAAATATGCAACTTTTTGCCCGGTAACATATTTTTATCCCGGATGATTTGACATTTTGTTTTTTTTTTTTCAGTAGTTCACGCGGTCGGTGTCGCAGGCGTCCACTAGCATATTACAATTATAGTTTTCAATAACATTTTCACAAAAATAAAGCTTTATCATCAGTCTACAATATAATGTTTTAACTTTAAATCTGAGTCCGCATTTTTACGGCCATCTTAAGTAAAACCCACATCATGGCAATCTTCCAAGCGTCTTGCGGATTTGATATATTTTCCAAAAGAAAGAAATAAAACACATTTGGATTTAAATGGAGTGAATGAGATGAATATAGAACCCACGTTTTATTAGTCTAAAGGAAAATCTCGTAAATTCCCGTTGTCCTGTGTCTGTGTCCTGGATTTTTAATCAGTGGTTCAAGTTTTAGTAAAACTTACTCCAGTAATACCTAATGCCATTAACTAAACATTTAACAAACAACGCTTTAAAATAATCTACTTTTCCTATATCTATTGTAGTTATAGGAGAAAGTCTGAGATTCTAGTATAGTATATGGTAGACATTTTCATATAACTTTTACTTGAATAATTGCGTACAAAAAGAAAGGAGCCGTGTAATATTCAAAAATGAACATAACTAAATCTTATATGTGTACAAATATACATAATAGCGTTCAGAGAAGGTTATATTATATACATAGGTACTATACAAAGTCACACCCTTTTTGGTCATCCCCCAAGGACGTTCCCGGGAAAAGTGTACGGAAATTACATCATCCCACGATCATTTTTCACCAGTGTAAGCATACCTGGTGATGTGCTAGGTTATATCACCAAAATAAATCAAATTATATGTCGGAGATCAAGATGTCATATCCTACAGTAGACGCCAGCTATTTTTCAATCGTTGAAGTTAGAAACGTCAAGTCGACAGCTATCACTGACTTTAGGACAGCTGTCAAAAGACAAGACAGAGTAAACACTGAGAGGGCACTATAATTTCAACGACCACCGATCAAGGAATTTAATTGAGCCGGAGGGTATTCTGTTTCAAAAAAAAAATATATTTTGTTGCGTCTGTCGAGCGAAGCACGGGTTTTTTTTGGCATAATCAGCCTCTGTCTTGTATTACCACGTTTCTACGTTATAGAATCCTACGTAATCCCTTGTGCGTAGATACAGTGAAAGGTGTGATTCCTAAAAAAAACATTAGGTACTATACAAAGTCACGCCCTTTATCCCCCCAAGGACGTTGGGAAGAAGTGTGGAAATTACACACCCACTGTTCACCAATGTAAGCAAGTGGTGAGCCTGCTAGGTTATATCACCACAAATAAATCAAATTATATATTATTTTCTTATAAGAAAACAAAGGCAAATATCCTCCCTCTTGCAGATATTGCCCTTGACAAATTATCACGACACGCGGCGGTGCAACTTTGTCTGTCCGACTACGTATTCTTCTTACTGCAGAGATATTCCACACTCTTTTGGATACCTAAGTAAATATAGACTACCTACGTAACAATCGAAAATTTTATATTAATATTTAGTAAATATGAATGGCTAGATGAGATGCAGTATTTGGATATTTGTGTTTTCATTATTAACTTACCTTATACTCGTATTGTACAAACTACCAAAGTGGCAGGCACTTAGCTTAAACCTTCAGCCAGAATTGGCAATACAGAAATAGTTGCTTTTATTATTTCTTTCGCTTCTTTTTCCGTAGATATACCATATATTTCACACAAACGGAGTTCTAAAAAATCTATAAAAGTATGATGGTATAATAAATGAAATTGTATTAGGCGTTACAATGTGGAAGTTCAAACATTCATTATGGGTGCGCCCACCACTGGGCCTTTGGTTTCTTGTGGCGATTGTAGGTAGTGCAAGTACTTGTTTTCGCAGTAATGAGTTATCAGATCCGAGGGTCAGTGGAGGATGTAGGGCCCGGTGGTGGGCGCACCTATAGTGAATGATGGTATAATATTCATGTGACACTCTGACTCATCCCTCTAACAAACACGTATCATATCCGCTCACCGCAACGAGAGTACCACATTATGACAGCTAGTTTTCGGGTCGTAGAAAAAACTTATCTTATATGAAAGTTGCGCCAAACGGCCGGCAGGTGCACTTTATGGCGGGAACGAGTCTCCCATTTTTTCCCGACTGCGTCAGAGGGTGCTGTTTTTCTTTTGTTTTTCGTATAAACACTGGCAAATTTTTGTATGTACTTTTAGAGATGTCTATGAGATTTTTTGTGTTTATATTCCATGTGCTTTAACGTCGAATATGTGACCCTAAATGTATTTATATATTTCTTGTAAGTCTTTATAAACAAACAACTGTATTTAAGGCCTGCCAGCGAAAGTAGGTAAGTAACATATGTCTTTGTAATATTTATAATTTATTTTTTCTATATGTTTTATCTTGTCATTAAAGAAAAGAAAAGTGGGTGTGCGTTTGCACACTTTTGCCCAACCCCCTTGGGGGATGATGGGCGTAACTGTATGCATGTATGTATGTTATCTTGTCATATATTATTATTATATTAATATTATTATTATTATTTATTATTATTGTGACTAGTATAGACAACTTTTTGCTTATATGAAGTTTGGTACATCTTCCACGTTTTTTTCTCCCACCACGGTTGGAATTAAAGGTTACGTACCTACGTATTATAAATAATAAATATATAAATATTCACACACTACACGACACATTAACCTAGTCCCACATTAAGATCCCTAAGGTCTTGTGTCGTGGGTACTAAGCAACGGTATATAAATACATAGATAAGTATAGAAACATCCATGACTCGGAAACAAACATCGATATTCATCATATCAATGTTTGCACCTACCGAGATTCGAACCCAGGACCTATGGCGTCGCAGGCATACAGCAGTACACTTTAATTTTAGCACTAATACTTCATACAGGATGTAACAGAAAGGGTATGTTAAGCGAAAAGCTATGTAAATAGCCCAACTACAGAGAACCTATTTCCAAAATTTGAGACTCGAAATCACATGTTTATTTTTCAAGATTGTATGAACATTCATGAGTTGTTTAGGAAAACTCCATACTATCTAGAAAAATAAATATGTGATTTCGAGTCTAAATTTTCGTAGGTAGGTTCCTTTAAGTGGGCTGTTTACATGGCTTTTCGCTTAACATACCCCTTTTGTTACACCCTGTATACATACATATAGGTACATACCGCTGTGTTCCCGAAATGGGGAACTGCAGGATCATAAATAAGATGCCTCTACCACGTTACAGCTGGGCATGTGTAAATTATCAGTAACAAGTTGCTACTCGTAGCTTACCACCTGAGAAAATACCCGACTTTCTAATTTTATTTATACCTTTTAAATACCAACTTAAAATCCTAAAACCTTGTCCAGCATAAAAATGTCCATAAATATATACTATCCAAGTCACACTGCGTACTTATTGTGAAATGCATCTTGTGATGTTTGAATATATTTCGGTGTTTCCGAGCGTCCCACGAGTTCCGAGTTCTTTGCATGAAGCTGGGACGAAAAGGAGATGCTTATTAATAAGAATCGATGTAGAAATGATGAGACTATCAATCAACTTTTATTGAAACTTGGGGATTTGTAAATAAATCATTGTAGTATGATCTCATTAGTAACAACATTCGGAAAATTTTCGCCAAGACTCGCACATGAAACGTACGTATCATGTAGAGCCAAGCTTCTAACTTTATAAGGCCTTACTCACAAACTCTAGCCCTTGGTCGAAAATATGTGAAAAACAGAATAAACTGGCATGTGGCCTCCCATTATGATTACCCTCTAATGACGACAGAAAAGCTCCGAAAGAACAGTACCACATACAGAAGCAAGCCCTAGACTTGAATCTCTAATGAAAGCCTAAACGTAATTATACCTAGTGAGTGGCGACGATCCTCGCAGAAGCGAGAGAAGTAAGGAAGACCTAGAGCGAATTAAAGCCCGAAGTCAAAACCGAACGGGAACTGTGGAGGCCCTCTGTCCCAACTACGGTACTCAGAAATTAATTGAGTCACATTGCTGAGCCTCCTCTTCTCTGTACCTACTTCATGTTCACGCTTGAAATGCTAATCCTTGCTTACGAGTGGCTCAGGATTTAAAGCATTAATGCAAAAATTTTATAGTTGGGTAAGCATAGTTTGGTGATTGTAAAAGTTTTAAAGTCAGTTTGAAGATACGTAGATTCTTTTCGTCAAGTTTGGGCAAAACTTTGAGATACTTTTTATCGAAAGAAATTAAATCAAAGTATGCAGTTAGATTTTTAGCTTTGGCCCAAGGAATGGCAAAGGAAACTAATGACTATTTTTTATGTGAACCCAAGTATTATTTTTGGATCTTCAGTAGATGTTATGACTCTATGTTGTGGCTAAATATAATTATCTAGTTAAGTAAACCTTAGATTCTAATGTAACTTTTTTAAATATCTCTCTGTCTATGTTCTAAGCCTCTAAATTGGTAAGAAGTGACACCATATGGTTCTATCGGCCCCTTGTGCTCTGCCTGCCTCGTAAGGAATAAAGGCGTGATTATATGGTATGTTTGTATGCATGAAATAAACAGAATTTACGAAAATATTATAAAAGATGACTGCCTACCTCCCTTAGTAATAAAATGTATAAAGCTTCAATACACGTTTCAAGGAAGCCGAAAAAGATAAAAAAATTACAAAGATATCTATTGGAATATCAAATTACAAAGAAAATAAAAATTATCTTAAACGTGTCACAAGAAACCAATCTCATTTCAGAGGAAAACCCTGAACAGGAAAAAATCATCAAAACTTTGTGTAATCGGATAAAAATTTCGTGAAAACACGAAATTGATTTCAAACCTATCAAGTAGGTAAATGTGATGAACATATTTGACAAACTTTTTGTCGTAGATTATAGCTCTCTCGCGTCGAAAACGATAACACAAAAAAAACTCGCAATAATGAAGAGCAAGTTTTTTAATCTTTTACATGTAAAAACATAAATATAAATAAGGAAATATTTAGTCAAGGTTCTTAGCACCGCAAAACATTAAAACATAACCCACCTTCTAACGCAGTCGGGTAAATAACATATTGCACGTCATCATGGTTTTTTCTTTTAAATTTTATTCTCAATACATCATTTTGTAAATTAGTTATTTTTCCTAGAAGATCATAGGTACCTACTGTATATCAGAGGAAACACAAAGTAATAAATAAATAAATAAATAGCCTTTTTATTTTCCCATGCAAAATTGTTACATATACATTTAAAATAGATTGAATTAAATTAGGATTAATAATATGGTAAAAAAAAAAAAAAAAAAATAAATTCATGCATTCCTATGTATAGTTTTGGGTCCCTCTTCGGGTGAAGACCTCCTCCAGTACAAAGTAATATAACAATAGAACAATTCAGTCACAATTATCGAAAAACTGCTAAATAACCTCATTATTAACATAGAAAAAAACTGCTAAATAACCTCATTATTAACATAGAAAAAAACTGCTAAATAACCTCATTATTAACATAGAAAAAAATCTGACTTCCTAAAATTTTTTATGCTACTCGTACCTATGCAGTTCCTACTCGTACCTATGCAGTTCCTACTCGTACCTATGCAGTTCCTACTCGTACCTATACTCTCACGACAAGACGAATCTAATGACTTTCAAGATGAAATGTAACACCACCTATTCCGACTCTAGAGCGTGCTAAAGATATATATATATATAAGTACCTACATTGTATACAAACTCATATACATTACATACACTCGGGTAAAAAACAGCCTTAAAGAAGAATACCCACTTTATTTACTTTCATCTCACACTCTCCAAGACTATTTATTCCACACCACGTTCAGACGCCTATTTAAGTTTTCTTTGTTCACGTCCCGTAACTTTGCTGATGTCACTTTGATGGCTTTTCAAGTAGTCTTCGAGAATTATGAATACCGTACAGAATCTGCCCGCCAATTCCCTTAAAGTTTCCCGCTTGAACCAAGCGGAAACGGAACCGTTGTACTCGTAGAAGCAGGATACGAAGTAATAATCACTTCCTAAAGACGTAATTAGACACAATATTTTAGCACGAGACAGATATTAGTTTTTATTTTGTCATACTGCGACCGCTGCGTCCTAAAATATACCTTAGGTACCTAAGTAAATACTATTTCGCTCCGTATTTTGTTAAAGGTTCGTTAATTGTTGCATTTCGGTTTAAAAAATTTGCGGAATTACCCCCCAGAATATGTTTGGTTTTGCCGGCTTATATTGTTTTTTCGAATTTCATAATTTCAGCGCTGAATAAAAGTTTTGCGTCTGTTCTTGACGGTGGGTGGACAGCGAACTAAAGTTTTAAACTAGTTTGCGCGTGATAATACGTTTTTGTTTTGTTTTTCTGTTAGGTACAGGTTGTTTTTATATACTTTTGCATCGTATATTTTAATGTTTTATTAATTACTTTGATCATCAAAAATAAAACTCCTATGTAAGATAAGAGCCCATTACGTCCCATATAGACAAATACTATAAATTCCCAATTAGGAAAGATAAAGCCTATCCTAAAGTATAAGTACATATATTTTAACCTAAACATATATCTTCAACCTCTCATTAAGTAACTATATGACTCAATAACTTCAAAACTGTTATTCCAAGTTTCCAATAACACAACCTTTGAAGCTTACCCTTACTAACAAAGCCTTTATATATTTACATTAAAACCCTTACTAGAGATTTCATCCCTTAATGCTCGGATGCCAGTTAATTATGTTACACAAACAAACAAACAAACGAGTCAATCACTATATCGTCAAGTCATTAATTGTCCTGCCTTAGTGTCCATAAAACTGGTGACTGTTTGCTGAGGGCATGTATTAGGGTACGGATATGTTAGAGATGAAAGCGATTTAGAAAATAATATTTACATACGAGGCTTGGCTCTAGGCGAGGCCTATATCCAGTAATGGACTGCAATAGGCTGATTCAGTTTTGTTCAGTTGACTTACTTGATTTATGTTCCTGTGTAGCTAGGGCAGAGGCCCTCCACAGATCTCCGCCAGAACCGTACGGGATGGCGGAGATTTGTTCAGTAGTAAGTAACAGCAACTTTGTTATTATATTTAATGTTGTGTAACTAGGGTTAGTTAGTTTAGCCCTAGTTACTATGTGTATGACTATATTACCTGTGTTACCGTATATCTAAATGAATAAATAAATTTGAATGAAATAAAAGTAATATATCTATTTATTACAAACGGATGAAGATTTCAAAATCAATCATGATAATAATTATAAGTAAAGCGTAAGTAGCGATTGTATAATTGAAATATAATGACCTTTATCCATCGACTATCGCTGCTCTTCCCTAATAAAACCACAGTCTACAGAGCAGTGCCCAGCGGGGATCTCAGACGTCAGAGAATTAACGCTTTATTGAGCAGTAATCGTTATCTATTCTACTGCGATTCGAGGACAGTGAGGATCAGGAGGATTCAGGATATAGGGGCTACATTAAACTATTCATGGTATCTTTTGAAGACAATTGCCTAGTGCCTAAAATATTGTGCGCAAAGCAACGGCTTGCTAATCCAAAACTTGTATTAACAAGATTAATGTTTATACATACCTACTATATACATATATAGGTAGGTGCACACACCTGTGTTCCACGTGAGGTAGCTTGAGTTTAGCAGAGCGGGCAGATGTAAATTATCAGTGTCAAGTTACTACTGCCATAGGGGTTTTTGCCCATAGTGGGCCAGTCACCACGCTGGAAAGGCGGGCTGGTTCGCAGTGCTACTACGGGACTACTTATGTTGTTAACACTGGAAGAACTACTGCCCACCTCCCGAAAACTTCTACTACACTAGTAATCACCTCCCACATATAGGGTGGTGTTATTTTACTCTTCCGACACCACACGGTATTTCCATTACGTAATTTTCGAAAATTTTATTTACAAAACACCTTCAAATAACACGGTTCGTAAATACGGTACCCTAAAACCCGAACAAAACGTTAAAAAGACAAAACGCTTTGACACAATAAAATTGTAAACGCGTAACCTGAAACCGATTGTGGCGAAACCAGGTTATACGTTACATATACTTTACAATTTGTATAGAATGACAAACGTATTGTTTGCGTTTTGTTATTATGCGCCGTGTCCACCTACGTGTGGGTTTTATTTCTGTTTATTTGTGTTGCTGTGGGGATCAAAATTTTCAAATGGTGACAATAATACTATTATGTAGGTAGGCTGAAAATTTTCTCTACAAGAAGCCTATTTTTCCACCTGTTGACTGGGATGTTTTTGATATCAAGCGATCAAATTTATTGACATCATGTACCTATACTTATCACTAAAGGCGGTAGTCACACGCAGCTGTAGCAATATAGCATAGCACGTTTCTGGTAGAAAGACAGCTTTAAGCCATAGCATAGAGGAATAAGATGTAGACATAGAGTGCTAATGTCATACTAACTGTTATAGTAATGCAATCTAAGTGCCAAGGACTGGAACTGTGAGGCACCGAAAAGTCTGATTTGATTTTGAAATTCATTTATTCACAAGATATATAAACAAGTAGTACATAGCAAGACACAGTCAAGGGTATACAATATGAAATATAACATACCTTCCAGGCTGTCACACCTATCAAGGAAGACTTATAGCACTGTTTTTATCACTATTTACAACATATTTTCATTTTTTAAAGACAAATTATAAGCTTGTTGTATGTACACTTTGGATAGTAGCACATATATAATTTCCTTAACTTATTAAGAAAATCTAAGTAACACGCAATAACACTAAAACAAATCACAATTGGTTTTTGTAAAATACAACTTAAAAATAACTATTACTAAATTTATTGACCATTTTTCTATTATTTTACAATAAAACAAGTTGAAGGTACTACGAGATTCGTTCGAAATTTCGAATACCAACCTCAGTACGGCGCACCACACAAACAAACTTCAAGGACGAACGTCACAGTCTAGGATGTAGTGATGGGGCAGACGGTATCGATTATATTTATGAGCATATTTTAGATTTTTTAGTCTTGTTGTTCCGATTTTTGAT
Source organism: Carposina sasakii (assembly GCA_014607495.2). Taxonomy (NCBI): domain Eukaryota; kingdom Metazoa; phylum Arthropoda; class Insecta; order Lepidoptera; family Carposinidae; genus Carposina; species Carposina sasakii. The sequence goes on along the minus strand of CP053158.1, from coordinate 435,593 downwards.
ACTAGTTCATTATAATGTGCAGGATTTTTAACTAAATAAAAGGATTTGGTTAATTTAAGTATGTAATCTTCTATGAAAGGGTAATTTATAGTTTGATGGAGATATCGTAAATTTGTTAATAAAGGCGTATTATAAGATATTTTAAGGGCTTTGTTTTGTACTATTTGTAATTTATTGTAATTGGAGTTGCAAGTACTACTCCATACAGGGGCAGCGTAGGTTATACAGGGGCGCACTAATGTTGTATATATGAGCATTTTCGTACTAGGACTGAGGTTGCTTCGCCTGTTTAAAATAGGGCTTAACGCATTCATAGCTTTTATGCCTTTACTTTGAAGTAAATTAATATGAGTAGTCCAATTGACTTTTTGGTCAATTGTGACTCCGAGGTATTTGACTTGTTTTTGCCATGTAATTGAATGGCCATCTACATTTAATGTCCTCTTAAATGACAGTCGTTTTCGTGTAAATAAAATAGCTTCTGTTTTTCCTTTATTGAGTTTGAGCCTCCATTTTTGAAAATAATGACATAACTGGTCTATAGACAATTGTAAACGGTCTACAACAAGATGTATATCTATTGAAGAAGTAAAAACAGCCGTATCATCTGCAAAGCAAGCTAGATGTGTGCGTGGCTGTTTTGGTATGTCATTAAGGTATATCAAAAATAATGTAGGACCTAACACAGAGCCCTGAGGCACACCTGCCGGCACATCGAATATGTCTGAAACCTCCTCACCTATGTGCACTCGAAACTTGCGTCCCTGGAGATATGATTTGATCAAGTAAACCAAATCCATTGGTATTTTATTAATAATTAACTTATGAAGCAAGCCATCATGCCACACAGTGTCAAATGCTTTCTCGATATCTAACAGATACATACCTGTGGTTTGTTTAAGATTTAGGTTATGGGCAATGTGTTCGCTTACACGTGCCAATTGCTGTATCGTGGAATGTGACCGTCTGAAGCCAAATTGTTCGTTAATAAATTGAGTATCTATAAACCTTAACAACCTTTTGCGTATGATTTTTTCCAGAAGCTTGCTAAGAACCGGAAGTAAACTGATAGGGCGATAGCTGGTTGGATTCTTGTCGACCTTACCGGGTTTTTTGAGTGCTATAACCTTAGCTTCCTTCCAACAAGAAGGAAAGTAGCCTAGTAGTAAGCACGCATTGAAAATTTTCGCTAACCAAACAACACATTTTTGGGACATATTTTTCAAAAGTGAATTATGTACGTGATCCGACCCTGGAGCCTTCCGGCATTTTAAGGTGCGAAGTATCTTCCATATTTCATGAGGATGTACGACTTGAATAATGTGAGATAAGTTGTGGTTGTTTAAAACTTCCATGGACCTAGATACTTCCTCGATAGTCTCTTTGTCATTGTAACTTGAGGTAAGTCCCATATTCAGATTAAATGTTGAGGCTAACTCATTGCATTTCTCAAGAGTGTCTTTGGTGAGCGTACCATTTGATTTTATTAAGGGCGGGATAATCACAGGTTTGTTTCTAAAGGATTTCACAGTTCTCCATAGGTCTGTACTGGCATTTTCAATTTTAGTCATTTTTTTGTTCCACATTACGTCATTATGTTTAGTAAGAGCAACTGAGATTCTTTCCTGTAGTTGATTAATTTTGGTTTTTAGGAATCTTCGGACGTCTATGTTACATTCATGTTGGTAATGTTTTCTTAAGCAATTTTTTTTATTTATCAGTTGTATAATAAACTTAGGCATTTTATTTATTTTAGGCGTTGCTTTTTTCCTAGGGATGTAGAGATCTCTACCCATAAGCAAGGTTTTTGTTAGTTTGAGAAGTTCCTCTTCGACTTGCTCAGTACTTGTAAAAGTTTTGCTAGATAAAGTGATTTCGTTGTTTAAATACTTTTTAAAACCCAGCCAATCTGCTTCGTAATATTTGTAGTATGTGAGATCGGAGCGAACAGGTTTTCCTCCTATCGACACGAACACGGGCAAATGATTTGATGACATTGCCGATAATGTAGTAACTTCATTAATGCAATTAGCATTAAAACTTAATAAAAGGTCAGGGGTATTGGGAAGAGATTCAGCTCTATAGTGAATCAAAGTAGGTTCAAGAGGTGCATGTACAATTAATTCATGTTCCATCATGTAATTAAAGAGAACAGTGCCATGTTTGTCTGTACTACCACGACTCCATTGTGGATGTCGCGCATTAAAATCTCCAGCTAGCAGAACACGAGGTCCTAAATTAGAAAGCATATTAATGTCCTGAACTTTAAGTGGTAAGTTAGGAGACTGATAAACGGAGCAAATAATATAATTGACACCTGATAGATATAGCTGGAGTCCCACAGCCTCCATATGAATTGTGGTAGGTATACAAATTTGTGAATGTTTTATATTAGACTTTATTAAAATAGCCACGCCCTGTCCTGTACCGCTGGAATGTTTATCTTGACGGTAACAAGTATAACCAGGGATATCAATTGTAGCATTTTTACTGATCTTCGTTTCACTTATAGCTAAAATATCTAAATGTAGCCTATTGACTGCTAGGTCAGTTAGCTCATGAAGTTTAGTGCGTACGCCGTCCGCGTTCCAATACAACATACGTATTTCATTCTCATTATACATATTGTCCTAAGTTTGTAAGTACAAGAATTACCTTATCCATCATTGTCGTACAAGATGCAAATTTACATTTAATGTTATTAATCACAGAAAGAATTTGGAGTATATCACTAGTTATAGGATCATAATTGGGTTCACTATTTTTAGTCTTGGTATTAAGTGAAGAGATGTTCGGCAGATCTCCGTTTGGTTGGTTCTGTTCTGCTACCACTGACGCGTAGGTGCTCCCAGCAGGCCTTAATTTTGATATGTAAGATTTAACTGGTCCATTTGCAATTCTTGATTGGGCATTTCTTGCCTCACGAAATTTCATATATTTAATTCTTTCCTTACAATCACGGTAATTTGCAGGGTGTTTTTCTTGGCAATTGCAACACTGAACATCTTCAGTACGTTTCGTTATAGTACATTCTTTTGTTGGATGATCGCCTGTGCATTTCACGCATCTAGGTGCTAAATTACAATTTCGTAATTGAAATACGTGACCGAAAAGTCTAATGGTGCATCGAAACTGTTGGTATGAGATTAGCACTCTATGTCTACATCTTATTCCTCTATGGTCATAGTAACTAATGTGTTATCTCTGCTATAATCTAATTTATCTTTTAGTTATAGTACAGTACCTATTACCTATATCATTGTCGTTAGCACAGTCAACTTCTAGACATCGTCGTCGGCCTCTAAGCATGCCACAGAGCTTGATCTCCTTTTTTACTATCCAGTCACTATCAGCCGCCATCTTTAAGTCACCGGTCCATTTGACCGGATAACCTCATAGAAGTCATATTTTTCCTACAATTAAAATATTGTACCTACGCACCACAATAAAATAGTGGCATTTAACATAAATGCCTTACAAATTCGCGAGTTGCGAAAAGAGGGTAGTCGTAAAAACCAGTGCGCGTAATTAATCGAGTGACCGCTGCACTGCCTAACGAGGGTGAGTGGCCTAGGGGTAGTGAGAGCAGATTTTAAATATAATTTTTGTTTATATAACTTTAAGAGAAAATTTTCCCAACGGTCTTATAACATAATCTAAAGGATAAAGTTAATGCTTTATATTTAGATTGCCTATATGTATCTATTCTCATATGCTGCACTGGGAGTGAAAAAAAAATTTAAGAGCCTACCCAAAAATAATTCTTTAAAAATCCTTTTTTGTACAAATGTAGAGTTGAGAGTCTTTTGAAATCGAAGTGTGCTCTAACTGGATAATGGATTTTTATTAAAACCTGTTATTTACTTTTCTTTTACTTTTAACTCAATTTTTTTTTTCAAGGAAATAAAATAATATAGTTGAAAATAACATCAAAGTCTAGATTCTGCAGAAAATATTTTGAGAATTCCCATATTCTTTCGTAGGAGAGACTTTGCTCTTGGTGCACCCCAGGCATTCTCGCACTGTTTCTAATTAAAACCATTCTGCACCATTTAAATATTTAATTGCGCCGCGAGCAAAAAGTGTGAATGCCTTACGTCCATACTGATGTGGAGCGAAATGTTTACTGCCACAAATATCTTTACATTATTTGTCCACATTTCCATATTTATTTTTGTAGAATTGTGAACTTACCTTTGTGTGGAAAGCTTTTTGTTATACTTTAACATTTTGAAGTAGCTTTTTTGTATATACTCGTACGTGAATCGTTACAATTTATAATGTAGAAAAAGGTTTGAAAAACTTTACCAAATATTTGTTTGGGAAAATCTGAACATAAATGTCTGAGTCAGCTGCATCAAAAGACAGTACTACTTTACTAATTTTCAATGCTTTATTTGCACAAAATACGATTAAATTGGTATTCCGTCAATGTGCTCATATAACATCTGTATAATATGTGTTTTTACAAAAGAATTTAAACATTGACACATGGTCCATATATTTTGCCGTCAATACGAATTATTAAACAGTGCCTAACTTTAGTCGCAGTTTTGTAATAGGTTTTTAGGAACCGCAAAGCTTGTTACAGCGAAAGGTTAGTCCAATTAAAACAATAATCTAGACCATCATCATAAGCACCGCATATGTATGGATACAACTCAAAAAGCATTGTCTCTTTCAGTGAGAGTCATCTTGTAGGAATTTTCTTTGACAAAAAGTGAAACAATTAACTAAAAAAATTTGTTTTACCAATACATTATTAAAGATGCATGTACGAGTACCCTCTCCTTTAAGCAAATGCTGACCTTTCGAGAACAATCTCGAGATTCCCGACCGCAGTGGGTAATCGTCACTATTTTCCCCGACCCGACAAATTCGCGCGGTCCTAACGACGTCATCTAATCAAGGCGAGGTGATAGAATCTATCATTACACAGCCGAATCCAGAAAGCGCTGGAGGCATATGTGTTTGGGTACTTGTGTGTACAGTGTGTGTAAATATAGATAGGGTTCCGTTTGAGCATAGTTTGATTTATTAATTAGTTTTTTATAACCACTTTTTTCGTAATTACGCAGTTCTGGCTATCCCATTTCGATTACACGGTCGTGTGTTGTCTATTTCAATATGTACAGAAATGCGCAAATATCTATATAAACTTCGCCATCTTCATTTTATTGTTTTTCATAATATAACTTACGGTTCTTATTCATATTTGGGATGCTGGCGCAAATTAGAAGAAAAAGATATAAGTACTAGAAATACAAGTTAGCTGGGAAAAAATATGTAGATTATATTATTCATAAATATAATTAATTATAGACTCGTTTATGGACTCTTCGGTTTTATTATAACTTAATTAGGTCACCAAAATATTGTTTTATTACGACCATAATAATAAAAAATCTAAATAAACAGAATTCCGTAAATAAAACTACGCAAAGTGAACCTAACGTAGTAATATAAACTTTATATACTCGTACATACCCCACGTACTTACTTTTTATATCACCAAGAACCGCAAAGTTTATTGTCACTCCTTTACTTTTACGGATCTCTAAAAACGCGTTACGGTGGATCCCCTCTTAATCCTAAGACAGGAAATAACCAGTTCCGACCGGACCGAGCCGAACATTTCCGGATTTTTCCGGATTCCCCTTACCAAAGTAGGGCAATACCATGGAGGGAGTTCTAAGAGGATCTGTGCTATGGAACTGTCACTGTCAATGTTACACAGCGTAGTACGAACCAATCATTTTGCATATACACTGCTTCCCATCACCCGCCTGACGTTGATACTTTTTATATAAATATACGAAAATGGCTTCTCCTTTTTATCTTCTTCATGGCAAATTCTATCGTAACACTACGCCCTAAGACGTATTAAAGTAGAGTCTATCTTCAAAGTCCGTTGATATTGGAGATAGTGTCTATGTAGTTGAACTAATTTGCCTTACATTTTAAATTAGTTCCGCAAAATTCCACCTGCCATGTGAGCGTGACTAGTTTAGTTAGGTTTATGTAGCAGAAAACTTATTTCGTTAACTTAAGCTAAGTGAATACTTGCTGGAGTGAATAGAAAAGGCCTCTTTACTTAGGTGTAAGGGTTATTTATTCAGGTCGACACTTCATTATGTACTTGATAAACTTTTATCAAATAGGCTTCGGTATTTGGTATTCGATGTATGTTTTTTAAGAGCTTTAAACCTACTATTACTAACCCTACTATTAAACCTACTATATTACATAGCTACTTATCTATATATCGAAGGCATATTGTAGAATACACCGAATCACGGTTAGGCATTTTGAGTCGTTAGTCTGTTTAATTCATTACGCTAGGACTGCAACTTACGAGCCGAACGAGCGAAGCGAGCGTAACATGTTAGTGCTAGAAAATTAAATTCTTTCATGATATTCAAAATGCCTAGCCGTTTTGTAATACGTCGTCATGAGTCGTCAGATTTAGACACCAACATGTTAAAAGGCTGCTTAAAAGAAAATAGGTTATAAAAGAATAGTATTTATTACCTGATTAATTAATGTGGACAGATACGAGGTAGTTGAATTTTATGAGCTTCTTTCTCAGTAAACTGGGCTGGGCTATTTATTTTGGTTTAAGTGGATCGTATTCTTCTACTACTTGAAGTTTTAGGCAAACAAGAGCACAGATAAATATAAGAAAGAATATTTTTATGCATATTTTTGATTAAGTATTGCTTTAAAAGTTACTTTTGTCAAGAATGTATTTCGTCTTTATCCTATCCTGTGTTTGCTGAATTTGTGTCTTATATACTCTAGTATCTAAAATAATACCTAAAATATTACAACGGTGCTAAGTTCAATGAGCATCTTTTTAAAGTCCCAGTTTTTTACCTAGGTAAATTATTTTCTTAAAGCTAGTAGTTAACAAGAGAAGTCCTAGATTTTTTTGCACTAAATTATTTTCTAAACGTCAGAATTTATCAAAATTTCCTTCTTCGACTCAGCCTCTTAACCCATTACAGCATAAAGTTTGTTAATGAAGTAAATAAAGCTTTTAGGTTATATAATGGGTAGTTGGCGTCACATGTATGACATAATAAGCTAAAAATAGAACATTTACATATAGTAAGGATTTTATGACCCGTCCGATATATCGGACGCTATGCATGGCGGACCAATACGTTCCTGTAGACACTAACTATGTGAAATAAATAAAACAGGGAGTATTTTTTACTAAGTTACATTTATTACTAATAAGTCTAACACAAATAAGTTATTGAATAATATGGTAGTCCATAAAGCACTTTGGGTGAAGTCCTACGTCACATTTCATACATATGAATTTTTTCGCCTTTCCTCCGCATTTACTTGCACAGCGGCGTTCTGTGCTTATAGGTACAATCCAGTGACCTTTACCATCATACCAGGTATTGGATAATATTTTGGCTGGCTTTTGTCCTTGACGGGGTGGAGTTCCATGTGTTGTCAGCAAGCTGCGCGCCACATACCTTCTAAATGAAAATAGTGATTCCGTCTCTTTATTAGACCCATTTTTTCTTGCAAGTAGCCAACTATTCACTATGGATACATCTAGAAAGTAAGCAAAAATTGGCCACCACCACTTTCTAATACGCATTCTTGTACGAAGGTTCGCTACAGCTTGATCACATTTATCCACACCACCCATGTGCTTATTGTAGCTTGCTATTAGTGAAGGTTGGGGGATTGCAACTTTTGCCTTCTTTTCCTTGGACCAGCGAGTGGCCGATGTCAAGTCCCAGTTTTCAAAATTAGTTGCTACTGTGACCGCACTATTATCGTTCCACCGACACACAAACACATCCTCTGACATGCGGTACTCGCTATAGCCACGTTCTTCTCGCTTGAACTGGTTGACATCTTTTATTGGACAGTTTTCAATACGGTTGGCCCTTATTGTGCCAGTCGCGTAGTAGCCCAACTGTCTCAGATGCCTCAGCAAAGATAACGACGTGAAAAAGTTGTCGAAGTATATTTTTACGCCACTTTGAGCTGGCAGCTTTGCTAGGTCTGTGAGGTTGAGAACTACATCTCCGCCTAATCCAAAATCCTTCTTTTCAGCAGATTTTCCGGTGTAGAGATAGAAAGCCACCATATATCCAGAACTGGCACACATAGCCCAATTTTTGAAACCAAATCTAATAGGTTTTCCTCTTATAAACTGCTTAGCATAATGTTTGCCATAGTACGGTATCATACTTTCATCGACGCTGTAATGCTCGTCTAGATCATGGTGTTTTTGAAAGGACTCACCCAAGCTATCTAGCAGCGGACGCAATTTATACAGCCTGTCAGAAGAAGCCGATAACTGTGTATTGTCGTTCAAGTGCAAATGTTGAAGTATCGCTTCAAATCTGTTGCATCTAATGTTTTCTGCGAGAATCTTCGGCACATCATTGTCTCGCGAGAAATATAACCTTTTATTAGGTAGCTTAGAATAGCCTGACAGCAACATAGCACCGATCACAACATAAATTTCATCCTCTTATACCATCAATGGTTTGTTTTTCTGACCAGCATACAGATTTGTTTGGTTAACAATGTGTTTTAGTAAACCTTTGTGGAAATAAAGCTTGAAATACTCCAAGGGATCTTTACAATTATTGCTCTCTTGGGAAGTAGGCTGTGATATGAATTCCGGGCATCTAAAGTCAGGTAACTGTTTTTTCCATATCGTCGTCCTTTTCTTTTTAGCTTGATTTTGCGGCGGGTTTTTTCGCGCTTATAGAGCAGAAAGTGGCTCGTTATTTTCGTCATCGCTTTCCTCACTTGATAGTGAATTCGACGGTAGTGGTTTTTCCGCATTAGAATCTTTCGTTGATCGTAAACGTCGTAACTCACATGTACTTTGAAGTAAATAACAGCCCAAGTGGTTTAGGTTAGCACCATGTTCATCGTCTGAACCATCACTGTCCTCATCCGTAGCTTGTCCACTCCGTTCTATAGGTGGTTCAACACAAATAAGATTTTCACCACCAGTCTCACTATCATCTTCGCATTCCAAAGCAGATAAAATTTCATGCACCTTCAAGCTGTAACAAGGAACAAGAAAACCACGCCTTAGTGTCCGCCATGCATAGCGTCCGATATATCGGACGGCATTCAAATCTCGCTCATAAGATGCAAAGCAGCAATATTCATAAAGAAAGGAGGTTTTATTTACGTAGCTAGATAATATTTTAATAAACAGAATAAGTTTTATTTATTGCATCTATAAAAAAATACAAGAAAATTAAAATAATGCTTACCGCTTTTTCATAATGCTCCGACTTCGATCTGCCATTTTAGAAAAAGTAATAAAAGGCGTGTTTTTTTTTTGTTTCAATATTTACGCGATGTTGCCAAATATAAAAATATGTATTTAACTTTCGTTCAAAAACAAATAACTGTCAAATATAATTGTTTTTTTTTTTTAATGGCTAATTATATTGCGTCCGATTTATCGGACGTTATGCTGTAATGGGTTAACTACAAAAATCCATGTTAAACCTAATCAAAATGACCATTAACTCCGATCTTAATGGTAGTTGATGGTCATCCAATAACCATAAAGTAAAACGAATTTATACTTGAAATAGCTTTAACACAAAGTCCTTATCATTTTATTGGAACGAGGGTGTTCAATTAGGTCCTAAGTGCCCAATAAATTACTTAAGATATCAAACATTTCTAATGTTTGACGAACAGTGAGTGAGTTTCTGTCATCTATACATATCCCTATTCTTATGCGGGACTTCACTAGAATACATCAGCTGCATCTCCCTCCGTGCATTTCGTAAGAGTCAACTAAAAAGATCTCGGGCATTCTCTCAGACGGCGATAAGCTGGCAACTTGTTGATGAACAGTTTCATCTGCCCCCCCATGTTAAACGTTGCTGTGGGATTTCCTTGATAATTATAATCGAGCTGTTGGGAGGTAGCATTCCCACGGACCTGAAGTACTCCCGGGGGAAGACCTTGTTCCTCATCTCCGGCGCCGGAGTGAGGTCTGACGAGGAACAGTTCCCCCACCTCGCCATGCGTAGTCTGGTCGCTCTCTGTACTCGCTGGTCATGAGCCAGATACAGAAGGCGGTACTCCTTGGCACGCATCGTGAGGAAGTTCCTGAAGCGCACTGAGCTTAATATAAATTGAGGTACAGTAAGTGACAATAAAAAATATGCAATAAGTACTCATTAAATGCACCATTATTCTATGCTGCTCTGGGAGTGAAAAAAAAAAGTATAATATTACAGCTGCTTCACTTTCCGGGCATACTGTACAAGTCAGTAGAGGGACAAGAGGGTTTTGGTGTTTTATAGACGATGGGCAACCTGTCACTACTAACCGAACTTGTACATCTCAACTATACCCTTAAAATTGGTCAGAAGTGGCATCATGTAGTTCTATCGGCCCTTGGTGCTCTACCCACCCCGTAAGGGATAAAGGCGTTATTATATGTAGTATGTAAGTGCACCAATATGCACTACTAGACTGTGTTATCTAAAACAACACATTACCTTGATGATCTTGCAGTTTGCATTTTTGGCTATCCTTTATCGGGAATACAGCCATTTGTATAATAATTTATGTGTGTAATAATTAAACAAGTAGGAATGAACGTATAAATTGTTCTTTATACGTTCATGCAAGTAGGTAACTTTAATACAAGTCTAAGTGAGTAACAAGGACGTAAGTACGATCATGTATCCCATTACCGCACCAAATTAAAATGGCTAAATATCCGTTTCCGCTGTGATTGTCACCTTCTATGTTTTCTGTATAACATTTTAAATAATCCTCCTTCCCCTCAGTATCTTCACGAACGTCTTGAATTCTTCAATTCAGACGAACGTCTTCTCCGCGCCTCACGCAATAAAACCCTTCGGGTGCCTGAGCGTAGTGCGGCGCTGTTTTCAAACTCCTTCTTATCCACGGCTGTTCGTCTCTGGAATAAGCTTCCGCTGGAGATACGAGAGTCTTCTTCGGCAGCGGTTTTTAAGTCAAGGGTGCAGAAATACCACACGACTCTACCAAATGAGACATAAGTAGTGTATTGTGGTTTGTCTTTGTCGGTGTAAGTAGTTCTTAAGTTATTTTATTTTTAATCAATGTTATTCGTTTTTATTGTATTGCCCTAAGCTTTTCTCCAGTAATTGGGTTAACTGGTAGAAAATGCTATATTGCATTAAGTTCGCCCATGTACCAAAATTTTTTGTGTGTACAATAAAGTATTTTATTATTATTATTTCTTTTTATGATCTTTTTTCTCTCCGAAGAGGTTATTGGGCACGGGCCGAAGCCAAGTGTTAATAAATTAAGTGGAAGAAAGAAATTTTCGTACAATTCGACAGGTGTTAAGTATGACTGCCTTTTGCATGAGTGTGTATGTGGATGGATGAATGTCAAGTGTTTTTAGACTAGTATGTAATGTTTTAGGGATCACTCCTGTAGTAGATAAAATGATGGGTACGGTTCGGACTGTGCTTATCTGCCATTGTTTTTTTATCTCTATAGAAAGATCGGTGTATTTAGCTATTTTTTCAGTGTGTGTAGTTAGTAAGTTGTGAGTGTTGCTTATGGCTATATCTATGAAGAAGGCTGTCTTATTTATTTTATCTAGGATAGTAATGTCTGGTCTATTGTGATGTATTGTTTTATCTGTTATTATAGTTCTGTCCCAATATATTTTAATGTCACTGTTTTCTAGTATGGTTTCAGGTTGATATTATTATTATAAGGACTATATATTATTTTCAAACGGTTGTTATGAATATACCGATTAATATCAAAACTCCGAACCATAAAACACTATTGAATTCAACACCAATATTATAGTGCTAATGGAAATGGTAACTTTCTATTCTACATATAATAGGTACATTAACAACTGTCAATATTTAGTAATAAATGCCAAGAAATTTAATACATTTATTGGCATATTGTGTTACTTATTGAGACGCCTACATGGAGCTCGTAAAAATAAAATAATTTAAATACTGACTAATCGGACCACAGGGCCTGGTTATACAGGGTGTAACAGAAAGGGTATGTTAAGCGAAAAGCTACGTAAATAGCCCACTGTAGAGAACCTATCCACAAAATTTGAGACTCGAAATCGCATGTTTATTGCAACATTTTATATTCAAAATTGTAAGAAAATTCCTGAGATATTTAAAAATTCTCTATACTATCAAGAAAAATAAACATGTGATTTCGAGTCTCATATTTTGTTTATAGGTTCTCTACAGTGGGCTATTTACGTAGCTTTTCGCTTAACATACCCTTTTTGTTACACCCTGTATATTAGGTTTTAGTTACTGATGAAGTGCATTATAGTTTCTAAAGATGGATGGATCTTTTATTGGAATATGTTACGTAAGCTAGATAATTAGGTAAACCTAGGTTAGGCTATGTCTAGAATCATATAGACGGCCGACTGGTCTAATGGGTAGTGACTCTGCCTGCGACGCCATAGGTCCTGGGTTCGAATCCCGGTAGGTGCAAACATTGATGTGATGAATATCAATGTTTGTTTCCGAGTCATGGATGTTTCTATACTTATTTATGTATTTATATACCGTTGCTTAGTACCTACGACACAAGACCTTAGGGATCTTACTATGGGACTAGGTTAATGTGTTGTGTAGTGTGTGGATGTTTAGACAATTTTCTGTAAAAGGCTAATTTCATCTTTTAGAATTATCATATAGTAATAGCACACGAAAGCACGTATATATCGGACTATGGCCAGACACACTTGGCATTAATATCCCTCATAATTCCGCAAAATACTTGTGATATATAGGTGGCTTCCCTCAGCATTTCAACTTGTGACAGATCATGTAACTGCCACCACTATTCTAGGCGTTGCTGAGGGATCTTCCTTAAGATTCTACAGTTTTAGCTACCCCATTTAGGAAACACAGCCGTGTCTATACCTATCAATATAAAATGATCAGCCTACTAAAGATTCTTACAACGATATAAAAACGATAAATCTAACAAAAACAATATTAAATTCCATAAAACATCTAATTCAAATAAAACTCACGGAAACACCAATAAAAGTTCTCATATCCTTTACTTTGATTTACGTGAAAATGCGTAATATAATTAATAAACGGTAATTTGTAGGGATGTTTGTCACGATAAATAACGTGGCACGTGCGGCCTGCGGGGCCCTGCTGATTTATAAATTCTGTCGCGGTGGGCCTGTATGACCCGGCGGTTGATTGGCTGGAAAACCTAGTATTGTTAGTGTTGTACTAAACAAATACCCTAGGTACATCAAAACGTTTTAATTCTACGCAACCGTTTCTTTTGCAAAGGGCGGTTTAATGTTATGATTGTGATTAAGCTTTAGAAAATTATTGTTTGCACTCTTTCATTCCCTCACATGGGTCGTAATTAACTAAACATAATCTTGTATAATAACGAACAGGAATAGTTTCAAAAATATATAACCTGACTTTGGGAGAGCAATAAAATAACAAAATAAAAACTTGCACTGATCTCACGTTACACCATGGAATTTAAATAATTAAGCTCTTATATGGGTATATAAAGCTGTTATAAAATTGCTATCAAGCAAATTGTTTCTATACCACGTTTTACCTCGTGCCGGCAATGAACGCGGTCAGTAAGCAAGGTCCCAATGGCGGTTGAAAACGTAATCCTGCAGCAAAGATTAAAATATAGAAAGTATATTTGCAAAATGAACAGCGTAAATATCAATATTATTAGACTTTCTTTGGCGACCATACAGCTACAAAACACCAACTGAAAGACAGTACAATCCAGATACAATTTAAAATGTGTTGTTTTCCTCTGCTGATGTGAGACATTATTCAAATACATCACCTGCTTCTCCTCTTGTGCATGTCGTATGAGACTGACTAACTAAGGGGAGTTGTCTCAGGCGACAAGCTAGCAACTGGTTACTGATGATTTACATCTAACATGCTATACTTAACGCGGCTGTGGGGTCTCCTTAACGTTCTTGCAGTCTTGGTTACCCCATTTTATGCACACAGCCAATGTATGATGTACGTTTTCATCTAGGTTTTGACCTTTACCCAGATGAAAAGTAGCATCGCTCATACATAACACAACTCTTGGATCCTTAACTCAATTTTATTTGTTGTTAATAGAGCCAAATGAAATAACTGACATTCTGTTATTTTTATCCTTTGCCCTTACTTTACGCTCGCTCGGTCCACAATCGCCGGGATCACTTTGTCCCGGGAATATGCTTTTCTATTGTCATTATAATTCCGCGTTTTTTCGGTACGTACTCGGTTTTTCATTACGTTAATGAAAACGTTTCTGTCAAAGGTCTCGATGGTTATTTCTGTTATTAGAATTTATATTTTTCATTTTTGGTCAGTTATTTAGCTTTTTTATTTTCTTTTTAGAAATGGAGTTATTGTTAGGATAAAGCTGTAGAAATTTAAGCTAATCTATATAACATACATAACAATATGAAGTAGGTATATGGTATCTTGCTATAACGGTCAGTACATCAGAGAAAATATATGTAAATACAGACATACCTACTGGAAAAGGTATAGCTAGAACTGCACTTATAAACACACACACATACACACACGTAAAGTAAATTATCAGTGAGATGTTGTTAACTTATCACGAGAGAGAATTCCAGAGTTGTACCTTAGTTGACTCTTACGACCTAGAGAGTTAAATATCCCCTAAATCTTTAGCCAATAGCATCACGTAATTATAGACGAAGGGTTGAAGGCTCTCGATTGAGTGAGTGCAGCCATACCCGCCCTCAAATGTAGCAAATTGCGGCTTAAGGTGTTTTACTTTTAAGTGTACTCATATGAGTGGTTATCGACATTTGAAATTTTTAAACGCTAGTAGTAAAAAAGAAAAATATTAAATATAGTAGATGCCAGCGACTTCGTCCGCGTGGACTACATAAAAAAAAACAAAATATCGAAATTTACCTGGATAAAAAAAAACATTTTCCCGGGATAAAAAGTAGCCTATATGTTAAGTGGGACCTGTCACAATATATTATTGAAAACTACATCAAAATCGGTTTAGCCGTTTCTGAGATTAGCGTGCACAACCGCACAGACAGACAAAAATTCCAAAAATCATTGTTTTGGGTACTATTGCGTTGATAAAGGTATTCTATAATATTTTTTCTTATATATTTTCCATGTACAGACAGCGATCCGTTACATTTTAATATATGTATAGATAGATTTTAAAAAAAGCCTAGTATTATCTAATATCAATAGGTAAATATGTCTGTAACTAAAAACAGCGTAGGGCTACAGTGTGCATATGGAAGGTCTGTTGACCATTTTAACTTTACAGGATAGTCAACCGGTCTCCGTTACTATGTATCACGTATATTATATACCCACATAATAACATTATTCCAGAATGATCTCATAATTTGATCTAAAATGTACCAGGTCCCCATAAATCCATGTAACCGTACCCCAATTTGCGACATAAAATTAGATGGGAATCCCCGCGGGACTTCCTGCTTACTCCTCATTTTCATAAGCGGTTCATATTACAGGGGATCGGGGGTTTATTGTGGATGTGGACTTAATAATGGTGAAATCAATAACTTACCCAAAATATTTGTATGTACTAATGGACTCCCCCAACTCCTTTCACGTTGACTAACTAAAAAATGTCAAAACAACATTCTATTTGAATCGGTATTTCTTAACGTATACACTTAAACATACAGGATGATTTTTGGTCGTCAACGTTCCCGAAAACTACGGAATCTCCTCATCATCACTATCATTTTTCTCCATGGAAGCATACCTGGGAAGTGTCTGGTTTCCAAAATATTAGAGTTCAAATTTGAGTAAATAGACTGCGTTTTTCTGCATAAATGCACATTGACGCGTGTAGCAAGATTTTTTCACGAGAAATAATTAATATCTGTCAATGAAAAAACTAGCATAAACACTGGACAATATAAATTTCGCACGATCAAGGAAATTAAAATGATTTTTCAAAAAAAAATTTTTTTTCCCAGTATTTTTTTTGGCATAAACTTACTTTATTTCATGTATAGAATACGTACCCTTCGTTAAAGGTGGCCACAAAAAACACCCTGTATAATTTATTCATTGCTTGTTGACTTTTGATAATTCTATGTTTATTTCATGATCAATTGTCCTACATAAGTAATTCTGAATTCATTTTACGGAAGACAACGGCTGCATAGTATCTTTTGCCTTTCCATTTAGGTGATTAAATAAAATAAAAAAAAATTAAACTGCCAAATGGAATGATTTTGAATTTTCATACTTTTCAGTACATCGCGGTCGGCGTCGCGTACGCAGGCATTTTCTCGGTTCCAATATTCAGATTTTTTAATTGTTAAGAAATATCTAAGTGGTTAGTTCTGTATTATAGTCGTATATAAAACAGATAGGTAATCTATGTATTTTTTATAGAACTTCTTTGTGTCTTGATTTATTAGTTGCGAAGTTAAGTGTACGAAGAATTAAGTGTACTGTTTGTATATCTTCATCATCATTTAACAGTTACTTTCGAAAATCGTGTACGTTAGTATTACCATTGAGAAAAGAGTGTAATAGAGTACAAATATATATATGATATTTTCTTTGCTTTTGACGTTTATAAAAACGGCACCGACGGCCATTACTGTTACTTGTGTACAACAAAAAGTATTTCGAGTGTCAAAACCACGTCAAAACTAATAGTAGTAAGTTCAATGGCGGATGGTCCCATTTTTTGACTTTGTTTCAGATCTGTATAATTCATTCATCTGAGGTATTTACATGCATAAATATTATTTATTTTTTATAGTTATACTCTCATATAATCAATCAAATACCAAGTCTTACTTAATTATTTTGCTACACAGCCAGATTAACCGCCATAAGTTGTCTGTATTCGAAAATTTAAATTCCGTAGAACATTCCACATTAGAATTTGAAATCCCGCCTTTACCTTGTCCAAAGAGGTTCCGTACGTTACAATGAGTTCGCTCTTCATTCACATAGGTACTTGTATGGAAGGGGGGAATAGGAAAGGGGGTTCCGAAGGCAGGGTGTAAACCGTTTATGATTATAAAAGGGTTCTTTCCTAAGCTTTTTACGTTCTTACCTCATTTTTTCCTTCCCTTCGATATTGTGTGAAATGTTGCAGATTTACTGTAATGGTAATCGAACGATTGAATGGGAGTGAATGCTTCGGAAAATATAGTTCTTGAATAATTTTGTTATGGCAGCGATTCTTGTAGCAATAGAGGTGAATTATCTGTTAAGTTGCGGGCAGTAACTAGTGTATTGGTAGAACTAGTTGTGTTCCGTGTTTCCGTCTGCCTAAACAATAAAAAAATATATTTTTGACTTGTTCATCTGTCTCTGATTATTTTTGAGCAGGTATGTACGAGTACTGTGTATTTTTAAATTGGTGATCCCAAAACCATAAAAGCGTGAAAATTACTATGAAAAATAATACTACATAGTGCTTCCATTACATCCTGTATGCAGGTTAAATCGAATACAAAGTTTAAGTGACATGATATGCGAGTTCGATCTACAGAATCAACACGTAGAAACTCGCAAGTTTATGTATAATATTGTATTTCATTTAATGTTAATTTATTAGCCGATTAATTAAAGAGTAATTGCCCAATAAACGGAGCGGGTGTGAATAAAATGACCATTGGTCAAACTGACCAGTTTTCAAGTCCCCGGGGTGATTATTGACATGAGATATGAACAGTATTAATGTTGGTTAATATTATGGCGTAATTCCATAATTTAATCTCGGATATTCATAATATTAGTCTACTAATATTAACAATATAGGATAAGAAAATTCTTTATTGAGCCATCAAAAAGGCGAACTTCATGATACATACTGGAATTTCTTCGAGTTAACGAGCATAATTTTGGTACTTTATGGAAATCTGCCATCTTCTTCTTCCTGCCCTATTCCCTACTTTTCTTCCATTTCAGATCGATCATAATGTCTAGATTTCCTATCATAACCTATAAAATAATTGAACCTCTAAAGGAGACAGGTTCATAGAATAATAATGCATTGAAACCTTATCACCCTGCCTAATGAGATATTTGCTAATACTCGTAGTTAATGCTGCACCATGCTAAAAGTGTATATAGCCTCGTAGAAGAATCTTTAGGTAAAGACTGAATAGAAGAACCATTACACGGTTTTGGCCAGCATTGTTCTTTAATCTCCTATTATTGGGTCGGTGCACTGTTGCTAAAGATCATCATCATCATCATCAGCCTACTTCAGTCCACTGCTGGACGTAGGCCTCCCCCAGGGCACGCCACAAGACTGCCATGGGGGGTATTTGCCCATAGTCACCACGCTGGGCAGGCGGGTTGGTGACCGCAGTTTGTATTTTGGACTATGTTGTCAACACGGGAGGCGCTGCTGCCCACCTCCTGGAAACCCTTAATCATCTCGTACGATACCCACGGGCAGACATGGGGTGGTACGAATTCTACTCTGCCGCCACCCCGCGGCCTTGCTGCGGTTGCGGCGTTGCTAAAGATAACTTGGATTAACTAGAATTAGAACTTCAGGGTTACGAAAGACATTCATGGTTATGATGAATAACTCAAGGTTAATAGAATTATTTTTACAAAATATGTATCGAATTCGTAAGCAAATCGATTACCTCTTCTTATGTCTTAATTACCTTTACTTTTAACTATATTTATTATGTATATTATATCTGTGGTACTGGTAAGTAATTGAATGTGACAAGTAGATATAATATATACTTACGACTAAAGAGGAGCTTAAACTAATTTCAGTTATTTTTAACTAATTTAATTTATACATACATACATATAATCACGCCTTTATCCCTTACGGGGTAGGCAGAGCACTAAGGGCCGATAGAACCACATGGTGCCACTTCTGACCCATTTTAAGGGAAAAGTTGAGATGTACAAGTTCGGTTAGTAGTGACAGGTGGTCAACCCATCGCCTACAAAACACCAAGACCCTCTTGTCCCTCTACTGGCTTGTACTGTATGCCCGGGAAGAGAAGCAGCTGTAGTATTACACATTATTTTTTCACTCCCAGAGCAGCATAGAAGACTTTAATAGAATTTAATTTATACTGTACAAAAACATATCTCATGTTTAAAATATTATTCTTCTATACGTTGTTATTCCAATCCTGAATTATTGCACAAACTATACTCTACTTTCAAAGTAAATTGTAAATTGTACCTTATCAGGTTGCGACTGTTACCTAACAGCACGTTATGTATTGACAGTTAAATAATTGTGTACAAGACAAAAGCATTGCAATTGTCGCCCTCGATAAGCCCTACTATTAACATAATTTATGTCTTGTCTAAATACGGGTTGTTTTATCTTTAGTTTAGGCTCAAATATATTAATAATACCTACTTACATATAATAACACACACGACTGTATTACCGGAATGGGGTTGCCATAAAATACGAGATCGTAAAGGAAATACCACAGCCACGTTTAGTATTGCGGAGATAGATGTCAATGATAAGTGACAAGTGGCAAGTTAATTGCCTGTGGCAATGCCCGAGTTCCTTAGTCACGGAATATGCGCGGAAAGATATTCAGCTGATGTATTCTAGTGAAACACCGCATTAGCACAGGATTCCCGAAAACTCCTTACCAATTACCCGAAATTACCATTTATATATATGTTTGTATATGTTTTTAAACATAACCGGTGTTATTACAAAAGAGAGCCTAAAGTTAGACCCGATTTAAATGTGATATTTGACAGCAAAATGTATGGGATATCTGCCAAATTAAGGGTACGTTTAGCTTAAAATAATTTTAAATTCTTTTGTGATAACACGGAACAAGTTCAAAACGGCTCCGATTTTAAATCCCACATCATCTGACCTATCAATTTGTGGAAGCAAAAACCCAACCAATTTTTCCTTCAAATGAAAATCACATAAGTTACGTGTTCGAAATGACAACGATGAAAAAGCAATTTTGCGGCATCGGAGCAAGGCGACAAACAAATTTGAATTTAAATGGAGCACACATGTTTTGCTGATTCCGTATTCCGAGGCGGTGCTGTCTTGGGTTTGTCTCTTACAACATTTGGGAAGTAAACACGTCCAGTAAAATCACGGATAAAATAATAGTAGATCATGATTTATTTACTAAATATTCAAGCAATATAGTATTGGTAAATAAATGAACAGTGGAAAAATAAAATAAACAATTTTCTAGGTTGAATCATAGGTTTCTGACATTTGGCAATATTTTCAAAAGCAAACGAAATTCTATCATTTTATCCGAAGAAAATGGTCATAACGAAAAACATTTTATTTATTTAGTCCTTTATTTCATGCAATATAATTGAAACATTTCTAACCGCACTGGAAAATTATTTCTGTACTAGAGGACGCACGCGACTCCGTCCGCGTGGACTGCAGAAAAAACAAAATGTCGACATTATCCGAGATAAAAACATTTTCCCGCGAATAAAAAGTAGCCTTTATGTTAAGTGGGACCTGTCACAAAATATTCCTGAAAACTTTATCGAAATCGGTTCTGCCGTTTCTAAGATAAGCGTGCACAAACGCACAGACAAACAGACAACAATTCCAAAAATCATCGTTTTGGGTACTATTGCATTGATAAAGGTCTTCTATAATATTTTTCTCAGATACTCGTATATTCCATGTACAGACAGCGATCCGTTACATTTTCATTATATGTATCATGTATGTACTTATATTTATAGCGGTATAACTGCCAATATCCTTGATTTTCAAGAAATATAACTTTATACTTTCCTAACAAAATTTTTATATAATTTTCTTCATCACGTTCAAAGTATTTATCACCATAAAATTACATAGAATTGAACGAAAGATAAACCTGCTATTAAAAACCGGAAAACAAATGAAAATAACAAAGTTTAACATTTTCTTTGTAAAGACTTTCAAACCCTGCTGCAGGGTGGAGCTTAAGAAGGGTTGTTAATACCCTGTAATTAAATTGAAAAGATAGCATTATTGCTTTTCAAATTCTTTTCCGCCCTTGTTTGTTATTTCAGAAATAAATTGTAATTTATTTTTAAAATAAAACCATTATTTGAAGCCCTATTATTTGCGATATTAATATATAAAAAATGTACAATTCAATACAATATATTTTAAAAATAACCTCGCTTTCTAAGTGAAGTAAGTTCGGAAATAATTATCGTTAAGTTCGAATATCTTCATCAATTATCTTTACTGCCCATAAAAGTACACGCGAAATTATTTTAATATCTCCATAGTTCCAGTTTCTCGTAGTATCAGAAAATTTGCGGCACCTGAGGCAGATAAATGCTTTTAATTACCCTTTACCCCATCCCCCTCCCTGTGCACCCTCTTTTCCCCCGTCTACCCCCGCGTTTACCTTTGCACTCATGCTCTTGGTACATAAAATTGTCACTTTCATTTTCAGCCACTTTTTAGCCGATGATAATGGAAAAAATTTGATTTGATTTTTTGTCGATTAATGGCGGGTGGCCGGGCATTGGTTTATACTGTATGTATGTATGTATGTATAATGTATGTATATTATATCGTCGTTTTCCTCTCCCAAGCGGTTTTTCCTGAGCTGCAAAATGCTAAAGACTGCATTACGTAGCTCAAAGGGTGTGAAAAAAAAATTAATTAAACGAAACTCTTTGCGTTCTTTTTTTAAAGAATTTTTTATATTACTACAATAAACCATATTACACATATAATAAGTTAGTGTTATATACACTTACGCTCGTATTCTTAACTAGTGGACGCCTGCGACTCCGTCCGCGTGCACTACAGAAAAAGCAAAATGTCGAAATTATCCGGGATAAAAACATTTTCCCGGAATAAAGAGTAGCCTATATGTTAAGTGGGACCTGTCACAATATATTCGTGAAAACTGTATCGAAGTAGGATCAGCCGTTTCTGAGATTAGCGTGCACAAACGCACAGACAAACCGACAAACAGACAAAAATGTAAAAAGTTTTGGGTACTATTGCGTTGATAAAGGTCTCCTATAATATTTTTTCTCATATACTCGTATCTTCCATGTACAGACTGCGACCCGTTACATTTTTATTATATGTATAGATATAGATAGATGGTTACTTTTCCCTCGAGGCCACTAGAGTGATAGATGATAGTTCTTAGATTTTATTGGCATAAGAGTTATTTTTCACTGATTGAGAGTGATTAAACTTTGAGCCAACTGTTAATTTATATGGGAGTAGGTATAGGTCATAAATCATCATCATCAGCCTATTACAGTCCACTGCTGGACGTAGGCCTCCCCCGGGGCACGCCACAAGACTGCCATGGGGGTTATTTGCCCATAGTCACCACGCTGAGCAGGCGGGTTGGTGACCGCAGTTTGTATTTTGGACTATGTTGTCAACACGGGAGGCGCTGCTGCCCACCTCTCGGAAACCCTTAATTGCCTTGTACGATACCCACGGGCAGACATAGGGTGGTACGAATTCTACTCTGCCGGCACCACGCGGCATAAATAAAAGTCATAAATAAATAAACATAATCCATGAAATTTTCTATGGGTGTAGAGTTTGGGCAGACAACAGTTTTCTTTCGTTTATTAAAACAAAATAAACAAGAAATAAAATATTCTGTAACGCATTCATTAACCTATCAGTTTTCATGTGTCAACAGCATTTAAAAGGAATAGAACCTGCTATCCTATCTCCAAAGATATTGTTTCAGTATGCACGATAATTAGCAGGAATGTTTCCAGATTATCTAATAAGCGAAACATTCCAACAACTTTTTCTTTCACTTTATCAGTTCCTTAATTCTTAATGCACAGAGTTCACATTGAATCAAATGTAATCATTTTAACTTCAAGTTATTTTGGTTAGTTGAAAGTAATTTTATTGGTAAAACTATTTAGAAGTCTATTTACTGTATACTTAACTTCAATAGTAAAGTCACCTAAAATTGGCGCTAGTTTCTCTGTATAAAATATGTACTACTTCATATATTTTTTTAGTTGCAGAAAAATCCGTGGGACTTGGTTATCTAAACAGGCTATAGAGATACGTTTGAAAACAATGCTTGTATCTTTATTCTAATTATCATACGTATGAGAATGGGCTCTCTTGTTTCTATGAAATTCCAATACTTCGCGATAGCTATTGACTTTACTTTATATGTAATAAAATCTAAAATATCATGGCCATATAATTTTATTTTAATCACAAATATAAAACCCGAAATAAGACAAGACATTGGTTCAATTTTATATGTGTTAACGGCTTTTAGACAAGATTATTTCAAAGGGAGACTACCTATCAAAGATACAGCATGAGAAGGTATTCATAACAGGGTTTAAAAATTAATGACCGTAATGTAACACCTATGCGATATATATATATTACAGTACACGACCCTGTATCGGTGTGTTGACGCATCATTAATTTTTTATTTCTCTAAAACATTGCGCTAGACTGCACAATTCATATCTTTCCCTACTCATGTCTATATATATATACAGTGTGTACTCACTCATATCTATACGTATACAGTATAAGCGGTGATAGCACAGTGGTTAAGACGTACACCTTCCAAGCGGGAGGCGTAAGTTCGATCCCAGTCACGGGCCTGTACCAATGAATTTATTTCATGTACAGATTTTAAAGCTCGTGCCTCTGAAAGCACGTAAAACCGTTGGTCCTGCGCCTGTTCTCTCTCCGGTAGTGTGGGCTTTCCGTCCCATCGGACTATGAGAGTAACGGAATAGAGAATGCATCTGTGTTTGCGCACACACTTGTGCACGATAATATCTCCTGCGTATCTGGCCAATCTCCGCTTGGTCGCCTTGGCCGAAATACGGTCGGAGATCATCATCATCATTGCTCTGAGTGACATAGCTTTGAATTTGTTATTATTTAAAATTGACCCTTGCGCGAGCGCCCATAGCTCGTCACTCAGGTACTGCTACTCAGGTACTCAGATAAAAGTGGGCAGTTAGATCCCCACATGAAGGTATTTTTATCGATGAAATCAAGTGTACAATACGCCCTTAAAATATCGCTAACTCTATCTCTGACACACTGTACAAGGTCTTTTTTGATGATGTAATTTTCTTCCTTTTACACACATACAGATAGACACTGCAGGTTCATAAAGGAGATCCTAGTTAAGCATAGCGGGGGTGAATGTAAATTATCAGACACTAGCTCTTCGCCCGAGTTCCTTAGTCGACTCTTACGACATACACGGAAGGAGATGCATCTGATTTATTCCGATAAAGACCCACATTAGCACATGATAATTTTTAAATACGTAAAAACTGTTCAAAGTCTATACAGCGAAGATTTTTTAGTCAGGCAGGTTACAAAATGTGACGGTACCAGTAAGCTGATGACACATCTTGCAAAAACAAAACGGTAGCAATGTGTCAACGAAAATTGTACAATTTTTACGTTGACATGTCAAATTTCTTTGAGGTGACTGTTATGTAACACGAATTTATTAGGTATTAGTGAATAATTTACAATATATACTTATTTTCGCTATATAGGTATAATAGTGATATTATGCTTTAACGAAATAAAGACGAAATTGCGTTTTCTGAAATAACAAAATGTTTATTCACAATTTGAAAATTACAGTTTTGTTTGTTAACCTGGAAGCTGATATCTGAAACAATATTTTTTCATCCCCAGTAATATTTTTCTTAGTAAACCCTATTTGAAGATAAATAGAACTGATCTACTGTACTGAAAAGATAAAACGGTGAACTTTATTCTGATTATTTTCAACAAAAAGGTGGGCGGGAAATTGTGGGAGTACTTATTTAGGAATGTAGGTCACGCACGTCACAATAATTAGTATAAACAACATGGTTTTGGCATAATTTTCGTTAAAGGGATTATATCTTTTTTATGATTTGCGTTGTTTGTGTGGAAATAAAATATGTAATATTATTACTACATTATTATTTACTTTATCATAATTACGCATGTTTCCGCACAGAGCGACGACACTAATTTGGCTCGAGGCAAAAACTCCCATTATTGTATCTCAAACGGAATCCCCGACAAAAACCTTAATTACGCGGAGTTGCCACATTTTTCCCGTTTCCCACATGTCAGGATTTTCTCTTGTTTTTCGCAAAGGAGAGGTTTGTGAACTGCGAAATAGCTGGAACGTGTAAAAAGTTTGTAAGTTTCTTCATCTTTTAGGGTATTATTTAAATTTTTCTTTATGACATTGTTTATTAAAAATCATACTAGCGTGAAAATAAATATATAGGTCTTAAGCTAAAGGAGCAGAAGTCCCATCTTGAAATGCTAATAAAAGTTAAACCGCGTATAGTTGACAATGTCACCTGTAAGTTACATATTACATAATATAATTAAAGTAAACAAAAGACGAATTACAAAGTGGCATACTTAAGAAAAAAAACCAACACAGATAGAAACTTACCTTTCTATCTAAGTAATAAACCTATTGGAGAAGAAAATAAAAATTATCTTAAACAAAAGCCAGACTAAAACAAAGTGGCATTGCTCTAAAGTAGCGGATCTAAGTAATACAATATCCGAGATCCGTTTATAAATTAAGTTGTGCTCGTCACCGTAAGCCCGGTCCATCAATCGCTGCCTTTTCGGATATTTCGTTAGTTCCAATTCAATTCTCATTCTATGCAAAAGATTCAATTCCGGGGACGCTAAGATTCTGAGACGACCCGTGATAGTGGTATGCGGGATTGAGCCAAATTCATTTAATTTGATAGTTTTTGAAAAAAAAAGAAGGTAATATACGAGTAGAGGTTCATTTTCTAATGAAGTCAATAAAAGAGCCACGTTATTCAAATTGCCTAATTAATGATATTATGGAAAACTAACTTTAGCTCCAATTTTTTTGGAGAATTCATTTAATTTGATGGTTTCTGAAAATTAAAGCCGATAGCATACAGGTTCATTTTCTAAAGAAGCCAATAAAAGAGCCATGTTGTTATAATTGCTTAATGAATGATAATTATGGAAAATTAACTTGACAAAAATGACATAGTCAGCTCAAATTTTTTGAAGCTGGAGTTATTCAATCTGAATGGATTTTTCTAGGCATAACGCAATCCAGTAAAAATTGACAAGTTTTTTAAAACATATTTTTTTAAAAACCTTTTAAGGTTTGACATTGTTAGATCTCGTAGTTACTAAAACATCGAAGTAAATTTTTTATATTTTCTGTTTATATTTTTTAGGATTTGTTAAATCAGTTGCCTGATGCTATGTGTTTGTCACCATCCCCCCCCCCCACAAATATCTCGCCTAAAGGGCGGATAGTCAGCGTTTTGTGCTCGGTTACGTTCTGGAGATTTTTATTAAATTTCTCGCAATATCCATTGATTTCAGCGATTTGGGACGAGAAGGTTCAAAAAGAAGCAGCCATTTTGAAAGACCATTCTGGAAAATAGTCGTTGGCTAAGTCTTCGCTTAACCCTTTTGAATATCGATAAGGATGAGAAGAAAATTGCAATTTTGGCTATCTATTCTGATGCAGATTTTGACTCGACTTTTGGCTTCTATAAAATGATCTTTTTTCTTGTATATGTCGGAGATCAAGATGTCATATCCTACAGTCGGATCTCCAACGCCATCTATTTTCAATCGTTGAAGTTAGAAACGTCAAGTCGACAGCTATCACTGACTTGAGGACAGCTGTCACTTGGGTAAAGACAAGACAGAGTACTGAGAGGGCGCCACTGTAGATTTACAACGACCACCGAGTCGTTTGAATTGAGCCGGAGGGTATTCTGTCTTGCTTGTTGCGTCTGTCGAGCGAAGCACGGGTGCTAATCAGCCTCTGTCTTGTACTTACCACGTTTCTACGTTATCCGCTAGAATCCTAGTAATCTTGTGCGTAGATACAGTGAAAGTGTTTGTGATTCCTAATTAAGCTTGTTTACTACACGCCGCATTCTTTATTTCGGATGTTGGAAGATGTCGGACACACCTAACGGCATGCGACTCGACCCATCTACGTCATCAGAAGTGGGATGCAACCCGGATCACCCACATGAAACACGTGCTTCAAGTAGTGACTCGAGCGAAGAAAAATGGCGTCTTCTCTTCGAGCAACAAAATCAAAATTTTCTGGCGTTGGTGCAAGCAATAAAACTACCTGCATCTTCGGACTCTATTCGCCTCCTGATTTCGACCCAGAGAAAAGAGACATCGACGCCCGAGCTTGGATAACGACCGCGGACATGTGTATCACAGATCGACAACGCCATGGATCTTCTCTGATGATCGCGTTAAGCCACGCACTCAAGGGCGAAGCATCATCTTGGCTGTCTTCAATATCGTTTCCTAATATGACGTGGGCCGATTTTAAGGAGCTTTTCGTAGCAAGGTATGACTGTCCTGAAACTGCTGCTTCCTTTCTCATCAGTATGCACGACAAGAAACCGAGAGATAACGAGTGCCTGGCCTCATACGCCGCTACCCTCATAACATCCTTAATGGCAAGGTGGAATGGACTGACTACAGAACAGATAGCAATAGCCACTGTCTTAGCTCATATTTCAAAACAAGAGCCACGTGTTCAGAGGATTGCTATAACGACTGACATCAAGACGCGTAACCATTTACAAAAGGAACTGAAGGCTGTCTCGTTCCTGAAGAGAAGTTATTCATCAAGTATTTATCGTGATGGACCCGACCTAAAAAGAAAACCGACCTAATGGATCTGCTGTGACCATCAAGTGCTTTAATTGTGGACAACTAGGCCACAAATCTCTTCAATGTCGCAACAAAGCCAATTCGAAGAAGCAAGATGACCGGTCCAAACACAGGTCCTTTCACGGGGACCATAACTCGACCAACCAACCTACAGGAAGAACCGATCGCATCACCTGCTTCAACTGCCGGGAACAAGGCCACTATGCATCCGACTGCCCGAAGAGGAAAATCAAGGAGGGGAACAACGGTACCGGCGGCGGCACTGGAACTGGTCCAGCTAAGGAAAAGCGAGTAGACGTGTGCATTGTGAATGCGCCTTCGGGTTCTCTGCGTCACTCTGGTGAGTCATTCCCATTTACTTACGACTCAGGTTCAGAGTGTTCCTTAGTTAAAGAATCGATTGCTTTGAAATTTAGTGGTAAGCGAATTTATGACAATGTTTCTATGACTGGTATAGGACAAACTTCTATAGCCTCGACCATGCAAATTTTAACGACAATTGACATTGACAATATTAACTTTGAGATACTCCTTCATGTTTTACCTGACCATTGTTTGCGATACAACATTATGATCGGACGTGAAATTCTAGCTATCGGTTTGACTGTACATATGTCGGTAGATAAAGTACGTTTCGAGAAAATTAACATAGTCGAATCATGTGATATAGTTGCAAATATGGTATAGACCTTGACTTGGTAGATACTGACGTTAGTAATGAATACAGACCTAGGTTGATTGAGATTTTAGAACGGTTCAAGCTTAGTTTCATTACCGGTACACCTACTTCTCCTGCTGACACTGAACCTATGCAGATACGGCTCGTAGACCCGCACAAGACGGTAAATCGTCGCCCATACAGACTGACCCCAGATGAACGTCTGATTGTGAGGGGCAAGATCAACGAGCTGCTGAATGCTAAGGTAATTAGACCTAGTTCTTCACCGTTCGCAAGCCCGATACTTTTGGTAAAAAAAAAGACGGTTCAGATAGAATGTGTGTCGATTATAGGGAGTTGAACGATAACACCGTTGCTGACCGTTTTCCTTTACCACTCATATCTGAACAGATTGCTAGGTTGCACGGAGGACATTTTTTACAATTTTAGATTTAGCATCGGGATTTCACCAGATCCCTATCGAGTCGGAGTCCATAGAGCGCACAGCATTCGTGACAACTGAAGGTCAGTATGAGTACCTTACTATGCCCTTCGGTTTGAAAAATGCTCCTGCAGTGTTTCAACGTGCTCTCATACATGCTCTAGGCGATCTCGTGAACAAGTACGTTGTAGTGTACATGGATGACGTGCTAGTTGTGGCCAGTAACATCGACGAAGCTTTCGATAGACTAAAGATAGTATTAGAAGTTCTTTCTGGGAAGGGGTTTTCGTTAAATCCTAAAAAGTGCTCATTCCTGAAAAAAAAGTAGAGTACCTAGGCTTCGAGGTGCGCCGAGGTCAAATTCGTCTGAATCCACGAAAGATAGTTGCACTTACCGCTTTACCACCGACGGCGCTCTTAATAATCAAGGTAGATTTTATGATTTTCATTTTGATTCGGGTGCTGAGTGTTCACTAATAAAAGAAAGCGTTGCATCAAGTTTCAATGGTAAAAGAATTGCTAAAACTGTCTCTCTAACGGAATTGGTCAAACCAGTGTATTCAGCACCCAGCAAATACTGTGTAATGTTGAAATTAATGATTATTGTTTAGAACTTTTATTACATGTTTTACCCGATGTGTATATGCGTAGTGATATTATACTAGGTCGTGAAATATTGAGTCAAGGCTTCGTTATTAACTTGTCAACAAATAATTTTAGCATTTCAAAACAAAATAATTTGACAGTTTTAAATTGTGACGTTTTAACCGATTCTAGTATCAGTAACGACTTTAGTAATGTTGACACAGATATACCCTCTTGTAAAAAGTCAGATCTTTTAACTATTTTAGGTGAATATTCCAGTTATTTTACAACAGGTTTGCCAAAAACTCGTGTAACTACAGGTGAACTCGAAATTCGATTAATTGATCCGAAGTATAGAGGTCCTTTTAGGGTATCGGAGGTACTTGAAGGTAATCGTTATGTTCTTAAAGCCCTTAATTCCAATAGAACCTATAAGTACGCACATGACAGACTTAGGCGAATGCCTGCGAATGACATTACCAATGACATGCTGACATGTGACCGTGATGATAATCTGTGCGAACTTTACGGGGATGGACCGTCATGTTCAAATTAATGTTGAGTTGACTGATTGAGAGTGGTTTACGGATACCGGATAGAGGTATTCAAGAGTCACTGGATGGAAGTGACTAGACTGGTATACGGAAGCTGGATGGAAGTTTCTAAGAGTCACTGGATGGAAGTGACTAGACTGGTTTACGGAAGCTGGATGGAAGTTTCCAAGAGTTGCTAGATTGAGGCAACTAGACTTACTTGACTGACGTTACTCTATATGGATTGTGTATACTGTAGCCTTGTTTTGGAATTATTTACCTTGTGTGTGCCATGCCGTTTGGTTTAAAGAACGCCAGTTCAGTTTATCAGCGGGCTATAGCAAAAGCTTTAGGTGAATTAGCTCATAGTTATATTGTTTCTTACATTGATGACCTGCTGGTATTGTATTCTACAGGAGAGCAGGGGTTGGAACGTCTACGACGTGTCTTAGATGTGTTCATTAAGAATGAAAAACGTAATCAAGTTAAACTAGATCCTAAATTTAAGGACCGTATAAAATTTAATTGTTAGATGGTGATAGATACCGACTAAAATCTTTGTCTTCAAATCGAACCTACAAATATTCGCACGATCGGGTCCGTAGGGTGCCAGACCATCAAGTCCTTCCTAGTAATTTTGATATCGAAATTAATGTGACCTCAGAGTCTAAATGAATGAATTTTCATATGCGATGTACAAGTTACTGACCGGTTTTTTTTAATTGTGACTTTGACAAACCCTTGACAGACAGTAGTATGTATTTGTGGCAGAACCGAAGGACCGAGTTTCTGCTGTAGCCGATGGACAGTGCTACATGTGTGTGTGTGGGAAACCGAAGGACCGTGTTTCCGTAGTAGGTAGCCGATGGACTGTGCTACATGTGTGTGTTGGAAACCGAAGGACCGTGTTTCCGTAGTAGGTAGCCGATGGACTGTGCTACATATGTGTGTTGGAAACCGAAGGACTGTGTTTCCATAGTAGATAGCCGAAGGACTGGCTATATGACTAACTGTTACTGTAATGTTGACCGAAGGAAAGGTCTGACTGATTTAAACGTATGTGCGAGTCTGCTTATCTTTTATTTTTTATGTCTTTACGTAAAGATTTTGGGAACTTGACGGTCGATGAGCGATTTTTGTGATTTCATGAATTATTGTAATAAGAAGTCTTTAAATTTAAGTTAAGGCAGAATGACCGAGCGTGATACATGTTACTTTGCAAAATCCTCTTTCTTTCCAGAAACCCCACGCGAGGACGCGTGAGTTGTCAAAATGGCCGTGTCGGAGATCAAGATGTCATATCCTACAGTCGGATCTCCAACGCCATCTATTTTCAATCGTTGAAGTTAGAAACGTCAAGTCGACAGCTATCACTGACTTGAGGACAGCTGTCACTTGGGTAAAGACAAGACAGAGTACTGAGAGGGCGCCACTGTAGATTTACAACGACCACCGAGTCGTTTGAATTGAGCCGGAGGGTATTCTGTCTTGCTTGTTGCGTCTGTCGAGCGAAGCACGGGTGCTAATCAGCCTCTGTCTTGTACTTACCACGTTTCTACGTTATCCGCTAGAATCCTAGTAATCTTGTGCGTAGATACAGTGAAAGTGTTTGTGATTCCTAATTAAGCTTGTTTACTACACGCCGCATTCTTTATTTCGGATGTTGGAAGATGTCGGACACACCTAACGGCATGCGACTCGACCCATCTACGTCATATAGATAAAAAATAAAAAGAATGAATTTTCATGGTTCTTTCGTATACATCTCGTATCAATGTTAGTAACCTCTATAAAAGAAAATATTTTACCATCCCTAGCAAGTGTGTACTTTATTCCCACATTTACCATAGTATAACATTGATAGTGAGTCGACATTCATTATGATTTTTTTTTTAAATAATTCAAATACCATGTGACGTACACTGGGAGAGTTCCTACGTCCAGCAGTGGACTGCAATAGGTTGACGACGACAACGACGAATTCAAATACAGCGCTAATGAACCAATCTATTGTACTGTTCATCATCACCATCATCAGCCTATTGCAGTCCACTGCTGGACGTAGGTTTCCCCCAGGATACGCCACAAGACTGCCATGGGGGGTATTTGCCCATAGTCACCACGCTGGGCAGGCGGATTGGTTCGAATGTTAGTGATTATCTTTTGACACGAAACTAGGAAGGTGAAAAGAAACAATTTTTACTAATGGGACCAACTCCGAAATAATCAATCGAATCGAATAATTACTGCACTGAAATTTATGGAACAGCTAATTCTTTTTTCACTATTTCGGAGTTGGTCCCATAGTGAAAATTGTTTCTTTTTACCTACCTAGTTTCATGTCAAAAGATAATCACTAATTTTGAAAAGACCTCATACAGGGTGTAACAAAAGGGGTATGTTAAGCGAAAAGCTATGTAAATACCCACTAAAAGAATCCTATCCACAAAATTTGAGACTTCAAAATCACATGTTTATTTTTCCAGATAGTATGGAGAATTCCTAAATAACACAGAAATGTTCATACAATCTTGAAAAATAAACATGTGATTTCGAGTCCGTCAGTCCATCCAACACAGTCCATCCAACATTTCTTTGGTCTACCTCTTCCTTTATATCCATCCACATTTATGCACAACGCTCTCTGTAAAATATACCTTTCATCCCGTCGCTTTACATGCCCGTACCAAGACAGAAGGTTACTTCGTAACTTGTCTGTGATCGGCGCAACTTTCAGACTTCCTCTTATATACTCATTTCTTATTTTATCCATTCTTGTAACTCCACACATCCATCTCAACATTCTCATCTCGCTTACCTGCAGTCGATTTTCATCCTTCTTCTTTACGGCCCAGCATTCAGATCTATACAAGACGACAGGTCGAATTACGGTCTTGTACTTATAGAAAATAAAAGCACAATAAAAGCAGAATTTTCGATTATAGGTACTACAATATTATGACAAGCCCCGTTATTTTCTTTTATTGCTTAAGAAGTGGAGATACTGTTTATTATTACACTATGTCTTCACGCCCACGCACGACGATATTTTGGGTAATTTCTTTATTGAGATGATTTACATATTTTTTTGTGAAAACTATTACTGGTTATTGTATTTTAGGATGTAAAAATTATAATAGGATTTATCTATGGTATTAATGTTCTCGTGAGATTTTTCTGTATTAAATCCATAATATTTTTACCTAATTAATTAGTGAATATTATTATGGTCTACTTTAAAGTTGTATGTTAATTTTTAAATGTACCTTACCTATAGTTTTATGTTAATAAATACATACATATAATCACGCCTTTATCCCTTACGGGGTAGGCAGACCGATAGAACCACATGGTGCCACTTCTGAACAATTTTGAGGGTATAGTTGAGATGTACAAGTTCGGTTAGTAGTGACAGGTGGTCAACTCATCGCCTACAAAACACCAAGACCCTCTTGTCCCTCTACTGACTTGTATAGTATGCCCGGAAAGAGAAGCAGCTGTAGTATTATACTTTTTTTCACTCCCAGTACAGCATAGAAGAAATAATTTTGTTAATAAATAATTAATAATATAACAATTATTAATATGTTGTTAAATTATGATAATTTATTGTTTCAGGTAAATGGACGGCATATAAATAAATAAAATAATTAAAATAAGGTAAATATAATAACTACCATAATAATAATTATTATTATTAATTACACGAAATATTCAATCAAGGTAAATTAATAACATACTTATTATTAATTGCACGTGTATGTCAATGGTTGTAAATGTAAATTGTAAATGATGTTATTTTTCATGTGTATTGGTATTCTAAACAATTTTTTTGTAATAACAAGCAACAAGCAAATAGCGGATTATTTCGATGTCGTCTAAAAGTTAATTGATCGTAAAAAAATTTCAATTTCTTGCTCATCTCTTTTATAACGCGTGGGTGACTCTTTCAGGCGAACCAAAACATCGAATAAGTTTGAGTCCAATAGCTACCCTCTGTGTTCCGTATGAATTATCTTTTGAATTCCAACATAGCCAGAACTGCAACATTATATAGGAGATCCTACAGCTACGTTTAGCATAGACAGATATGAATGATCACTGACAAGTAGCTAGCTTATCGCCTGAGATTATACTCCTAAGTTGTATTGCCGACATATTTGTTTATCAATCATATATGTTTAAATTTTTTAAATAATAACAAATTACATACCCTTTAACTCAATGCAGAGTCATGTGAAGAAGGGAGTGAGAGTATTTTGCCCAGCAGTGAGACTACATAGGTTATGTACTTTACTGCATATAGTTAAAAATAAGGGATAGTCGGGGTAATGATCTAAGCAGTCTAATGTTCCATACATTAAACTCAGAGGTACGTGTACGTCTACGCTTACGTGCACGCATACGCATCCGGTGTGCTCGAGGCTTTATTAGAGATGTGCCTGGAAAATATAACACGCGGAATGCTAAAAATATGATTATTTGTTGAAAAAGCGGTTTCCAAGCGATTTGAGTCGCTGTGAGGGCAAGGGCCGCACGCTGATGCGGGAAACAAGGAAAATACTGCCTTAGTACGGGCTTGGTTTTAACCTACCCAAGGAAAATAGTCATAATAAGTCAGCTTTGTTTGCCGAGATTTGGCTAGTGTATAGCTATCGGGATGAAAAATAACGTTGCCAATATGTAATTTAGAAAAGAGATGGTAAAATTCGTCATCCGAGTAATTGACCCGGTGGCTCAGTGGTGAGAGCGCTGGCACGCGGAATGCAGAGGTCGTGGGTTCGATTCCCACCCGGGTGAGGAATTTTTTCCATTTCTTTATTAATAATTTTATAAATAGTCATAATTTTGAATTATACTTTTACATGACCTATAAAGTCCATGGAGGCCTATGTTCAATACTTACGGCTAAAACGAAAACCTTTACAGCAAGTACAGTGGGAAAGTCACATTTTTAAGATAATTCTGGCTAAGGTCAATAATAATCGATAAATAATAATGGTGTACCATATTGTGCGCTCGGTGATGGTATCCGCCATGTGTATCCCAGACCATATTAAAGTTCTCTAAAAAGGGCCTCTACATCTTGGCCACGGCCCGATGCACGCCTCTCAAAGGACCGGGACTCTGTAGTCCCGAGAATTTAAATAGGAATAATAATCAGGTAAATTTTTGGTAACGCAGCTATGTGTATATGACTGAATGAATAATAAGGAACAATAATAGTAAAGAAGTTTTGTAACGTTTTGTTTATAATCATGCTTGGTTAGTTTACTAACACTTTATTTCCTTACGATGAACATTTGTAGCGTACAGTATTTAGAATTTTATTTTTCATAAATACTGTATCCAAGCTTTGAACATGATCATCGTAAAAAATATATAACCGCCTCAATTTCTAGACTTTTACGATCATGCTATAATTCGCGAATATTAAAAACGGGATTAAAGAGCATTATTATCTTTTACGTAAAAAGGCTTTACGTTGAAAAGTGTCGTTTCGCAAAATAACATCGTTTTGAATATAGTCGACGTGCAGTCAACTGGGGAACAGTTTAATAAAGTGTAGTTACTTGTGACGTTATAACGTTGTTTGTTCATATCAATTTCGTGTTATGATATTATGCTTTTAGTGCGAGTCAATGACATTTTTTTACGTGGAGTATACAACGTATTTTTGTAGTCATGACATAAAATGTAATGTATTGTACCTACATTACAAGAAACAGGTTTTGTGATGATTACTTTTTAAAATATCATTTTGTGATATTCATAAACACAAGTCGTCCAAGATAAATATGAAAAATGTTGCAGCCACCCTAAACGGCTAAAACTATAAAAACTCAGTGTCTGTGAGAATTTCCATACTTCTTACAGAATATAGATGAAACATTAATTCCATATCAAGTACTTTCGACTGCGCGTTGTTCGCCATTATTACCAATATTGTATATCGAGAAGAAAACATACATTACTGTATGTACGCTATCAAGTCGCAAGCAAAATACAGGGTGTTTGTGACAGCCAGGCAAATATTGATACCATGACTTCAGACTATGATTCTGAGGCGGAAAACACTGAAAATTTTCGCAGGAAAATTCCAGAATTTTCCGTTTTTTTTCGTATTTTCAAGACAAAAATAGTGTTGTTCGTTTAATTAGGCCTTAGATAATGATTTCAAAATAAAGTTTTAACCAAAAATTTTTTTTTTTTTAAAAAAGTTGCTCTCAAAAAAGTTCACATAACTGATCACCCCTAATACAGACTCACAAGTGATCCAAAAAACAGCAATGTGTAACACAATAACCAATAAGCCCATTTAATTAGTCACAGGATCACCCAATATAACTGGCGCGGAGAGCAAAGATTACTGATAGATAATCAAATCAAAAATACATTTCCTGTGAGTAATAACACTGTCGTATAACTCAACACAATGGTACTTGTTCAGCATTTCAGTATTTGCCTGGCTGTCACCCACACTCTGTAAATGAGATTTAACAGTTTGACAATAGTATTACGAACTATCGAGACATTTGTGCTTGCCCCACTGTTATATGCTACTACTCGTATTTATCCCAGACAAATGACATTATTTGAAGAACATATTCATGAATTCCATCCTTATTGACTCGAGGACATCATTGCCATAATAACCCTATTCTCATAAAAACCTAAAACGAGTAAACTCCACATATCGCGTTATTCGACGGCAGCGGTGAGTAAATCATGGCTCGCTACAATTGCACCGCGAGATACCATTGTGTGCCTCCGACGAGGCTGATTTACTGACAATGGATAACAGGGTCTGGTGGTAGGATACGATGCATGATGTACTCTATAGATTATAGATACCTATCAGGTGCCGGGAGCTATCATCTCTTTTTTTAATTTTGTTTAGTACATAATGAATCTCTAACTCTATCATTT
Source organism: Carposina sasakii (assembly GCA_014607495.2). NCBI lineage: Eukaryota > Metazoa > Arthropoda > Insecta > Lepidoptera > Carposinidae > Carposina > Carposina sasakii. Next base: position 398,692 of record CP053158.1, on the reverse strand, counting down.
CATGAGGTGTTTCGGAAGTAGTGAAGTCATGTACTTACGCGAAACCTTATTTTCACATGCAAATATTTTTTATTTAACTACATTTTCCCATGTACTCTGTCTACCTATCTATGACACAGTTAATGCTGAAAAAAGAATAGAAAGTTCTTCGATCTATTTAAAACATCGACTGCAGCTATTAACATTGTCGGAACTGCAAATTTCTCATTTTTTTTTATTTCATAGAAGGGTCTAATATATCAATATCTATGATCTCTAAAAGTTTCAACTCTCAAAAAGGGCTTTTTATCATATTTTCTAGATGAAAAAGTTGGATGTTGTCATAACGCCCAGTGACTTATTTTTAAAACTTATGTTAAGACTATGTTCCTGGGGACCATGTGCATGACATCTTTCACCATCATCGGGCGTGCCACTTCATATTGTATTTTAGAAATATGCTGGACGTATAACATGGTAGTATGTGCCAGTTGTTTTCACTACAACAACCTCCGACATTATTATTTACTCGTTAATAGACTGTCGGATATGGTCCGACATATTATTTCTACATTGACGCCTAATAATGTAGTATGTGAGCTTCACCTGTAAAATGACAAATAATATCTGCAGTCAACAAAAGAGTAAGCTTCAACAAATAATTTTCATCTTGATTCCATACCACGGTTAACCTTCAAATTAAAACATCTCCACAACATACACTCTTCATAACCCTCAAACATATCCAAAACTTATCCCCTCTTACAAACTATGAATAAATCTTAACAAATTGAGACTTCACTGCGTATTCACAGTGCCTTCCCCGTGCGGCGCTGCATCGCTTCACAATTTATTCATTGCATCCATACAGCGGAGATTTATGGACCGAGATATAGTTTCCGCTGCGTACAAAACAACCGAGACTGGCCGGTGCACTTACATTGTACTACTACTAAAACCGCTATAAAATTTTACACGGATTTTTATGAGTTTCGCTACGTTTATTTCCTTTAAGCTAATTTTTTGGTCGGATTATACTAGCGGTTTGGCGATCGTATAAAGACGATATCTACTTTATTGCTGTTATAAAACATTTACATCTGAATACATTTTATTTAAATAGTATCCCTTTTTAGTATATGGTAAAGCGCTAAGGTCTTAGCCGAGGCTAATAACTGTCATGTTAAAATATAATATATGTATACTGAATTTCAAGACACTACCGACCGAGACCAAAAAATAATAAAGTAACTATTACCGAAATAGGCCCTTATAGCCCACAATCACTATAAGCATATAGCGGACTGATATATATGATAAGTGAGAAGATGCTCGCTCATCGCCTAAGAGAATGCCTGAGTTCCTTAGTCAATTCTTACATACATCACACGCACAATAAACAAAAAACTTTTTCGTCTAACAACTCCGTGACACATCCCACATTCATGATATAAAATCTAACCTCTAACCCTAATAAATGACCGCAAAATCTGTCTAGCAACCAGAATAATAGTCGCCTATCCCGTACGCGTTCCAAGAGGCGTTTCCATAACCGATTTATGGAGCCCTAGGGCTTCGCCGGCACCTCTAGTAGCTTTGTTTCCCGAAGATAATGTATTGACTATTGACTGCCGGTTTTTCCTATCAGATAGGATGTCTTGTGGAGAATATGTGAGATTCTACCTTTATAGACTATCTAGCTAGGTGCGATTGGATTGTTTATTGTGGTATCCTATTATCTATACATATAATAAAAATGTAACGGGTCGCTGTCTGTACATGGAAGATCATCATCATCATCAGCCTATTACAGTCCACTGCTGGACGTAGGCCTCCCCCAGGGCACGCTACAAGACTGCCATGGGGGGTATTTGTCCATAGTCACCACGCTGGGCAGACGGGTTGGTGACCGCAGTTTGTATTTTGGACTATGTTGTCAACACGGGAGGCGCTGCTGCCCACCTCCTGGAAACCCTTAATCGCCACGTACGATATCCACGGGCGGACATGGAAGATATATGAGAAAAAATATTATAGGAGACCTTTATCCACGCAATAGTACCGAAAAGAATGATTTTTGGGATTTTTGTCTGTCGATTTGTCTGTTTGTCTGTGCGTTTGTGCACGCTAATCTCAGAAACGGCTGAACCGATTTTGATGCAGTTTTCAGGAATATATTGTGACAGGTCCCACTTAATATAGGCTACTTTTTATCCCGGGAAAATGTTTTTATCCCGGATAATTTCGAAATTTTGTTTTTTCTGTAGTCCACGCAGACGGAGTCGCGGGCGTCCACTAGTACATAATGCTGTGAAGTGTGCGTGTGTGTGTGTGTGTGTGTGTGTATGTGTATGAATAATATAGATGTATTCCATAGCTTAGAGATTTAAACTTTTGTTTGCACTGAAAAGACTCGGAAACTAACAAGCCTATATAAAAAAATCACCAATGGAAACGACGAGTGACATGCTTTTTATATGGAAATATGGACTATGAAAAGGAATAGATCGTTAGTAAGATTTTAAATAAGTTCGGGACATTACAATGGGTAACTTTTATCCCGGGATAAACTTATTCCAGGAAAAAAATAAAAGGAGCCCACCTATAGTTGATAATGTAACTTTCTGGATGTTATGGACATGGGTGTTATTTTTTGGTATTCTACTTAGGGCAAATTTTCCGAACATCAGATAGCCTATCTGAGGCTGAGCATCACTTTCAGAAGCCTGCAGCAAGCCTAGAAGGTTGCTGACCTTCTGGAAAAATCTGGTTTGGTTGGAGTAGACAGGTAAAGTAAAATACGGTACAATGGCCTCACTTATAGAGGCTAAGTGCGGAAATTCCCGGTCAAACTAACTAACTAACTAGCCTATCTGAAGAATAAAGTTGATGCTGTCTCTATCATGATCAAATTTTAGAGAAAGACAGCATCAACTTCATTCTTCTTCATTCTTCCTTTAGTAGAATGAAAAATAATATTTTACTAAATTGCATGTTAAGAATTCAGACAGCGTATAAATCTATTATTGAGTCTTTCGTAACCTAATGTAATAAACCTGCTGCTATGGAGGGGCATTCTATGATTTTCTCTAACAAAATGTTTGCGCAAATAAATCATGTTTATCTTAGGACATAAAGAAGATACATAGACTTAAAAAATAAAAGATGGCACTTTCCCGCGCAATCTGTGTAATAAAATTATTCATTATATTTCTCCGTACTAATACCACAAAACACAGTGTGCTGTTATAACACCATTCTGGTTGCAAAAATGATAGAGTTGTGGAATTACTATCTTGGTTGGTATTCGACATTCATTGACTGTGACCTGCCCTTGTCAAACTTCTATGCTGTGCTTATGTGCTGTAGGACTTCACTAGAGTACAACTGCTACATCTTTCGTGCATGTCGTACGAGTCGACTAAAGAAGCCAAGGGCGTTCTCGTCCCTCAGACCATGTGCTGGCAACTTGTCCCTATTTTTTACAACTGTCATCGCCATGCTAAATGTGGTAGTAGCATCTCCTTTAAACTGCAGTTCTGGCTAATACATTTTGAGAACATACCGTATGTATAATGTCTGTATGTAAAAAAAGTAACGATGTCTACTGATCGTAGACATCATTACTAGTGCGTGTTCTAGTAAATCTTAGTTCATTGCGTAGATGTTGTTGGGCACGGGTGGCCTTTATTATTGGACGCTGTGCCTAATTGCTTTAGGCTGGCGAGTGTTTGGATAATATATTTAGTTACTATGTATACATAACCAACTGAAAACTGAATAAGACACCTAACGGGTGTTATCATGTTTTTTTCTTTGATTTACATGAGCTTCTCAGTATTTTTTTCAGTGTGTATATTACTGTCTAGGTATATGGGCACTCGATCATATTTTCAGAGCCTTGAAACGCTATCCTAATGTATATATTGTACTATGACTTACTAAAGAGCGCACGGTCTAACAAATTGTACTTCTAAATATTGACCCGATAGGATTTCTTAAAAATCCAGTCAGAAAATTGCGCTATTGCGTTCTTCATTAGCCTTATCATCATTATCATTCACTGCTGGATGTAGGCCTCTCTCAGAGCACACTACAAGGCTCGATCTTCCGTTTTTTGCCATCGAATCATCACTAGCTGCCCTCTTCAAGTCATTTGTCCATCCGGCTAAAGGGCGTCCAACGCTATGTCTCCATTCGAGAACCCGCTTACTCCACCATCCATCGGTTCTACGTCCGATGTGCCCAATCCACTGCCACTTCAGCTTCAAGTGTAGCAACCACGTCTGTCTCTTTGATCTCGGTCATTAGTGTAAGCAACTCTAAATAGAGTCACATCGCTGCCTCCTATATTTTAACCCAGCATACAATGGCCACACAGTTGCAAATCACAAACCAATTACTAGTATGTTAACTTATCGATGCGCTGGCTATCGATTAGCGTGCGGTTAGCAATCGCTCGGGTGCATCGATTGAATATAGTTACATTGGAATAATTTGATTAGAATAATATCGGTTTTACATACATATACATACGGCTGTGTTCTATAAATGGGGTAAACAGAACTGCAGAATCATACAGGAAATCCTAATTCTATAAGTAGTTAGCCGCCGGGTTATAAGGTTATTAGCATCAGAGCCTCAACTCTTATGTGACGGTATCCACTACGAGCTGGAGAGGACGATCAATTTTAGAAATCTGGTTCTATTTTTTCCACAAAAACCTCTTTCACATGTCACATTTCTTAAACATGTTTCATTAATCCAGATTATTTATTCAGACAGCCATATTGTATTTATCGACTTATGTGATACCTACCAATTGCTCTAAAGTATCCAGGCAGACGGATATTTATGGAACTAATTTAAAATATAAACCAAGGTGTTTTAATTGCTAAGCTACTAGCGCTAATATTAGCGGCCATGCATATCGCATAGTCATTCCCCCATGTCCGATTCCTTCGCCCTTATATCCTCGTACCCTCGAGCAGACAGTTTATTCGTCGCACTTCAAATATTTACCAACAACCGGAGAAATTCCCTGAGGTGTGGGGCTAGGAAACTACCTACAAGAACCAAGCGATCTGCGGTTTCGAACAAGAATTATGTTAACGAGTCATTTCATGCTTTAGGTACTGGGTTCGAATACTATAGTAGGACAAACTTAGATAAGATGAATATTGTTGTTCATATCTCAGTGGCGGACTAGGTTAATGTGTGACAAAATTTTGTGACTATTTAGAGATTAGCAAAACGGGTTTTGGACAGATGATACTTAGTATTTGCCTGCGTCCTGGAAGTAAGACAAATATCGTCATCAGCTTTATGCAGTCCACTATTGGGCCTCTCCCAGTACACGCCACAAAGCTCTATCTGTCGTTTTTGCCATGCAGTCACTACCAGCCGCCCTCCTTAAGTCGATCGGAATTGACCTTAGGTATAATCTGAAATTCTTTATCTCTTTTTGAAAAGATGCATTGTTGTTCTTTTTTTTACTTTTCTTTGATTCTGTCACCGTCAACATCCACCCACATAGCTGATCAGTCATTCGCCCGCCTCGACAGACTCCGACAAAGTTGCCATCTCGATCTGCTTGTCACTGATTGTTGTTTATCTTGCTGCACTGCTCTAATTAGGCTGTGGGAGTGAGTTATAGTCTGTTTGTGTTGGGACAAAGATCTATCATAGTGAGGGAGCTATTCGATAACTTGGTTTGTTCATTTTGTAGTAGCTGTCGTGATTCTACCATTATTTTTATATGGAAACCAGAAGTTGCTCGATACTGCTTCTACAATGCAAACAATCTTGCTTAAAATGTTATATAGTACATACATACATATATACATATAGACACCGTTGTGTTCCCGAAATGAGGTAGCTATAGGACTGCAGGATTATAAGGGACATCCCATAGACACGTTGAACATATCGGGGACAGATATTAATGAATGTTTACTGACATGTTTTGCTAGCTAAACGCCTACGAGAAAGCCGTAGTTCCTTAGTCGACTATTACATGCATGGAAGGAGATGCAGCTGATGTAGGTATTCTAGTAAAGAGATTGTTTGTACCACTCTCGGAATATAATTTTTATAACCTTTATTGGGACAGTAAGATTTTTGAAAGTAAATAATCCTAGAAATCGGATTACTTATAACCTTTATTTAAAAAAATATTTGCAGTATGACTCAGTAGCTACTCTTTCTAAAGGCGTCTGAACAGATTTTAACATAATCATATAATATAAAATTATTATTAAAGAAATGGAAAAAATTCTTCACCCGAGTGGGAATTGACCCGGTAGCTCAGTGGTTAGAGCAACTAGCACGGAATGCAGTGGTCGTGGGTTCGATTCCCACTCGGGTGAAGAACTTTTTCCATTTCTTTATTAATAATTTTATAATATATAATATCTTCACTAAGATAAATTTATAAAAACACTTCTCCATTAATATAATAATCATATAAGTCAGGTAGTTAGACTCTGATACTATAAATAATAAATACCCCTACAGAACACATAAGGGTTGATTCCGGCAGTCACACTTAAACCTAAACCTAATCTTAGACAGGTCTATCTCTCTCCGTTCTTAACATAAATGGCTGAGAGTGAAAAGAATAGGTAGGACTAATTTTACGTTTAGATTTAAGTGTGACTGCTGGAATCGACCATATTACCGTAGTTTGTGTTTAAAAATACATTGTACAAATGCTGGACTATATAAGTAGTTTAGTTATTTACTTTGAAAAAAGTCGCAATATTTAATTAAACATATAAGACCATCTTAGAACGAAGAGTTTAACTGTTGTAATTTGCATGTATACACACAATGAAAATAAACATAAACAAAAGCTTAACTGAATAATAATAAATAATAAAAGCATAACCAATAAAACAAATCACAATGGCAACTCGCAGTGTTCGAAATAAATGAGCTCGCCACACAAGGAGGTGGGCAAATTTACACTGCACTCGACTGGCAACACTGCCTGCTTTACCCGCGAAACCACTCCGCTTTAGAGTGTGGCAAGTTTATGTGTGTAGAACCCGTAGATGGTATTAAATATTCTATGTTAAAATGGATGTTGGTATGATCATTGTTATATCGTCATAGTATATAGCGATATAAAGTGCAAGTTAAATCATTGAAAACCGGTTTTGGTGCAGCATATGTAAAGGGTTACTCAGTGTATTAATTCTGAGACAAACTATAAAATTATTAATAAAGAAAATGGAAAAAATTCTTCACCCAAGTGGGAATCGAACCCACGACCACTGCAAACCGTGCCAGCCGCTATAACCACTAAGCCACCGGGTCAATTAATCGGATGACGAATTTTACCATCTCTTTTCTAAATTACATATTGGCAACGTTATTCTTCATCCCGATAGCTATACACTAGCCAAATCTCGGCAAACAAAGCTGAATCCCTCAGCACAATGTTTAAAGACGAAACGATCAACCATATCCTAACGGATTATATTAATGGAGAAGTGTTTTTATAAATTTATCTTAGTCAAGATATTATATGTTATAAAATTATTAATAAAGACAAATATTACAAGTCCCATATAATCAATCCATTGTGTGTAGTAATCAAATACGTCCCATACGCGTCATGGCATTCCTTCAGTACCACGCACTACGCGATATGGTAGAAAAGCAGACCAGAAACGACACAAATTTTGCGTCTTGCTCGTTTTGTAATTGCCACGGCGTGTTTATTAAAGCTATGATAAGCATTCCGCATTGTGGCTGTTTCTTTAATGCCACGTTTTTGAGTGTACGAGTATTTATAAAAGACTGTCCGTATTATCATAAATATTTCATTATAATTAATTAATATAGGTATTACAGTGGTGTGCTTGTCAGCGTTTAATCGTTAATCAAACCGTGCTGACCACACACACACCTCTGCTGATAGAATAAAGTTCAAAATTGGAACTGATAAAGTTTCAAATATAGAAGTATCTTTGTCTTTTACTTGTCTGTGTCTCAGAGGAATGTAAACTTTAATTACATTAGCATTCATTTTAAAACTTATTGTGAATTGTACGAACGTGGGTGGGACGGAAAAAGGTAGGAAGATATTTATGTAGAGTCCATTTTGAGACAAAATGAAGACTAAGTCGACCTGAGCTAAATATTGTATAAACAAATAATACTATGTACTCACAAATTTAAATGGATCATGCAAATATATATTTGCAAATACCATAGATCAAACTATACATATTTTGCGCCGTTGAAATGATCAGAGCTTTATTTACATAATGTAAATTTAAAGCAATCTGTTTTCATTTTGTGTAAAAAATAATAATTACATAACACAGTAAATTTAGGTGTCGTTAAGTTACTTTCGATAAAAAAAAATCATTATAAAATTAACCATAGTAGGTACATTGATTAATCTATAGCAAAGATAAATTCAGTTAGTCCTGTCAGATTCTTTTCAGAGTCTATGATTTCTGTATTAATATATTTGTCAGGGTTTATTTCTTTAATTTCTTACTTCGTATTGTTCGGCGCTCGTGGGCGATTGGACAGGTTATAAAAATAAAAACTTTATATATTTATTAAAGACTTAACTTACCAATATCCTTCTAAAGGTCGTTAAATATAAAACCCTTTGTTATTGTTTGTCGGTGAGATGAACTGGTTAGTGCTAATGGTGCAAGAGTTAAGAGTAAGAGGTTTCAAGACTTCTACAAAATGTCTGGTTATACGTAAAAGTCATGTCCATAGTCTTCAAAAAAGATGAGGAGAAGTAAGTTACATCTGCTGCACACTAATTAGCCTATTAAATCCCATGAAGTAAAAGGTAAAAGTAAAAGAAACCAAAACATCAAAGTCAAGTGAATGCAGTGGAAATGAGAGCATTGAGAAGTATGTCTGGAGTCACTTTGAAAGATAGGATAAGAAATGAGGTGATCAGAAAGAAGTGTGGTATAAATGAGGACGTGGTAACGAAGATTGAGAAGGGTATGTTGAGGTGGTTTGGGCATGTGGAGAGGATGAGTGAAAGTAGACTGACAAAGAAAGTGTACAACAGAAGAGTGGATGGGAGGGTTGGAAAGGGAAGACCTCGCCGGACTTTCACCGATCAAATTGGTGAAATTCTAAAGAAAGGTCAGGTCAAGAGTACCCTAAACCGACGAGCGTGCATGAAAAATATCATGAAAGTAGATGAAGCGAAAGAGGTGTGTCAGGATCGTAGCAAATGGAGATCCGTGATCTCTGCCTACCCCTCCGGGAAAGAGGCGTGATTATTATGTATGTATGTATGTATGTAAGTAAAAGGTGAGCCTAGTTATAACAGTAATTTTACATTCTTTCAACATAATACATGTAGTAGCATTGTTCATCTATGAAATCAACTTGATGTATCTTACTTAATGTCAGTTAAGTAAGACTTGGTTTATCCATCCATCAGGATAAGTGGAATGCATCTTGTTCTAACCTCAGCGGCCTGAACCTATATAGGTAAATACATAAACATTTGTCTTCGTTTGATTTTCTAAAAGTATGAATTTCTCTTTACTTGATAATAATTTCTCTTGACTCAAGCCGGTACAATACAGTAATAATTTGAGTGTTAACTACGTTGAAAGGCCGATTCGCTTGGTTTCCGCGGTTTTGTAGTTTATCGGTTTATTGCTGTTCATTGCTGGTTTCCTTCGCATTGGTGTCGGATGTTGGTTTACATAAAGTGCGGTTGATAGGTTTTATTACTATTATTTTGTATGAATCGTTATTGTTATCGATTTAATGTTATTGTATCAGTAACATTGACGATCAATAGTTTTGTTTCATTTGTGTTTGTCATTAGTATAAAGGAACTGTATAGGCACGGGCAGACCGGATGCGTTTGCGTAGACGTAAGCATAGACGTCAAGCGGTGACAGTTCTATACATTAAACTCAGAAGTACGTGTACGTCTACGCTTACATGCACGCATACGCATCCGGTGTGCTCGAGCCTAAATAACGACTAGTTTAACGGACAATAGGTAAATCATAATCCTCGCCCAACCCACAATCACCCACTACTAGGTATAATTATGCCTCTTCTAGATATAAGTACCTATACTATCCACTCCGTTCCCTTTCTTCTCACATCCACTGCCAGAAATAGGTAAATTCTTGCGCTTTGTTTTTAACTCGTCTTAAACTGCAGATACAGAAAACTAATGGACGTGATATACCTTCCTAGTTATACAGGGTGTAGGTGACAGCCAGGCAAATACTGAAATGCTGAACAAGTACCATTATAAAATTATTAATAAAGAAATGGAAAAAATTCCTCACCCGGGTGGGAATCGAACCCACGACCTCTGCATTCCGCGTGCCAGTGCTCTTACCACTGAGCTTAATTAGGCCTTATATAATGATTTCAAAATATAATTTCAACCAAAAAAATATTTTTAAAAAAAGTTGCTCTCAAAAAAGTTCAAATAACTGATCAACCCTAATGGAGAGTCACAAGTGAACCAAAAAAACAGTAATGTGTCACACAATAAGCATTAAGCCCATTTAATTAGTCATAGGATAGCCCGATACAATTAGCGCTAAGAGCAAAGATTACTGATAATCAAATCAAAAATACATATCCTGCGAGTTATAACACTGATGTATAACTCAACACAATGGTACTTGTTCAGCATTTCAGTATTTGCCTGGCTGTATAATTTACTTTTAATTAATGTAGCTAGTTATGTATGTATATATAATTTTCCGGACTAACCGAACAAAAACGTATAGTTTATACCCCTAGGTCATCTCATATCCCTTGGTGATATCGATAACATAGCGACCGTAGCGATAAATATTCCTCGGCCACAGAACGAGTGCAGGAGGCGATACGTCACGCTCCGCTAATCCGCACCATGAGGGTAGGACAAAAAGGAGTTTCCATTTATATTAAAAACTAGAGGCTATCCACGACTTCGTCCGTTTAAAAGGGCGTTACACGCTTGCGAAGCCGGGGCGGGTCTCAAGTTATACATATAATCCTTCCTCTTGAATCACTCTATCTATTAAAATAACGCATCAAAATTCGACGCGTAGTTTTTAGGATCTAAGTAAGATGGATCTAAGCATACATAGGGACAGCGGGACGACTTTGTTTTACAATAATGTACTGATACTGTGATAGTAAAGCAATGCAAGACCAAATATTGTATATATAGGTACGAGTATACACTGCTGTATTACCAAGAATGGATACAGCTAGAGGAGATGCTACAGCTACGTTTAGCAAATTGTCTAAAATTATTGCTAAAATAAAATTCATATTACGTGATAGCAAAGGAATTTGCAACCGGTAGTGTTCTACATTAGCTATCGCATCTCCTCTTTACCCTTAGTTCATTTCGAACAATTGGGCGCAAAGTCGGATACACCCGCTTCCTGCGTGTGAGGATACATGGATGTATGGAATCTGGAACAGATATTGTTGGAATTATATCTTTTGAATATTGTGATACCTGATACAAACGACCATAATTCTTAAAAAAATATTCTGTGACAAATTATACTAAATAAATACCACGGTTGCCCTCTTTGCACCATTTAACTTATGCAGTCATTGATGGACATAAATATACTGGGAAGAAACCCAATGGGACAATTTTCACTGTCGCATCGCTACCGCTTTGCTTTATGCACAAAATCTTATAATTAGCATTAAGAAGATGTTCCCCTAAATTATTTATGGAAATAAATACCTATGGTTATAGTTTTTGTCGTAAGTTACGTAATTAGCCTACCGATTAGCTGCTACACTGAAAACAACTACTTTCAAGTTGATCCGACACTATGTTTCGCCAAGACCCGTAGCAAGATATTTGAAGTTCTTTACTAATAAATAATTACATAATCAAAGCCATGTAGTCAATCCATGCACTATACGGCCGAGTGAGCCGGCACTGACCCGGTCGTCCGGCCAGTATCCGGCGGCGCACGGCTCGAATTTAACGCCGTGTAGTTCGGACCGGCCGGAAATAGAATTTACCGATGTGATGTTTGTTTTTAAGTTTTGAAATAGTTTGACATACGCCTTTTTGTACACGAAAGCAACTATTACAATTTAATAATATTTTTTGCCATTAAACATGGTTCATAAAAGTTAGATTGAAAAAAATCACATACAGTAGATACAATAAAGACAAATAGGTAAAGAGTTGGTCGTTTCGATACATTACTGAAGGTTTACTGAGGTAACAGTGACACCCACACTAGGCTAATACCTAGCTTGTGGGGGTCTATATTCTTTTATCATCTTTTCTGTCATTATCAAATCAACATAATCATTTCTTCTAACTATATAAACAAACCAGATCAAAAATCTAAACCCCAAAAATAAAACTCCAGTAAAGTTAGAAACAACTAACAAAATGGGTGAAAAGAGGCAAAGATTAAAGCTTCGTTCCGGCGTCCATCAATCTCGTTAATCTATCGCGAAGGTAATGACAAACCTGTGCCGACCGAAATAGAGAGCTGTAAATGTGTTACATAGACTTGTTTGTTGAGAAACGACACGTTTCTGCACTGTAACTAAAGCAAAAGTAACTTTTTGAAGATACACTTCTAAATTTAGTCGTTGTACTCTTTTTGTCTATCTCTGCCTCTAAATCAATTAGTGCTACTTTATTAGTTAATTAGTTCATAAGTAATTATTAATCACCACATCAGACTATTGCAGATCACAAGTAGGTAAGTATTCATATTAGTTAATATGCAAGTGTTATTTTATTTGATTAAAATTCGTAGTCAACTGCAAAATCAGAATATTAAATTGTTTTAAATCTTTTTGATCGACCATGTTCCCATAAAAACAATGTTCATGGGGTATAAAAAATTACAAAAAAAAATTATTAATGATAGGTAGATAGGTCCTTGACGAATGTCACTTCTACACCATGTATCTTCTACACTCTACTGATAGTGGCTTTGGACAGGCACGGTTTAATTTGAATTATATCGGCTTAAAGCGTAGTCCCTTCTATTTCACAGATCTTATTTGTATAATTCAGTTTACTTTTTAGCTGCTATTCTGTTTGGCTTCGTGAAGTATTTTTATAGTGGTTGATCTGTTTTATTAGCAGCTCGGTTTTGTAAGGCAGAGCTTTTTGAATAATACCTTATCTATATGCTAAGGACGCTGTCCTTTTATATCGTAATAAGCGATATTAATGTCGATTCCGGCAGTCACACCACACGTTAACCTAAAAATTTAGGTTTAAGCATGTCAAAAGCTATTCTGGCAGTCACTTTTCTGACAGTTGGCGACTAAATTTAATTCAAATTACGTTCATTTGACTTACACAACTTTTTTTCTTTAATTCACTTTAATTCATGCGTAAAAAGCTATTTTGGTGGTCAAGTATTTGACATTAGAAGCGTAAAATTACGTAAGTTTATGAGGCATCTCAAAGTTGGCGTTTAAATTATACTTAAAATTAAAGGTGTCTTTTTGGAGTCGTCAGCTCTTCAGCGAACATATGTTGTTATAATGTAAGGTTATTATAATAACCATTATTAGAGAAGCAACAGAATGGTAAAAAACGACAAGATTATCCGAAGATATCGAAATCACATGTTAATAATTTCAAATAGTATGGAGAATTTCTAAATAAGTCATACAATACAATATTGTTATCAGTATGTGCTTAGCATGCTATATTAATAAATAAACCTTCAAGTTCAAATTATATGTAGAATTCCAGCTTGGAATGTGAGTAATATAGTGTCATTACATAACCGCCAAGTGCAACATAGCTGCCATAGTTGTGTGTTAATTCACCCCCGATGCCTAAGCTACGTCATACGTCATGCCGGTATGTGGCATGACGGCATGCGGCATGTCTCTGCCGGCATTTGGGGTGAATTGTATGTTATATTTTAATTATATAGGTGAAAAGTGAGTGTGTAATTTGCACACTACTGCCCAACCTCTTTGGAGGATAATGGGCGTGACTATATATATATATGTACCTACCTACGAGTATGTATAATTTATTAGCAAACTAGTGGCCGCCCTCAGCCCGTGTAAATTTTGGAATTTCCGTTTTAAATTTTTTGTCTCCTTCTTTATTAGTGTTATATCTTCAACCCTCAAGTAGATTTGTCACAAAATAATATTTATTTTGTCATTAATTTTGACTCTTATCATATACTTTAAGGCATAAATTGAAACGGTAAACTTTTACGAATGCGGGAAATTCTCTCGAGAAGCTCAATTCATACGCTCTATTATGCATTTTTCTATACAAACCAGTTGAGTTTGAGTCGGACTCTCAAAGTTGAGTTCCGTAATATCGAAGAATATTTTTTAAGTTTTCTTGTATGAAGACCTAGAATTCCAGGATCATCCTTTATCAATCTTCTCTGATCTGAATCTGTTTAGTTCTCCTCATATTTTGCGCGTCAAGTAAAGAAAGTGTAAGTGAAGACAACAGTGATGTCCTTTCATACTATTTCATGAACGGTTCACGGCGTCAAGTGTAACAGCACATTTCAACGTCTGTCTTTGTTATGCTAAACGTAGCAGTGGGATCTCTTTTGGATACCCCATTTCGGGAGTACTGCCGTATGTATGTACTTATAGGTATTTATATAAGTAGCACAGACATTCAGACAGACCGACACCTGACCATCAATTGGAGTTCAGTACAGGTAGTATAGGTACTTCAGGCACACGGAACCCTAAAAATGAAAAACACGTTTATAACACTCTCTTTTTTTTTTTTAGTTTATCAAGGAAAGGCAATAAAGTTTAGTGTTTACATTCACATAAATTAGTAAAAATGAAAATTATTGCGATTCTACCCGCAGTTCATACCTGCGTAAGGAAAACATTCAAAATATAACTTATCTACAAGCTCGCGCTCAAATAATTTTTGATTTTTACTTCCCTCTAGAGCGCAACAACGAATGTTTGTATACAGGATGTTACAAAAACTGCCGCTATGAATGTAGAGCTCGGTTATTCGACGGCAAACACAAGATCGCACCCTCTATGTGTCAAAGAGTCGGTATTACAGATGTGACATACACACATCAGCCTATCGCAGTCCACTGCTGGACGTCTCCCCCAGGGCACGCCACTAGGCTACTGCCATAGGGGGGTATTTGCCCATGATCACCAGGCGGGCAGGCGGGTTGGTGAACTTTAAACCTATAAGAGAAGTGATACACCTTATTACCGTTCATCCCGATAAAACTTAAAAATGGATTGACATACCAATTATACAGGATGATTTTTGGTCGTCAACGTTCCTGAAAACTATGGAATCTCCTCATCATCACGATCATTTTTCTCCGTGGAAGCATACCTGGGAAGTGTCTGGTTTTCAAAATATTAGGGTCCAAAGTTGAGAAAATAGACAGCGTTTTTCTGCATAAATGCACAATGTGCCTTGCACATAGACCCGCGTAGCAAGATTTTTTCACGAGAAATAATAAACTAACATAAACACTAGACACTATAAATTTCGCCTGTTCAAGTAATAAAAAAAAAAACAAAATTTAATTTAGAAGAAGAAGAAGAAACGCACTATTCCAAATCCACCACATCTACATCTCTGTAGAAGATACATACATACATATAATCACGCCTTTATCCCTTACGGAGTAGGCAGAGCACCAAGGGCCGATAGGACCACATGGTGCCACTTCTGACCAATTTTGAAGGTATAATTGAGATGTACAAGTTCGGTTAGTAGTGACAGGTGGTCTGCCCATCGCCTACAAAACACCAAGACCCTCTTGTCTCTCTACTGACTTGTACAGTATGTCCGGGAAGAGAAGCATTGCATTCTCATATCCTAAAAAAGGTTCTTCTTCTTATTCTTTATTGTACACAAAACATAACAATCAATAGAAAGAAATTTACAAAAGGAATGCATACAAAGCGTGCTTATCTCTGCAAGAGATTTCTTCCAGCATACCAGAAAGTAAAGTGAGACCCAAAAGTTATAGAGGTAATGATGTGTACAGAATTAAACTAAGTAACTATAATAAACAAAAATAAAATATTCATACATAAATAGATACATACAAACAATCAAATAATGAAAGTAATGTTAGACATAAAATAAAATAAAATAATAACATAATAGACACAATAGGAAAAAAATACATAATACAATAGGACAACAATTCAGCAGATAATTGAGACCGATCAGTCAGCCAGTGCCAGTGCAAGGTTATGAGGAATTGAGCACATAACATCTATTTCTACAGCCATTAGCCATAAGCCTGTTGTAAATTCAAAGAGAACCAAGTATCCATTCTATAGACCTCATGCTCTATGGACAATACTCCGGTAACCCTGCGGCTGATGTGAGATAAATATTTGCTATAACATTACCGCGTCTACCCGGCTGTACTCAAATGTGCGGTACACTCGACTACACCGTCTGGTACTGCTTAGCAAAAAACAAAAAAGGAAAATAAGTTCTGTAGAAAACAGAGCCAGTTTTGCTTGTTAAAATTAAAATAAAGCAATAAACAAGATCAAGAAAAAATCGTTCTAAATTTTGTGCTTATAAAAACAATTAAAAGCTCTGCGATCTGCATATAGGAGTATCTGCATAGTTACCATACTAGGGATCGAGAATTCAAGACTGTAATAATACAGACGCATACAATCGTAGTATTTGAAAATGATATTTGACAGCAAATTGTAAGTATTAGAATATCTGTAAAATCTACGCAATGTTTAGATTAAACAATGTTTAAATCATTATGTTTTAGTACGGTATCTAGTTTTCTTGATCTCTAGTATTGCGGGTCATAAAATTTCCTATTTATTTCATTCTATCTTCTACGTCATTCTTATCTTGACTAGATTGAGATGCACCAAAAGCTTTTTTTTTATTATAAAACTAGTGGACGCCCGCGACTCCGTCCGGGTGGACTACAGAAAAAATAAAATGTCAAAATTATCCGGGATGAAAACATTTTTCCGGGATAAAATGTAGCCTATATGTTAAGTGGGACCTGTCACAATAAATTCCTGAAAACTGCATCGAAATCGGTTCAGCCGTTTCTGAGATAAGCGTGCACAAACGCACAGACAAACAGACAAAAATTCCAAACATCATTCTTTTGGGTACTATTGCGTTGATAAAGGTCTCCTATTATATTTATGTACAGACAGCGATCCGTTACATTTTTATTATATGTACAGATTTCTGTGGTAATGCGAGGCTTCACTAGAATACCTAGAATACGTCAGCTGCATCTCCTACCGTGTATACCAGAAGTAAAGACTAAGGAACTAAGGGGAGTTCCCTCAGGCGATGAGCTAGCAGCTTGTCACTGATCTATCCACATCTGACCAAGTAAGCTTCGACGACCGATTGGTGTAGTTGGTAATGAGTCTGCCTGCGACGCCATAAATCCTCGATTCGAATCCCGGTAGGTGCAAACATTTATATGATGAATATCGATGTTTGTTTCCGACTCATGGATGTTTCTATTCTTATCTATGTATTTATATACCGTTGCTTATTACCCACGACACTAGACCTTAGGGATCTTAGTGTGGGACTAGGTCAATGTGTTGTGAAGTGTGTGAAAAATCTAAACGTGGCTATAGCATTACCTTTGATCATTCAGCTCTAGCTACCCTATTTTGAGGGTACAACCGTATGTATACTCGTACTGTATAATGTGAGAAACATTTCCAGTTGAAAGAACAAACATCCAAAGCAAACAATACCCGAAAATTACGAAATCCCCTTTAATCGAGATAGTGGGAAACACAATTATTATTATGTGTTTTTTACCATTCTATCCGGGAAGTAAGGACCCGATTCCATCTCTACAAGATCATTGTAAATGTAATCTTGTTCTAACGGCGTACGGTTGGTTGTTGAGTGTTAGTTCTGATGCTGGGTGTGGTGTTGGTCTAGTGGAGCAGGAAGTATTTCGGCAGAGGAAATGTTAAGAATTAGGGTTGACACTGACGTTATTTTATTGTACTTTCTTATCTAAGATTGATGATATTTGTTATTTAAATTAACCTCTATTTGCATTGCCTTTTGAGACACCACCTGGTCGATTTATGAAACTCAAAATGACTTAAAATATTGTAAATGCATGTCAATTTTGAGTTTGGAAATTTATTTTATTCCACATATAACACTTGTCTTAGTTTAGATGTTTATATACCCTGTAGATAACTAAACTCTCTCTTTATAAGGATTTTAACAGAAAATAAATTTAAGACCTACATTTCAATCTCTCTCAAAACATTTTACTACGCCAATTAAACATGCCAAATCCAAAAAACATACAGAAAAAGTTAGGTTTTATCACTTTAAAAGACAATTATTTAAAACATGTAATTTAAATCCACATGACGTCATAAAACAGCATTCTCTAACTATGCAGATAAGCATGACAAACGCCCTGCAGCGCGTCGTTAAGACAATATTAATTCGCCGCGATATCTCCCGCGGGAGCGGTCCTTATCATGAAGAGAGGACAAAATTAAATAGGAGGATGCAATAATCGACAGTTTGGTCTCTTTCTATTAGCGGAGACCTGTTATTGCTCCGGCGCTGGCTCTACGTTTTGTGTTTTACTCTATTGTATAGCTAGCAGTTGGTATTCCAAAAATGTATGAATGAAATAATAAACAAATAGTTCTGTGACCGAAGAGTAGCAGCAGGCTATGTAGCGAAGAGAATGTAACCACTAGTGAAACGTTCTATATGCAGCCTAATAAACCAAAGTCAGTAGTCCAAATACTGGCTAGATTTGTCTTTCCTTCTGACTGTTACGAGTACGAAATACTGATTATTAATTAGCACTTGTAATCAACTATTTATTACACGATTACACGCTACATCCTTATTATTTAGGTACATACCTACATACAGGTTATTTTTTGGTCGTCAAGGTTCCCGAAAACTACGGACCCCTCAACATCATGATCATTTTTCTCCATGAAGCATACCTGGAAATGTCTGGTTCCCAAGATATTAGGGTCCAAAGTTGAGTAAAAAGACTGCATTTTTCTGCATAATGCACATAGACGCGCGTAGCAAAATTTTTTCACGAGATATAATTAATATCTGTCTATAAAAAAAACTAACGTAAACACTGGACACTATGAATTTCGCCCGATTAAGAAATTAAAATTTTTCAAAAAATTTAAATCGTTTCCCTGCATTTTTTTTTGGCATAAATTAACTTTATTTGGTGTATCTCTAAACACTCACTATGTACGTACGCCTCGTTAAGGGTGGCAACGAAAACACACCCTGTATATATGTAATGTCTAATGAAAGTATAATTATATATACCTATAGCTGACTGAAGTGTGTATGTATAATGTATACATATTTGTATGATTTAGTAAGGCCCTGATTGTATTATTATGAAGCCGCATTGTTCAACTCCTGTTTGTCCTTCCTTAATGGTTCTTATCGCTTTGCTGACTTTAGTAATTCCTTTTCGCATATTATCTAACACTTTTACTCTTATAATTATGTGTTAGTTGCATTAGAAATTCGGAAGAAATAAAATATATCATTATTAAGTGAGTAGGTTACTTTTGTAAAGAATGCTAATAAAAAAAACTTTATTGGTAAGTTCAATTTATCATAAGTGTGTTGAAGTGTACCTGAAACTGGTAGGTATTTATTATTTTACTCTTTCATATCAGGTTTTATTCGAAAGTTTAAAGAAGACAGGACTTCCTGGGCCCAGCATATAACTAGTTGAAATATGTACCATAAAGATTAACCTACCTAGCCTTTGCCATCAGCATTAGCTTAGCTTTTATCCCGGTTATATTCGGGTGTGTGGCAGCCGAGACTACGCTCGTTTAGACAATGTTAATTCATTCGGGAAATCTCCCTCCGAGGAGCCTGGCTGGATCTTATCTTAGAAGCCTAAGGCAGGCGACATACTGGCTGCTTTCAAGATTAGCTTAAAGTCTATCTGTGTTGTTACAAAAAGAATTTAAGCGTTGGTTAAGCTAAATCTCTAAATTTGAATTGATGTTCCATTTAGATTTTGCTATTAAATGTAAATTTTTAAACAGTGGTCAACTTTAGAACCAATTTTATAATAACACCGTAGCGTTTCTATGATGGACAAAAGAATTTAAACATTGTTTAAGCTAAACGTGCCCTAAATTTGGCAGATATGCCCTACGTTTTGCTGTCAAATGTCATATTTATATCAAGTCTAACTTTAGGCGCTCTTTTGTAATAACACCGTAGATGTCGTTTTAAAGCGATGTCTCGCTTCGACTAGAAACTTTAGTTGATAGGTATTTAGGATGTTAAGTTGTTGTTTTTATAATCCAATGTACCTATAAGACAGGATGTAAATAATCTTTTATTATTTCTTCAAAATCTTATAACCTCAGGCATCTATGTCACATTGTCTACTTTAAGCTCCACAATATGCATTTTGCCGCAGGTGAATTGAAGTAGGGTCTTTGATAAGGTTTATCATAATTAAATCACGAGTTGTTAGGTAGAGCCTATGCAAAATACCTACGTTTCGTTTGTTAACTTTTGTTTTCTGTAAAATTTAATATTTTTTTATTTATAATAAATATTCACAATATAATTAACTTAGAATAGGTTTTCTTTTGTTCTTACACTTTCGCCCCTTTGCGTAACGTAACCAATTTTTTTAAATAATTTGTATTTCGATATATCTGTAACTTTAAATACAAGGGATGTGATCTAACCCTTATTTCCATGGTAAAGGCTATCCTTTTCACTTCTTATCTTCAGACTATAACAATTATAGCAGTGGCTCCCTCTCTCGCGAAATGTCCGCAACTTGAATACGAATCTCTACTTACTGCAAAAACAGACATTAATGCAACAGATTACTTCTTATTCCTAGAGAAGATAACAAAATGGTTTTTTGAGATGCATTTTATGATGAAAAAGGTAATGAGTGTTGAACATTTAGCAACACATAAAGTCATTAGTACTTTCTCTAATTTTATGAAAAAATTGTACTTCCTACACTGCAACATCCAAGTAATTTTTTTTTTTTGTCACTGTTATATCAATAAACAAAAACGATAAACATCCCAATCAGTAAGTAATCTATGAAGTGTATCTAAGTACTCGTACAAAGTAACGCACTCGCGGCAGCCCTGGCGAGTGCCATAAGCATGGAAGTGACAGTTTATTTCGTTAGGCACTTAACAGTAGATTGACCTGGGACTGTCACCACTCCAACACTGTTCGGGGAAATGCAACTGTGTATGAGATTGATGCTTTGTTTGAAGTAGTTTTATTTGTAATCGGTTGGGTATTGCTTGGGAATAACAAGATTTATTGCATAGAGTAAAAAGTTCTAAGGTACCAAAATCAATTTGTACTTTGCAATTTTACTAAAAGATCTTCAGGTTGCAGACTTCTATAGCGTAAATATTTAGAGAGTTATCTAACATCCCGATTGAGAATAAGTGACCGATTATATTATACCTATAGTTGCTTAAATAAGCCTACTGCAGCGTAGGTCCTAGATTCGATTCCCGGTAAGTAATATTGATGTTTGTTTCTGATCCATAAATGTTTCTTTTTCTATGTACATATTTATATTTCGTTGCTTAGTTCCTAAGACATAAGACCTTTAGTGGTCTTACTGTGTTTGATATTCCATACTGTGGGACTAGATTATTGTGTTGTTAAGTATGTCAATATTTTAGATTTTAATTTTTTCTATATGAAAGAATGTCAATATCGGTGAAAATGAGCAACTGGATTCTCTGCACTACAAAACTGCTATAGATAGTAATCTAGAGGCTATAAGTACCAAATTGATTTTTAAAACTTGCGGAGCGCAGACAGACGAATCAATTGAAGGAATCGCCGGTTTAGGTGAAGTTTTCACATTCCGCAGATCCGTTCGGGAAGTTTTACAGGCAGTACATCGTTAGTTTATTGTTCGAAATCGATTTTAGATTCGATACTATTCGGAAGTGCGATGGAGTTTAACATTTTTATTTTCATTCGTTTGATGTTGACTTTAGTATAAGTCAAATCTGTGCTTAAATTATGTGAGATCATTATTGGAATATAAGATGAAATAGGTACAGTAATTTTCCTGCCCTTAATCTATTATTTATAGGGTAACATGTTTATATAAAGGGTTGTTTTAAAACACATATTCCAAGTATTAGGCACTGGATTTAAGGCCAGTTATCTGCCTGATGCCAACCCTCGATGGAAGGAGGCTTCCTTCTGACTGGAAATACTGCGTCATCTGAACTATTGAGCTACACCGCGTTTCGTATATTAAACACCGTTGGGTGAAATTAAAACATAGGATATGTCGATAATATTTACAATACAAACAATTATTCCCATCTCGTTATTCATTACTAAAGCCTTCCCACTTGAATGAAACCTAACCATATTCCCAAGGAAGATATGTTAATACGTCTCAAACATTAACATCATTAATTCAACCAAAATCAGTTACGTATATTGCACGCAAAGCAAACGGCAACTGAATAAGACGTAAGATCCCAACCGGCAAATACGGCAAACAATATTACTTCACGAGAACGGGATCCGGCGGCAACTCGAGAAATTACTCATGGCGTCTTTACATTCAAGCCAAATATTTATTCAGTCATTGCAAGTAAAGGTTGCAGGCAGCAGGCAATAAATTCCGAAGACAAGATTAAACTTGTCAGGGGACCCCATTTACTTAACGCAAATTTATGCAAATTCCACTGATGTTAATGCTTTGGCGAATCGTGGAGATGTTTTTGTTTCTATCGTAGTTCGTAAATAGTTGATAGATGTGCCATTACTCAGATGACAATGGATGCCGGTGGCAGATTAGCACGATGCTTGTAAGCTGAGGCGGTAATTAGCACCCTAAAAGGTCCAACTTGCCAAGATTTGCGCACGATTGTTTTAATGACTAGTTTAAAGTTAAGCCAGCGATTTATTGACATTTTATTGAACTACTAGTTAGCACATCAGTATGACTTTTGACCCAGTGATTGAGAATACTAAAGTAGTTTTAACGAAATCAGGTTAAAGGAAGGTTTATTATTTGTTTGTAAATGGGATTTTTTACTACACTTTTTTTTGTATACGTAAAAATAAAAGTATTCCTTCATATTCACAAGTAATACGTGCGTACTTTCTTATTAGTAGAACAGATCCACTTATTTTCAGACATTAGCATACTTAAACATAATATACCAAAGTTTATAGTAACGATTTTAAAATGAAATTTACACTTTAACTTATCACATACATAGGTAGTATAAAACATAGTCGCTGTCTGTCCGTCCCTATGTATGCTTAAATATTTAAAACTACGCAACGGATTTTGAAGTGATTTTTATTTTATTAGATAGAGTGTTTCAAGAGAACGGTTTATATGTATAACTAGGGACCCGCCCCGGCTTCGCACGGGTAATAATGCTCTTTCTCGCGTACGAAGCCATGGGCGGCCGCTAGTAGTATATAACTTAAGTATAAGTTAAATAAGTTAAGAACTTGTTATACCTATTACATACAGGTACTTCATAAATTCATATGCCAGAGTTTTGTTCACTCAGTACAAAATAGCAAGATCTTTGTAAAATATATTTTCTTGCTCAATATGTCTGATATTTCACAGCACGATTCAGTACCAATATAATCGGATAAAAAATGCGAATACATCTATCCTTACTTCCTTAAACGATTTTCTCGCAATTTCCTTATATCCCTTATATTCCGGCGATAGATTTATGGCCATGCAAGATTAGCGCTTCCCCTTCTCTTCATAAGCTCTTCATTAGACAGCCGTTTTTTATCTCCTTTGTAGAATTCCGCTATTATTTCTAGTAATACATCAATGTGCCTATTACACTACCCTGTATAGTTTGGCTGAGATATATGTGCAGTAATAATGTCACCCACAGTATTTCTGTAATAACGATTCATCTAAATGGAGATTAAAATGCAGGAGATATTTTAGTGCACAAGTGCAAATAAAAATTTACTTTCTTTTCCTTCACTCTCAAAGTCCAAAAAGCCGACACAACCAAAGAGATCAGGCACAGGACCAATGGTTTCACGTGCTTTTCGAGACAGTTTAGTAAATAATTTACAATATTAAAATTTGTAATATTCTTTATAAATTCATCGTTACAGACCCGTGACTAGATAGCTCCATGAAAAGTAAAAAAGGTGGCACTTACTAAAAAACTCTAAAATGCCTTTAACGTATAAATATATTCTACACACATTTTACCGTCGAAAACAAATCCGTCAGTTTCATCAATCACGTCCATGTGAACATTAACGGCATCCCCAATTAGTGCAGCTGCGAAGTCTGTATTTTCACCAAGGTACGGTTCAAATCTGTGTGATTTGTCAGTACGTTTGATGAGGATTTCGGTATTTAGAAGGATCTTGATAGATTGACGGCGCAAAGGTTGAAGATCAGCGCGTCTGTATGTTTCTGTACTAACATGTTTAAATCGATTATAGTTCTAAAAGGCGTCCGATTTATTGTCTTTCTTTGTTAGAATGGTTTTGTATGATTGTAGTTAGGAGTACCTATGTGTCTCAATGTTTTTCTTATTTCTATTTATTCAAGGGCTAGAAGTATAAACGAAAGGATTTTACAATTATTAATTAATAATTCTTATACTGTCCCTTGAATAAATTTTGACTATTTAGTATTTAGGTTGATTAGATTATTTAAAAACTTCCATATTATGATTAGAAACACAAGAATTGTATATTTATATAATATGTAATGTAAGTATAGGTATAAATAATTCATCAAATCTCATTGTAGGATCGCATGCTTTAAATAAAAATAGCTACTGTCTAAATCTAAAAAACCTATCTAAATCTAGATATATTTATAACATCGTATTTTAAAATATCAAAGTTAAGAAAGTATTAGTAAAATTGCAATTTGCAAATGGAGTCTCGTCTACATGGGTAAACAATAAAATGGTGACTTATTGAAACCTTGGACACGATTGTTCAACGTAAGCTTAACTATTAAATACACAAGTTAACAAAAATTCGTTTAAAGCAAAAATATATTTGAAAAATTGGGTAAAATCTTCACTATTTAAGATGCAAATAAAGTTTTATAATAAAATTAATAATGAATTTATAAAGTTAATCCTTTCGTTGGTTATATTTAAGATAAAAGTAGAAAATATATCAGGAGGTGAGCATTTAGTTGAAAACTTTCAGAATTTACTCGCAAAGTTGATTTGTGGTGATGAGAAAAATTTTTCGTTATTAGGTTAGTCTCTTCTACGATTTATTGTGATTGAAAATAAGGAATCGGTTCTATGCTGAGTGAAAGGAAAAGCATTTTCTTATTAGTCTAATATTTTAATGTTTACACATATAAAAATCTGATCTTAACTTTCCTACGTCCCGCAGTGGACAACAAAGGCTGATGATTGATTGGTGATAATCCTAAATAACTAGGCTGAGCTATCTTAGATGCTAGTTACTTCGATTTTCTTCCCTTCAGTTTTCTGTTATACTTATATACTAATATAGATATACTGTTTTGTCTACTTATATAATATCCTTCATGTTTTACATATTAATATAGACCAATAACGTGATGCACCATCTAACTTAAGAACCACATAAGTTGCAAATACAGATTTTCTTCCCTTCTTTTCTGTTATATACTGTTCTACTTATATAATATCCTTCATGATGCAACACAACTAAGTTGCAACACAATCGCAAGCCTCGATTTTACGAAGAACGAGATTATAACTTCACTTTGAGGTTGTGGGTTTCATACAATGTAGCTTATGAATACAGTCGCACACTAGCTTTAGCTATACAAAATTTTTAATTAAAGTACAGCGAAGGGTGTACTTGTGTGAAAGGTTATACAGTCTTCGGTAGATTAAACTTGCGGTGTTAAATACATGTGTGATATTGTTCTGTTTTATATTTCAAAATAAACATAAATAGGATCATTATCTTGAAGAATGTATCAAATTATATTTAAACTTCAACAGTTTTAGGTGAAAAACCATGCAATAGAGATACCATAATTATACTCGTAGCCAAATTATTATGATTATGCCTGGTTGAATCAACCGCTCCTTTTTCAACGGAGTAGATAGAATATTCCAAAAATCCATCTTAATATCTTACAGGCACAAAAGGGAGAGATAAATTAAAATCTTTAGAAAGCAAAATCCTGGACCTCTTAAATAATTTATCAGATTTTTTCGAGAAGATTAGGAAAACTGCCGCCAAACTGTTTTTGTTCATCTATATCTTGTAACATTGATTGATATTTTAGAAACATGCTTATTTAGAGCCCGCTATGTACAGTTCGAATGGCGTATATGGAACCAAGTTATATTATATACCTATGTTTTTTTTTTTTTCAAATATTCACACACTACACAACACATTAACCTAGTCCCACATTAAGATCCCTAAGGTCTTGTGTCGTGGGTACTAAGCAACGGTATATAAATACATAGATAAGTATAGAAACATCCATGACTCGGAAACAAACATGTTTAGATGTTATCACTTTGTCACGCAAAAATTACCGAACGGATTTTGATAAAACTTCAGATACTATAGGTATATAGATTATCATACACACACGTTTTTTTTTCGTATTTCGGATTTTGAAGGCACACGCTTCTGTGTGATATTTTAAAAATGATTTTAAACTCGTTTAATCAAATTAACTGAATGGAATATCTATATCTGATGTCTCTCAATGATAGGTGTAGATGTTCCAGAAGTTGCTGTAGGTATAACAGTTGGAATTTCATTACTAGATTTTATAATAACATCTTGTCTTATAACGCTCTGTCTGTACTGAGCTTATTATAATGTTATTAGAAGATTATTACATCTAATTATGAAATTTTTTCGTCTAGAAACAAAGGGTACCAATTATTATATTAATAACATTGAAATAAGATCTAGCATCCTATCTTATATTATAAATTCGAAAGTTGGTTTGTTTTTTGTTTGTTACCCCCCTCACGCTTTTAAACCAATCTTTTTGAAACAAATCTTGCATAGATGTAGTTGGGAATACGGAGAATTCTATAGTCTACACGGACGAAGCCTTGGGCAACAGGTAGTCTGTAATAAATGTGCGAGAATTAAAAATATACTATGTAATAAATACATGGATCGAGATGAAGCTTGTAGAAGATGATAAAAGTATACTTCCTCCGGTTTCGTCTTTAACCCGCATAAACTTCCAGTACAGGGTAAACTCAATATCGATATATCATTCGTATCTTCAGTCTCTATCCTCAATACCTTCGATAAAGCATCGATAGTTCATCGTTCACCTATAACGGTTACATCCTGACCACAGTGTAAATTATTTTAATACTTTGGTTGTCAAAGTTTTGCTATATAATTGTTTCAAGGTAGGTACGTAGAGAAAGCTTATATTTATGGTTATAACAAAGCAGGTTATCTCTAGTATTTCAGTAATGAGATTGACTAGATAATAATATATAGTGTCTGCATGCAGTTGAGGGTACGCTACTGTATAT
Organism: Carposina sasakii; assembly: GCA_014607495.2. Lineage (NCBI taxonomy): Eukaryota > Metazoa > Arthropoda > Insecta > Lepidoptera > Carposinidae > Carposina > Carposina sasakii. Next base: position 371,170 of record CP053158.1, on the reverse strand, counting down.
TGGCTTTTACATACAAAATTCCTTACAGAATAAAAAAAAAATATGTCTTATAAAATATATGTAGGTATTGGGTCTGAAGTAAAATGCCTTTGAATACTGCCTGTCTAGCATGGCCACGTAACGTGGATATCGATAAACGATTTCGTATCGTATTTATACCAGCATTATTATCAATTTCGCGAACATGACCAATGGAACGATTCTTTACGTTAAGATTTATCACGTGCCTTGATTCATGCTTTAAATTTTTTCTGATACGAGTGTATTCAGGCCAAATTTCGAGAGATAGATATATAACACAAATCTATACCTAAATCATAAAACGCAATAGTTTGTTTTTATCCGGAAAATTTGCTATTTCGTTTTTCTGTAGTTATAGCTACACACGGGTCATATATCCACTATATCTCACGCTATTGCATCTATATATTACGGAGGACCTCCATCCTCCCCATACTATAACATTGTGGTCGTTTATCAACAGGGCAGTGATGTCCTCCGGGATGGGATATATCTCTTCGCCCACGCCTATCCCCTTGTAGCGTATAGTGCTGAGATTCAGGAGTTAATTGATGACTTCGTCAAGGTGATTGTATACTTAGTTAATTGTTTACAGAGCAAACCACAACATCTGAGAGTCAGTAGTGATTATATTTTATCTGAGAATTTGAATCCTTGTTAAAATCTTAAAATTGGTTCTAACCGAACGAAGCAACTCTACAAACTTTAGTGGGCAAAGAAAAATAATTATTAAATCAAAAAAATAAGAGCGAGACAAAATCTTAAAATTGGCGATATTTCGAAAATAGTGCAACTTTTTCTGAGCTATTATTAGGCTCGTTGGGTTCATCTAGGGGTAGTCTCCGGTGTCACTGTAACGTGCTATTTATGAGACACCTGTATAAAAACATACTTCGTTTGGCTACATTTCGAGTAGCTTATAAAAAAATACTACCTCTCTTGTTAGAAAAGCTTGCCATATATAAATCAAATTTCACTGTTTTCACATTATCTTGTAAGCCACGCCCCCTGTCCGGTATCTGAAAGCCATTGTGTTAAGATTCAGAAAATAACAAATGTAGTTTTGGAAGTAAATTAAGGTTTTTGTTAGCAATTTATTAGCTTTTTGTAGTATGGGGGGGCTTCACTCTTCAGTTCAGGTATGGAAAGTTGCCAGCATCCAGTGTCATTTGATAGAAGGTAAAGAGGGAAAGAAGGAAGTTACACTGGCTATGGAATTACCCGACATAAGAAGCAAAAGAGTACTCGATTTTACTTAATCCACTTGTTACTTCTTTCTGCCCTGTTACTTGTTACTTCATTCATCCCTATCATCAGTCATTTTATTACTCACCCGCATACCCCTTCACTGTAACTATTTATATTTAAAATATCATATTTTTTGCATAAATAGTATGGCGTGTGGTTGTTTGTTGCTTAGCGTCTATTTTCATAATTTTAATGTTAATTAAAATTTATGTAACTATTTTATTTTATTGTATACATTATATTGTAAACTTATATACTCGTTATACTGATATTAAACGTAACGTTAACATAACATATTCTAAGCGTATTGAAAAGGCTTTATCTATTGTTGTGGTTATTTGCCGTGCCGGATATAACAGTGATCCGTGTAACGTGGAGCGCTGCCCTCCAATTCTAGTAAAGTTAGTTGAAACGCAGCGGAAACAGAACTATTGCAGAAGTGCGGTGCGAAGAAATATTTAGTTTACGCTTGAGTATCTGTCATTAACATGATAGAACAATAACAGGAGGCTTTGACAAGTTGATCACGTGCTATTTTCTTCACCGTAAAGTAATTATTGCTTCACACCGCACTTCTGCACTGATCCAGTTTGGGCTGCGTTTAAACTGAAAAATTTACCACAGTTGCGGGACAGAACCTCACATTACATGGAACATTGTTATTATTATATCCAGCCTTAGTAAAAGTTATGGAGAATATATTAACATGACTGTGTGGTTTAACGGTTCGAAATTTCATTATTATGTACCCATTGTATTGTACTGTGTGTTCGTTTCTATTCCGTTTTAGCTGAAAAATTTACCAGAATAGGGGAGCTGGTCCAACGTAATAAATTACCCGCTCAGACCCGTCGCGTGGATTATGTGATCAGCCATTGCGTTTGTTTGATCTGTTCAAAGAGGATCATTGTATTTAGGTATGGGGGTATAAAAAATCATTATCACCTTTTTCCCGTCCTTTGTTATTAAGTGTAAATTTTTTGTTTCTTATGAGACCGTTATCGTCATATATCGGCCTTGAATGAACATTTTTCACATCGATATCATGATGAGGACGAAGATTTGCGTACCTACGTGCGAGCGCTATATGTCAATACCGTTATTGTAAGGAGAGCTTTTCTTTTAAATCATTTGTCATTTTACCATATTCCATATTCAGTCGATGTCGAAAATACTGATGATGATCTCCGACCGTATTTCGGCCAAGGCGACCAATCTCTACGGAGATTGGCCAGGTACGCAGGAGATATTATAGTGCACAAGTGTGTGCGCAAACACAGATGCACTCTCTATTACCTCACTCTCATAGTCCGATGGCATGGAAAGCCGACACGATCGGAGAGATATCAGGCGCAGGACCAACAGTTTACGTGCTTTCCGAGGCACGAGCTAAGTGACAATTTTAGAACATTAAAATCTGTACATGAAATAAATTCCATGGTATAGGTCCGTGTCTGGGATCGAACTTACGCCTCCAGCTTGAAAGGTGCACGTCTTAACCACAGGGCTAACACCGCTTAAAATACTACATCCAATACGTTTACTCATATTTTAGCTTTCACCGGTTTTCCCCTAATGTTATTGTTATTATTTTCATATTTCCCTGTCTTTAATTTAGAACATTACTAAGTTTCTAATTTGTAAGTGTTTTCCTATGTACCAGTTAGAGTTAATTAACTTTTAGAGCTTTATGACATTTAACTCATTTGCACTTTTCCTAGATATTAAACAATCAGATCATAAATTCCTGCCCTAATCCCATTCTTTATGGGTTCGGCGCAATACGGTTTCTTTCGAAAGACGCATTGCCAAAGATTATATTAAACAAGCTAACAATATCTCTAACTTTTTCATATAGAAATCATTTAAATCTCAACGAATAGGAATTGTTATGTCCCTTTGTGCCTATGTCACTAAAAAGACTCCTTTTTTACAAGCAAATAATTTTCATTGTCATAATATATAATTTCCAAAACTTTTATATTTTCAGCCAAGTTTCTTATAAGCTCCGTTTTCTGTAAATCATCTAGCTACACGCTTTAGGCGAGCATGGTTCCGCAAGCCCCTAGGGTTCCTCGTAATAAAAACCAAACAGTAGGCGTTGATTAATGTAACCACTGACACCTTTATACAGCCTTTGGAGCTCTGGGAATTCATACAAAGCTCATATATAGGATTATAAAACGGTTTTTGTGTATTGATAAGGGTCTAGAAGGTTCTGTGTTAACGGTTCATCTTTTATTGTGGATGATGTGGTGTTTTGAATGGGGAAAATGTGAGGGAAATGTGCTTACTAGAATAGAACTCTAAAAAAATATAATGACTAATGGACGGCCGCGACTCCGTCCGCTTGGACTTTAGAAAAAACAAAATGTTAAAATTATCCGGGACAAAAAGTAGCCTATGCGTTATTCTGATTTGTACCTAAGCTATATTGTTTTCCATTCAGTAGTTTTGCGTGAAAGAGCAACAAACATCCAATCCTTACATACATAAATACATAACTTTCGCGTTTTAAATATTAGTGTAGGATAGTGTAGCTGTTATTATTAAGCATTATAGGCGTGGTCTGGAGGAGGCCTACATCGAGCAGTGGACTACAACAGGCTGACGACGATGACGATGACGACGACGATGACAATGGCGATAGCTGTTAATATTCATACATTTTTAAGTCGTCAGTCGTATAGTAAAATATACTACTTGTCTCTCTGAAGTTGGTAGGTAGTAGGTTATTATGGAATATGTATGTAAGTTGGTATGTATAGTATTTAATTGTATCAGGCGTCACTATTCGGAAGTTCAAATCTCTATTGAGGGTCTATTGATGATGCCACGGGTGTTGGCGAAACATAGTTCGATTAAAATTTTAATTGGATTTCGGATTAGCAGCTATGTATTTATGGTTGCATGCTAGGTGCTTGGATCTGGCTTCTCGTTGCGACTGTAGTGTCTTGTGTTCGTGATCATGAGTCGGCAGATCCGAGGATCAGCGGAGGGTGTAGGGCCCGGTGGTGGGCGACCCCTCAATAGTGTATAGTCATTTACAGCCCTGAGAAGTCCACTGTTGGACATAGGCCTCCCCCAACAACCTCCACTCCGACCGGTCGGAAGCAGCCTGCATCCAACCGACGCCCGCAACCTTGACCAGGTCATCCGTCCACCTCGCGGGTGGCCTTCCCACGCTGCGCTTGCCGATACGTGGTATCCACTCTAGAACTTTCCGACTCCATCGGCCATCAGTTCTTCGAGCTGTTATTGCCACTTCAGCTTGCTGGACCGTTCAGCTATGTCGGTGATCTTTGTACGTCTGCGGATCTCCTCATTTCTGATTTCCGCAGAGAGATCTCTGCACAGCTGTGTTTCTACCTATTCTGTGATATGTCTTTAAGGACTCCTTTTTTTATTTATCGGGTTAGTTTGACCGTCTGTCCCAGGTGGATCGAGCTCTATTTTTAGATATGCTCGATTGAGGCCATCGAGCAAGATCCTTCATATGACTATGTGATGTATATTGATAATAAAGAATATGCCTTCGGAGAAATAACATACTCAAATATATGCAATAAACACTTCAGCACTTATATATCGATGGTCAATATGGCACCGCTGGAGAGACTGCCCATGTCTCGATCGAATCCCTTCTCATAGTTAGGCATAGTGGCCGAGCTGAGCCCTAAATATCGGGAGGCTGGAAGTCATCATTTCGTGATTACCCTTGATAGACATATTCCGCACTTTATCGCATTATATTTTAGCCCTATTTCAATATGTAATTATCGCTTAGTAATTCAAGCGCTTTGTTGTTTTTGAGTTGTTTAAGGGCAGTGTTAGTTAGTATAGTTCGGGTGAGCTTGGCTCTTGGGTCTTTGTCTAATTAACAGGTTTAGCGACCGAGGTATATAGCTGGGGCAAATACAAAACTGGCTCTGTAGACTAACAAAAATGCGAGTATTAAAGCTGAACTTGGAGATACGTCTATTGAGCTATAAGCGTCATTTACTTAGTTTCTGGGGTCTATTTCTACGCCCTACAGTGATTTAGTCGACATTATTTGTCATGTTGAAAGCTCAATGTTTTGTAGACTGTCGTGAACATTAATAAATAACCATTATTTGTTGATCGCTGAGACATCATTGAATATCCGTCTAAATATTCTAATGGAAATTTCATGAGATTCATCATATCGTTATTTGTTGAGATTGAAATTCACTTATGTCCTCATACATAACCTCCACCTCGTCATATGATTGGATTTCAACTAATACTCCAGGTATGCTATTTCGTGATTGAACTACGATTTTAAACCTTCCCGGTGGTACGATTTCTTATCACACCTCAGTAACCCTACAATATTGATCGAGCTTTGTGTCCTCCTTCAGCGTGCGCGCATTGTACGTCACCAGCGATAACCCACGCCTATGGTGTAGCATTAGTTGTCGTACAGAACCCGCCCGGGGATAGCACCCCTGGCTCCGGCACTTGACCGGCGCCTGTCGGACACGCCAGTGTCGCCTCCGGAGCCGCCGGGCACTTGGGGCCTTCCTAGGGGGGGGGGGGGTTTAGTATTTGTTTACACTGTCTTTTTTTTCTCCCTCTGTGCACCCTATTCTGTGATATATATTTATTCGGGTTAGCCTCTTATATAGATAAGCTTATGTCCCACTGGGATTCGACGCGACAGTCAATTACGAGTATCAATTAATAGAATATTCCGACTTGCATTTTCTATTTTAGTGGCCGGGCAGAATCAACCCCTTAACTAAAACTGGTTATAACGTTTGAACGGATATATAACGTTTCCCACTGGTTTCCCTAAAAGGATTAGTCGTTAAATTATGTAAATTATTTTCTGTTGCGGCTTAATAATAACCGGTATGTTGTTACTTAAATTAATCAACAGATGTTAATATCAGTTATTAACAGCGAGAATTTATCACGATATATTAATTAAACCGCTCATACATTTATTTATTGAACTGACAATTAAACGTTCTTAAACACGTTATTAAACACATCAATTAAAGGTACCAACATACACATCTTTGTAAATCGGAGACTTTGTATTGATGGTTCCCAAATTTGATCTTCTGGACCTATACATATAACTACTAATCTACCTAGAACTCTATTATGGTCTATCTGAGCTGTCCTTAACTTAAGTTAGTGAAAAAGTTCAGCAGCCTAATAAGCCGCATTAACTTGCAACTATTACGGGGCACGTAAAAATCATTAACCCTCATTTTGATCGTATTTTTTTGTCCGTTGCTGATTCGCGGTCATAGAATAATAAGTTCTCCGGCAACTTGTCAGTGATCATTTACACCTATCCCCGATATGCAAAACGTGCCGTAAGATGTCTTTTATCATTCATCAGTTCTAGCATCTTTCTCTCTCTTATTGGTTTCGGCACCATTTTGTTAATAAATAACAAATTAATTTAATTTAATGAATTTTTATTACCAAATCGAGTTATTAGTTATTACACATTTACGTTTTGAAGAGAAGAGAGAGAAAGATGGCGATGCGCTCGGAAACGGAAATAGAAGCTTTTTTACTTTTAATTGTATTTTTTTATGAACATAAAATTCCTATTTCGGGAACACATATGTATAACAATGTAAGTTTTTTTTTTTCAAGACTCTATTTTAGTCCCCATTGTTGCCTAATTCTGACATCTTTGAATTAATGATTTTATTTTTTAAAAGATGTTACTTCCATAGTCACGGGTGGTAATAAAGTGATTTCACTATCATCCACTTTGAGAAACACAGCTTCTCAAAACTTCGTTTCAATAAATTTCAAAATAATTTCTTTATTATGCTAATAGCGCTTGATGAAGGCCATTAATGAATTAAGGCGCATCGCTCTCTGATGAAAGATGTTTAATTTAATATTAAGAAGGGCTCGTCTGTAATAATAATATATTCATTAGGAGCTTATTCAAAGACTGTTTGCTCAAAAAATTCGTTTGAATTATGGACCAAGCCAATCTGTTAAATTTCTAGTAAAATAGATTGTGTTTTGTTTAAATTAGGAAAAAAGGCTTCTTTATTTCTTTTATTCACCGCTAGAGTATGATTTTGAAATATTATTGTATCTAGTAACCTAGCGAGTAAAATTAAAATGTGCTGAGTATTTGCACGTAATTATCAAATATCTGTCTTCAATACAAAATATCTGTCAAAATGAAGCAGTCATGAATTTAATGTCTGATATTAAGAATGCGAATTATTTGACCTATATATAACATACCTTTTAAAACAATTTTCAAAATTCCAAACCAAATTTTTCCATACTACCTCTCTACCTTTCATATTAAATTTAAATTTCTACTAAAACTTCTCTTTAATATTCCGATCACAGGCTGCAAGTTAAAATGGTGTCTAACATGAATTTAATGAAGATATTAAACGGGACCCACGATCGGTAATGAGCGCCTCATGTGGTAATTTTACTGTTTATATGTTAATCACTTGGACTCTTACACGTTATGTATGGGAACCTGTAATATGGTCAAAATGTTTAAGTATAGGTTGTCATACCACACGCAGGTGGGAGTACCACAAGAATGTAAAGGAATAATTTTTTAGAATTCTGATGCTATTTAGAGGGATATTCACTAACAAATTATGTACGCAGTTCAAAGAATTTGCTCACTCTCCGACGACCCGTTTTAACCTTAATTAACTTATAATATGTTTATGAGACGAAATTGACACTTTACCACATAACATATATACGAGTATGTAGGTAAATGTGAAATTTAATATTGATTTGAATTTGAAAAATGTGATTTTATTTATTTACTAGTGGACGCACGCGACTCCGTCCGCGTGGACTACAGAAAAAAGAAAATTAAATCCGGGATAAAAACATTTTCCCGGGATAAAAAGTAGCCTATATGTTAAGTGGGACCTGTCACAATATATTCCTGAAAACTGCATCGAAATCGGTTCAGCGGTTTCTGAGATTAGCATGCACAAACGCACAGACAAACAAATAAACCGACAAACTGACAAAAATTTCAAAAATAATTATTTTGGGTACTATTGCGTTGATAAAGGTCTCCTAGGAGTATAATATTTTTTCTCATATACCTTCAATGTGCAGACAGCGATCCGTTACATTTTTATTATATGTATAGAATAGATGTAACTAATGTATTAACTTGTAAATTGCAATCCCATTTCAGAATTTCTCAAATACTTTTCAATACTAATACTCATTTTGAAATATTTTATTGCTAAATATACAGGTGTAACAAAAAGGGTATGTTAAGCGAAAAGCTACGTAAATAGCCCACTATAGAGAACCTATCAACAAAATTTGAGACCCGAAATCACATGTTTATTTTTCCCGAAAGTATGGAGAATTTTTAAATATCTCAGAAATTTTCATACAATCTTGAAAAATAAAAATGTGATTTCGAGTCTCAAATTTTGTAGATAGGTTCTCTATAATGGGATATTTACATAGCTTTTCGCTTAACATACCCTTTTTGTTACACCCTGTATATCTACAATACGGTATAAAATACCTGACTTATTCAAACTCAGTTCCAACCAAAGCCGAGAATAAAATATCCGAAAGTATATCAAACGAAATACTCCACTTCCGGGAGTGCTTTGAGAGAAACTACTGATGTATTCATATTCAAAGAGTTTTTCGTGGCCCCAGATGTGATGGTTCTAAATGGAGGTAGCAAATCTGCACTACGTTCGGCATTGCTGGATGACGTCAGTCATAGCTTTCGAAGTAAGCACTATTAACGGAATATAAATGTATAAATGGGGTAGGTATTTAATATAGAAAATTCTTGACTTCCATTCTGCATCTTCTTCCGTGCGAATCGTAAAAGTCTTCAAAGGAATTTGGGTGTGTTTTCTCAGGCGATAAGCTAGAAACTTGTCATTGATCTGACTACCTCACTTTGGGAACACAGCCATGCGTATAATATAAACATACATACATATAATCACGTCTTTATCCCTTACGGGGTAGGCAGAGCACCGAAGGCCGATAGAACCACATGGTGCCACTTCTGACCAATTTTGAGGGTATAGTTGAGATGTACAAGTTCGGTTAGTAGTGACAGGTGGTCAGCCCATCGCCTACAAAACACCAAGAGCCTCTTGTCCCTCTACTGACTTGTACAGTATGCCCGGGAAGAGAAGCAGCTGTAGTATTATACGTTTTATTTTTCACTCCAGAGCAGCATAGAAGTGTAATATAAAGCGTACGTGACACATGAACAAACATTAATACATGATTACTTTTCAATGAGAGATGGTAGAGTCGATTTCACACTTTGAAAAGTTATATGCCTGATTTCGGAACTAACATTTTCTATATGCAGTCATACAGATAATGTAGTTATACACATAGTAACTAGCGCCATCAATCGAAGGAACTATACGGTGTAACGCACTTTAGTAGATACTTTGTTTGCTTTTCATAAGATCGGTGAAAATAAATCGACCTTGTATCTTCTAAAATCCTACTTCAAATTGTTGATTAAACAATTTGGTGTTGTAGTTGAAATATCATTTGTTTGAAACGTAATTACAAAACTTTCAGATAACCAGACTGTAGGTACTTTGTTCTAATTTATAAATTCAAGTCTTATTTCTATAAATTCAACTTTACGAAAACCTAATAAGAAATTCTAATTCAATTTATATTTTGTGAAGTTGTTTCAGTTAGCTTTCTTTAATTTATGTGAAACAAATTAAATTATTTTGCCTTGAGTATTACTTAATAGTGACCCATTGAACTACAGAAAGAATAACGATTAAAATTTTAACAAAGATGGCGTTGTTTTTAAAAAGTCAAATTTCAAATTATGTTATGAATACTGACGTGAACAAATATTTCTTGTCGCTCTTATTGCGAGATAAGTATTTATTCCTAAATTTCAATAACTGCCCTAAAGCTGAGGTTTCCTATGATAGCGGTCTCCACTCCCTCTTTACGGTGTTGACATGTAAAAAGTTCCTTCATGGCCGGGCTGTAACACAGTTAAGACGCGTTGCTCTAGGAACCACATCCATCTGAATACCATAGCTTTAAAAACCCCATCGAACTGTTCTAACTTATCATCAGGCAAGATGATTTTCTCTAAAATGGAGTAAAAACTCTTTTAACTCAAGAGACTTATGGGAAATGTAAACTAGCTATTTAAAAGCGACCTTTGAGAGCGTACGGTAATTTTTCCGCGCAAAACTTTCAGTTGCAGCGCTCGAAGTTCCACAATGCAGCGCTTGATCGCTGAGCTTTCCGCTTTAATGAGCTTAATTTTCGCAAGTCACGGCAAAAAGAAGTCCTTTACGCTAATAAAGGTTTTTAAAGGACAGCTTTGAGAGTTTTTTGAGAGTCAGGCTTTTTGGTAATCTGGATATTTGAGGCTCAAAGGTTAAATTGTACTTTGGTTGTATGTTACGGTTTAAATATTCGACTCCATTTTACATGCTCAATTACTATAAACTTTATTTTTGAATATTTTAATCCTAAAATTATTAAAAATATGCCTTATAAATATTTTATTTACACACGGGTGATTAAAAATCATTTTATAATATTATTTCAAATATTTTATGGCTCATTTCGGTTAAAAATTACCTGATACCCTTTTTCTTCAGAAATAAGTTAAATTACTTTCTGAATTTAAAGGTAAGAACAAATTTATTGTGCAAACCGATCTTCCTCGAGATGCTGAGAGGAGATAGAGCACGCTCTGCGGGTCTTAGGCCGTTTGGGGAGCCCACGGGGTGATTCATAAAACAGTTTGTATTAGGTTATGCGGTCCTAGTACTTATTCCAAATGAAATTTAATAATTCCATACCAATGTTTTTGTAGACCTACAAAAACATTGACTGTGTGTTGAGACGTTACGTCACATTTTATTCTGAGAGGTGACATACCTCGATACCAAATCTTCTGAGGATCCTGTCAGGCTAGTCACTGAACTTTTACATCTATCCCCGCTATACTAAACGTGGATATATGATCTTCTTACAATTCTGGCTATCCTATTTTGGGAAAATAGTCGTTAGCCGTGTATATGTAGAGGTACAATAACGTACAGTGTGTAAAAAGGTGAGTACACACTTCGAAGCTGTAATTCCAAGTGACCGCCAACAGATGGCGTGCACAACCGGCGGCGATAAGTGCTTGGTCCCCGCGCTATATTGCTCACTGCACTCTGTGAGGACGTGCTAACTGCTGGTGCATTTCACCAAATAGTTCCTTTGACTGATGGCGCTAGTTGCTATGTGAATGTCTAGATTATAGATGTCACTGCATGCAAAAAATGTTAGTTCCGAAATCAGGCATAGGAGTTATGCTATGAAACGGACTCTAGTTGACTGCTGGAGTCGTAAGGGGGATGGCTTCGTTATATTATGTTTAAAGTGCATCACTTCATCAAGTTAAAGTGAATGGTTAAGAGGAGATTCGCATCTCCAGTAAAGGGTAAATGTTATCTAACGTTACGTGGAGAACACTTTGAGCATTTAAAATCTTTGAGTGAAGAACAATAGACAAATAAGGTGTGGGTTACTGAAGACCAAAATGGCTAAAGACGCCCTGGAATTTCTGTGGGAGTAGAAAACTGTTTATTTCGTTTGCGTTTACCTTATTTGATGTCTTAGTTATAATAAATTATTAATTACGTTCTCATAAGAGGCAAAACCACTTCTTATGTAGAGTAAGTACCTACTAACGTAAGCTATTTTTTTATTTCAGGTAAACAAACAATATTATCACCTTCGTGAACAGGCGAATTTCAGGGTATGTATGTAGTACTTTTTGTAAGGTTATACAAAGCTAACATATTGTACTTGTACTGTATTCATTAAAGATAGCTGACCAAAATAAAACTAAAAGCTAGGCCATTACACTTTATTCCAGGCCAAATTAAAATGGCCACAGACAATCCCATCTACGCGTCTATTGTGACTTTAGGCGCCATTACAAGTTTTATGAGCCAAATTTATCCGTAAGCACCAACAGTTAAGGTTGTAATTTGTTTGATTGCTAAGAGTTTGGAGGTTTACGCGGGAAGCAATACAAATTGATCCCATCAGAATGGGCTCTCTTAGTTTAGTACTTACTGGCTTACACAGTACTCGCGCCAGTACTGGTTTAAGTTACATGGAGTTGATACTACTATAAAAATAACATTGTTCAGTCCGTTAGTGGTCAATAAAATATCTTTTTTACCAATAGAAAAAACTAACGTACATAAATTTATCCGAAAACTGTCTATAAATGACATTTTACGCTTCATTGAGTGTTGTTAAATTCCCTTTACACTTGTTTAAAAAATACTTAAGCAATACACTTCATAGACTACTTAAAAGAAATAAAAAGCGTAAAGAATTCATTCACAAATTTAAATATTGCATTGTACTCAATGCATACAATAAGTGTACAGATACACTTTATTCAGTAGGTACCTACTTATTTAGTGGTTGCGAGTTACTGACGCCAGTGCTCGCTCAAGTAGCATGATAGATACGAGTGCACTGAGGATTGATGCAGACGCATTCTGCCGTAATGTTTCACTTTATCAGCATTAGATAGAAACTAGATTCAAGACTTGAGTGGAGATTTTGTAAGAAACTGCAGTTTTATTACTTACACTTTGCGAACTTGTGTCGATAGACATCGTGTATCGCTTCGTCTATTATATTTTACAAAGTGGTTAAGTTCGTGAGTTTATTTGTTATCTTGAAAGATTTAAATTTGTTACCTATAAATTAAGTTGATAGTCTAAATTTAGGACTACTTGTAGCAAATACGGGGCTTGGCCGTTTCGTTACTACAAGAACTAATGTACAACATACATATAAAGTCTGGTAATGATAAACCGTACCTTACGCCTAATACGAAAGTAGCGAAAGGGCCAAGCCATATACATACATTGACTGAGGTGAAGAGTTTGAGAAGTAGAGGAGTAGAGTGTAGAGTTAGGACGTTAGAATCAGATCTTGAGCTTTTTATGTTTATGTAAAAAAGCAATATAACATGTGCCAAAGTTAATTTTTAATTTCTAAAAAATCTACATTTAGCATTTACTGCAATTGGCCTTTCATCTTAAAAAATATTCAAATATTGGATTATGTAAGACGTTAATATTAGTTCAAATCGTGTTGGTGTAGAACCCAATGTTAGGAGAATATTAGCTAACTTTGGTTATATTATAGAAACGTTGTATGTACTAAACATTACGTATCCTGATATAGAGAATATTTTTTAAGTGGATTATAAAGCCTGCTGTATAACCAGCCAGCTTTATGTATCAAATAATATGAATTGACAGGAAGGTGGTCTAACTCACAATAATTTGGATACACCATTTTATATTCAAGCTGTATAACAAACAAATAGTCCCAAAAAACTTGTTATATATCAAATATGTTAATAAACAAACAATCCCACATATATAAATAAAATTACCATAAAATTTCATACAAATAACTCTCAATCAAAAACCAATTGAAAATAATCATTACAAATTCTAGAAACGAGCGCTCGAGTGATTGTATACAACATCGATTCTATTGTGTTTGAGTTAGTAATCGATTCAGCGAGCGATGTTGCTTGACACCTACAATGCTCGATAACAATCGACTCGTAATCGCAAGTCGCACGGTAAATGAGCCGGGATGGAGAACAGAGGAGCCCATGCGCATACCAACACATATTGTAATAAATTTTGGTGGAGTGTGATTGCAATTTAAAAAGTATATTAAAGGCTAAACTACTTCGAAGAATTGATTTTTGTATTATACAATTTGAACAAAATATTGTAATTACATATTGATTTTATGGATAAGCTTTGGAAGTCGAGTGCATTTATCTGCACAGTAACTAATTATTTAATATTTAAGATTCAGCTAAAATTGACATGCCCCTGCAAAGTCGAGCTTGTACCATGCTCGCAGATTCAAACTATTAGAAAAAAAAAACAAAGAATAAGCAAATATGTATACTCGTATTGTACAAATAAAAAAATACTCAATAGCTCTAATGGCACTCATAGTACCACAAATTCATCACCTGGTTCATTAGGAAGTGCAGCAGCTACTCTATCCTGAACAGAGTCAATGTCCACCTCGATGCGGGTGTCTCCGGGATCTAATCGAGATATTTCATCCACAATTGGTTGATCTAAGATAAGGCTGTCTGTCTGCTGTTCCGTTGACAATTTGTCGCGATAACGAATTGTCTCCCGATGTGTTTTTGATGCTGACATTTGTTTGAATTAAAGGTCGTTGACGGGTTTTTTTCTGGTGTCTGTTGAGAGGTATAACTGGTTATTGATGTTTTATCAACAGAAAAATTATTTTGATATGCCTTCTCGTTTTGTATTTTTCGGCGTCTTATACAGTCGTTTGCTGATGCAGGGTATACACTACAACTTGTCACTGATCATTTACATCTGTCCCCACTGTACTAAACGTGGCTGTGGGATATATTTTATGATCCTGCAGTTCTGGCTACCCCAATTCTGGAACACAGCCGTGTAGCCGTAAGTATACAAGGTGTAGGTGACAGCCAGGCAAATACTGAAATACTGAACAAGTACCATTGTGTTGAGTTATATGACAGTGTTATTATTACTCGCAGGAAATGTATTTTTGATTTGATTATCAGTAATCTTTGCTCCCCGCGCCAATTGTATCGGGCGACCCTGTGACTAATTAAATGGGCTTATTGGTTATAGTGTGACACATTGCTGTTTTTTGGATCACTTGTGACTCCATTTGGGTTGACCAGTTATTTGAACTTTTTTGAGGGCAACTTTTTTATGAATATCAAAGGTAAACATTTTAAGTCATTATTTTAAGGCCTAATTTAACCAACGAAACTATTTATTTTTTCCTGAAAATATGAAATTGAAATGAACTGAAAATATTTTGTCCTGCGAGTATTTTCAGTGTTTTTCGCCTCAGAATCATGGTCTGAAGTCATGGTATCAATATTTGCCTGACTGTCACAAACACCCTGTATGCGTGTATGTATTCGTTTTGATGCAGTATACCTACAGGTGCCGCATCTTATATGTGTTTCACCAGATGACTATTTTCATGAGACATAGCAGTCTTTTACTGTATTTTTTCCTTTAAGGTAGGAACGAGCAGGTTGAATCTTCAAGTCTTTTGAAGGGTTATTTTTAAAAGAAGTATTTTTGAGTACGTAACCGACTATGCATACTAGTTAAGTCCCTACAAAGTACAAACTTTCATCACAATAGAGTGATTTCCAGCACATTAGAGGCTTTCGCGGAATCCTATCAACGAACAACTAGAGTATACATTGCGCGCTTTATTCCCGACCATTCATTAGCGAAGCGATCGGCGATTGCGACGCGACGCGTGAATAGCCCTATGTTTGGATTTAATTACGTCAATAAATAGGACAGGATTCCTAATTTTGAAGTGTGAATTTTGCTTTTGTATCTGTTTAGGAAAATATTTTGTATTGTAATGTTTAAATGCTTTTGTAATTATTTAATTTGTCTAATCGTTCTATTATGTCCATGCTTTTAGTATTCTCATTGCTATTTTAATAGCTCGAGCATAACATCTTTAGGCCGGCAAAGCGCGCTGGAGCAAATTAATAAGTATTGCTTTCAAAATTCATACTGTTCAAACGATGGACCACATCGGTTTATAAAATCTTCTATATGTACATTCGATCATGAAAATAATCTTTCTAGTAAATAAATACAAGTGGAAGTTTATTGTCATTGCTCGCTATATGCAATGCAATAACAATAATCATGTATCAACTTTCATTGCATACCAGTTTGTACCGGTTGGTTTTCTAAGCTTTCTTACGTAAGTACTTTAATAGGCACATACATGACTGTGAGTGTAACTATGAGCCTAATATGTAACAACTCCGTGGTGCAAACTGACGCCTTAGCCCACCTCGGCTGTAAAACTATGACGGCTAAACCGCAGTCTGATTTTCTAGCAAAAGCAAAGCAGAAGCAATGTACCAGTGTAAATTGTAAATTTTTCGCTTACAAATTGCTGTTACCTGATACTAATTTTATAATATTGGATAATTTTTTGCTACCGCATCGAGAGCCGCTAATTTCACCATGTCGTAATATTGGAGTTAAAATAAATAAAAAGCTCTAAGTTAGGTTAGCTTCAGGTGAATGCAGGTTGTTGCAACCTGTAATTAAAATTGAATAGCTAATGTAATCGCATCCTCAATATTTCCTCAGCAGGGAACATTGCGTGCAGTTAACTTGTATAGTTCTAATACCCATTATTATTACTAATATACTCGATTTATTGAATTATAGATCAGCCGAAAGATATTACAGTTTACTGCCGTTATTTACATCATTAAGTATACATTAAAAACTACTATATTTATTCTGCGATAGACTTTATTTTTAACATTACACTAATGAAATAATATTGGTTACTGTTTTGGTTAAAACTAGATGTTCTCTGCATATTTCCTCTAATTGTTTGCAATAAAAATGATTATGTAGTGCCTACAGACGGAAACTGGCGTAGGGGAAGACCTAGGAGAAGATTGAGGGACGACTTCGATAAGTTTCTGCCAGATTGGGCCACTATAGCGGACACAAGTGTGGACTCAAAACTAATTGTTTTCTTAGACACATAAAAGGTTTCAAATGCATTACGTATTTTCCTTTATTCACATTCGTTTAAAGCACAAAGAAAAACATTAATTATTATTATATATTGTACAAGTACAATATATACAGACAGAAATATGCAAAGGCGTGAGAGATTTCTTCCACATTTGGGAAATTGATAATTAAATATAAAAGTTAGATATGCATGTACACAAAATCAATAATAAAATTTTAATTTAACAAATAAATACCCTAATCTAATCAATCAAATTAATAAATATACCTACATAAACATACATAAATATCTATTAATTAAATATATATCAGACAGACTCATTACTATTGAAGTGGTTCTTTAATGTAGCACCAGTTTAGGATTCTGTCACGGAGTGAGGCAGAGAGTTCCACAATTTGACTGCATACTCGTACATGGTATATGGTATAAGCAATAGAATTATGCTAGGGAGGTTTAAGTAGAGGGGCTTTAATTTAATTTAATAAATTTAATTTAGTGCTACAAATAAACTTTATATAATTAACCGACAACATGATGTGTACCCACCCACACATAACATTGATCCAAAAAGTATTGACATACGAAGTTTACCGAAGAGTCCATATCCTCAATCAAACAAGTCAAAACAATGGGGATTCCCCCTCGAGGGTAACCGAGCCGCGCTGCAGATCTGCCTCGGCAAACAAAACCGGATGATGTTATATTACGTGTCTACTAAGTGATATTGGCAGAGAATGCTTATGATATTGGAGAAAATTTGGATAGAGTAAATGAAATAGGTATAAGCACTTCTAAGTCCTAATGTTTATGTCGGTAATTTTTGGAATAGATATTCCGGTAGGTGCAAACATTGATATGATGAATATTGATGTTTGTTTCCGAGTCATGGATGTTTCTATACTTATCTATGTATTTATATACCGTTGCTTAGTACCCACGACACAAGACCTTATGGATCTTAATGTGGGACTAAGTTAATGTGTTGTGAAGTGTGTGAATATTATATTATTATTTATTTAATGGAAACGTTGGGAAAATCCTCAAGAATGGGTTTAAAATTAGTAAATATCAAAAAGAATTGCAGAAACAACTGACATGAGCCCATGAAGAGATCGCATTCCGACTAAAGTTTTATTTAGCTTACCTGCATATAAAACCATGCGCACGTCACATTACAAGTAAACAAAATATAACTTATCTACCAGAAAACATCACTTGACGGACACATGCAAGCCATTTACAAATAAATTTTGATTTTCACAAGAAAATTACACCCGAACCGTTCCAGCTTTTCCCGCCGAATCCTAGATATTACCATGTGAAGATACGTTACTTCTTCATATCCGTATTAATTTATATAGTTTTAGTAATTTTTTACATTTTGAAATTGTGATTTTATAAATGTTACGTAATTTTATTATCCGATTAACATTATCTTCTGCCCTTCTCCCAATATTTATGGAGTCGGCGCAATATGTTTTCTTTCGAAACTCACATTGTCAAAGATTTGGCATTAGTTTTACGGCCGGCTACCTGCCTCACGCCAACCCTCCTCGGGTATAGCTAAAAGATTTTTTTTAGAAAATCCGTACATAAAATAAATTAAGTGGTACAGGCCCGTGACTGGCATCGAACCCACGCTTTCCGACTGAAAGGCGCTATCTTTTACTGGCGTTTTAACCATTGGGCTATCACCGCTCACAATTATCCGATATTTTATTTAGTGTACTTAGTTATTCTTAGTACATGCTAGCTAGTCTTACAAACTTGTCCATTTTATTTAAAAAAATATATTTTAATGCTATAGGTACGTATTACAAGTACCAGTTTTGCAGCAAGTGGCAAAAGTTTGGTAGTTAATGGCCACAATACAGTTTATATCCTTCCGGACTCCAGCAACACATGTCTCCTCAACGTCATCGCACTTGCCTTACACCCAATTTCGTGCATGTCACTTAACATTAGGCCCAGCGCACACCCGACATTACACGGAATAAGGGCACCGACACCCTTCCTGTGAATTATTGAGACAGAGGCCGGCTGTTTAACACCAGATGCTGTTTATATGTCCTCAACACTCGTAAATAACGTAGACGGCTCGTAAAACTGGTAATTTTAGACTTTGCCGCTTTGAAATAAGATTCACGGGACAAGCCATCTGATGTGTGGCGAAGTGTATTAGTTTGTCCCGCACAATTTGTCTTGGGAAGCGTTGATGGCCTCATTTTCGAGTGTCCCTTATCTGATGATAGAATTATGTGAGAGATGGCAATGTTTCCGGTAAAATGAAATATAGTTTCACTTTCAGCCTGGACCCTTACTGCTATTAGTAATAACTTAGAATACTCGTAATTTAAATGACGCATAATAAAAAAAAATACTGCCCAGAAATTTCAAAGCAACGTAAATCTTATACTAGCAGCACTTAACATAATTCCGTGAAAACAAAATTCCTTTGAACCTCGCCAATACAAAAAAAAACATTAAAGAAAATCAATTGTACAAAAAAGGAAGCAAAACACGAGCGCCTAGGAGAAGCTGAGCCATCAATAAAACGCTCCAAACCATATTTCTTCCGCGTTTTAAACTTCATAATAAATGGAGGCGGAACCGACGAAGCCTTAGTCTCACATGAATGAGGGAAGATGATAAAAGAAATTCTTAGAGAGATCAAACCGTGGAAATAAATGGTCGGAAGCCTCCCCGAGGCGTGGGGGAAGCTACAGACGCTGGAGGTGACAAGGCTTTGGATGATTAGATTTAAAACGGGATGGATCTGTTTGATCCTTGCACAGGATTGTTGATTTTAATTATTTTCACATTATTTTTGTAGGAAATTTACCATTTTTACAATCAGGATTAACCAAAATCATTATTTGGCTATGCTTGGTAAAGAAAGTTAACTATTTAATTTTAAATAAATTTATTAATAAATTTATTTTATTTATAAAGTGAAATATCGCATACTCTTATCTTCAAGTTTTTCTACTAGGTATATACTCTAGTACTGTGTTGCTCAGGATTTTAGTGATGACTCAATCAGTAAGAGTTATTACCACTGCGATATCAAGTCCAGCCGGATCTACATCGCTTGCAAATCGGATCTGCTATACGTACATTTTGCTATGACATTTGTTATTTGCTACCTGATCAGCTTTATCGGCTTTATCCGTCGTCTCCCGCAGTCCATTACTGTCGCCTTGCGCTCCGTCAGCGGCTATTTGATTTTCTTTTGTCACTTGTTGAAATATATCGCGCTCTCACAAATGATTCTCCTGTAAGGTAATGTGAGAGAGAAAAACTTATGGATATATGACTCTGCAATTTATTTTTGTGAGTTCTATAGATTATAGGTGCTGATATAGACTTTGCTGCTATAGCTACATTGAACAGTTTTTTTATATATTATAGTAATTATCTGAAAAACGTGAGTAAATCTCTTCTTAGTACCACAAATAGAAGTGACGGTCCAAATATTACGTTACTAGCTTCAGTAGTTTTCCTCGACGTTGATGAATCAGTCAGGACTAGGTACTTTATGTAATATTAGTAATAATAGACTACAAGAATTTCAAATAAACAAACGCAGTGATTAAACACATTTTCAAAAAACAAATTAAAAAGATACAATTCGCAAATTTCAAATCCAATAGATCAAAGTAAAGAAAATTGCGCGCCAAATGAAACCAATTTAGTGTTGAGCGAGGGAGATGTTATATAAACAGGCGAGCATAAAACTATAGCTCTGTACCCTCGGAGGACCTGTCAGGACATTCCTAAACTCATGTAGGAGAGTCTCGAATTGCTTGTTTCGCGAGTTTTTACGATGTGTAACATAGAAAGGGGGCTGTATCTCTTCGCACAGACCAATGGGTTCGAACAAAACGCGATGTACGCCGGACCCGACTTAATGTGGAGTAGCCCTAATCTTGATGGGCTCTATAATGCGAGCCATGAGACGCATTTTGTATTTGCGCACTTCTTTTGGTTCATTGAAAGTGAAATTGTTTGTATGGCTGTTAGTTTTTCAAAGGATACGAGGGCTGTAATAGTGATTGAATGGTCTTGTTACAGAAATGGGAAAATATATGTTATAGAAAGGTAGATGTTGCAATTTTTGTAAATACTTTCTATGAGACAAAGATAAGACAGTATATATTATAGTAAATATAATATTGCTGGCAGGAGCCATTATTACGTTGAGTATAAATTCGAAAGTAACAATAAAGCCTCTTTTGGTCTTACATCCTGGAGGATCCTAATGAAATGAGGTGTACAGAGCAAAATAGAAATATCACTATCGTATTGTACGAAAATAATTCAATCATTGGTTGCTATCGGTTTACTGATTTATGTTATGTAATACATACTTACATATCTACTATTATTTTATTATATCATATTGTATAGGTAAATCAACAGGCAATATCTATTATAATAAACTCTATAAAATATTAAATATAGTGACATTTTCATTAAGCATTGTGTACAAAATAATATCAAGAACTTGTAAAATATACATTTAATATACCCAAAGTCATGTTTCTCGGCAAAGGCATGTATCTATTAACCTTAAATACCGTTATATTGGACATTTCTGATATATAGAAGCAATTAACTAATAAATAAGCTTTCCTTTCAAGCTTAGCTTTAAATTAACTTGTATTGCCGAACATTAGCATGGATATCGCATTTTATATAAAGCGACAGCTATCGCCACTGGTTGACCAACAATTTCATGGTTTACTTCGACGTTGGACGCCATATTGATTATACGGAGTAACTGGAAACTGGAGGGAATAAGTTTTATATACAGGGCTTTATACATATTCTTATAAAAATAAACTGGATTATTATTTTCTATTTACCATCATAGAGTGACTAATGAATTTGTTTTACTAATAATAATATTATAAAACGGAAAAAATTATCTTTTTATTATATTTTACTAGCGGCCGCATACGACATCGCCTGCATACTTTAGAATTACTTTTTTATCATTCCCGTGGGTATTTTGGAAAGTTTGGACCGTTCTAAGTTCGCCTCCATACTTCCTACGAGTATCTTTCAGTTTTCTACGTCCAGTAGATTAGGCTGAGCGTGGTATTAGTCACTCAATTCGCCATTCAGTAACGAAAGACCTTTATATAATATTAACTGGCAACAGCCGCTACTCCCGCGTGGACCTACACTACAGTATGTAGTCTACATATTTTCCATTATCCCAATTATATGTATTGGAATATTGAAATATCTCAGTCTTTCATTCCATTATCTAGTTCATTCACATAAATCATTAATTCAATCCGTCTCTCAATTTTTGGCCTGATCAGTCATCTTGTGGTTGTTCAGGTACAGATTCCGTTGCAAAAATACGTCTGTCTCTTACTATACTTGATATTATTTTCATTTAAGCGAAAGTGGTGTGTCAGGATCGTAGCAAATGGAGATCTGTGATCTCTGCCTATCCCTCCGGGAAAGAGGCGTGATTATTATGTATGTATGCAATATGCATGGTATGCAATATTTCAAGATGATTAGTTGAGTAAGTAAAGCGCAAAGAGGAAGCAAACAAAAAAAACTTATTTGTAATATAAGTTGAGATAAAACCCTGTACATATACCTGGTATCTAATCCAGTATCGAGATATTTATACTAATCAAGTCTTTGATTAACATGGAGATATTTATTCCATTAATTTAATATACAATTATAATTGAGTTACAGTTATAACCCTCCTTGGAAACACTTTATGGATACGAGTAGTGGAGTATACTTACCCATTTGTATGTCTAGGTATGTATCTAGACTCATGTAGTAGTCCTGGGCTGATGCGGGGCTTCACTTCATACATCAGATGCATCTCCTTCTAGGCATGTCGTAAAAGTCGACTAAGGAATTCGGGCATTCCCTCAGGCAATAAGCCAGCAACTTAACACTGATGCATTACACCTGTCCCCAATATTCTAAACGGGTCTGGAATCTTTTTTATGAATTTGTAATTGTAGATATTTCATTAAGTTTTTTTCTGCTATCCACGCGAATGTAGTCACGGGCATCCACAAGCTAGCTAACTACATAATTTGCAAAATACAACCATAATCATTTAAAGCTTCGTCCAGTAGACTTCAAAAGTCCTAAAACTAACCCAATACTTACGTGTTGTTGACAACGCAGCAATTAGTGACTTCGGAACTACGCACCACCGCAAATGTGCCTTCAGTAAATACGCCAATAATGATAGACCTATACATTACACCAAACTTTACGGTAAATGTATCGAAAATCAAAGGGATAGGGGTCTGGATAAAGTGGACGCGATTTCCCAAACAGCCCAAGTGGATGTAGCGTCCTAAACACACGCATCCTTCTGCAGATAATTTGTTCTAAGTTTCGGCCAAGTCCCGAACGTTTCCGTGAGGAAAAACTAAATAAAAGAGCTATTTATAAAGAAGCTTCAGAAAGTTTGACGAGATAGAAAATATGGCGGGTATATGAAATGGTCATAAACATGCCCGAGATTTCTTGTCAGGTCACGAAATGGACATAAGATTTCGTGCTACTGTTTTATTATTCTGGAGACTTTTAAGGAAGCTTTAGTGGTTGGGAAATATTCATGTCATAGGTCATAGCTTGCGCATGTTCAAGTGCGCGACTTCGGGTCACATGGTATATGATACAGTTTAAGATCATAATATAGTCACTCACTTCATTATTACGTACCTACTTTATAATTTATAATGAACATTAGAACCCTTTGGATTGGTGCGTGACGACGGAAAAAGACCGGACGGCATGACCCTTGTGCCTTGGAGGATGGAACGGTGCTTGGTATGGGACGCAACCTACGTCGATACCCTAGCGGCGTCTCACCTCCCAGGCACAAGCATCAGAACCGGTTCAGCGGCGGCCTCAGCAGAAAACCTCAAGCGGCGCAAGTATACAAACCTAAGCGTGGATTGCATATTTGAGCCGTTTGGGGTTGAAACCATGGGGCCATGGGGTCCGGGTGCGCATGCCCTCTTCAGGGGCATTTCTAAAAGTTTGGTCGAAGCATCCCATGACTGGTGCCTATCCTAGGGCTGGTGCCTATTTTGGCCAACGCGTAAGCCTAGCTATACAGCGGGGCAACGCGGCCAGCCTTTTAGGCACGCTGCCCTCGGTGGAGGATTTGCAGGCCGTCTTCTATTTGTAAATATTTTCAGTTAATAGGTAGTTAATATTCAATTCTAATTTTAGGTTTTATTATTGTACTGATATTTGAACCCAACAGATATGTTTTCAAGAGCGCATAGAGAGCATAGAGGAATATATTCCTCTATGATGTGAGAGTAAAGTAAATTAACATAAAAATAGAAGTTATTTCAACAAAGTACCTACTCTCAAAATACAAATCTAGTAAGTTCTATTGTCTAGATTTTCCATTTGTTACACAATATTGTGAATTGTCGTTATTGATTGATCGTGAACACGCAACGTGTCGGGTTATTGTGACTAATGTATACAAACTGTCGCAGAATACGAAATATAGGTTTCGTAATCAAGGTGTTGTATTTCGAGAATTTAATCCCTTGTTTCATAAGCCTTTTGCCTCTATTATTTTTGTTACACGGTGTATCCGCAAGTTTTCAACTAGTTTTTGGAGTTCAAAATAGGGCAGAATATTTTGAAGTCTGGTACACTGCAATCTGCATAATGCAGGATTATTTATCATCAGTTTAAAAATGCGTCTATTAGGTATGGACGGAATATAATGTAATATATACCTAATAGTTACATGTCCGCATATTTTTTTTACTGTTACTGTTCCCGTGGAAATTTTGAGAAATATTATATTAGATTTACCTAAAAGCTTTATCTCATACAAACTTTCACCCCCTTAGAGGGTAGAATTTCTAAAAATCCCTTCCTAATTGGTAACCTATATCATACAAAGAACATAAGTTTCAGGGATCGACGATCAGCGGTTTGGGTTGTACGTTGATCCATCGCTCATTCAGGATAAAGGATTTTATATAAATAGTAGATAAGATTAATCCCAGCCTAGTACAATCCCAGAATAGTACAGATAATAGTGTACGAGTATCTGATATAACTTAGTTTGAGATTGATTATTCTAACTTATGCGATCCCGAACACACCATCTTGCGTTCCCGAAGCAAGGGTCCAAACCTCATGTCTTGCGATTAAACCATCACACGTCACATCTATACAAATCGCACCCTTGTTCCCATGAAGGAAGAATAAACAGGATATGCGATAGTCATTGCAGACTTATGAAGGCGTAGATTGATCGACACAAAATAAATCACTGGTTAAGATTTGCTTTCCACATCATGTATCCTTCCGTTCGCGCAACGGCGATTTTCTGTAAACACGCTGTTAGGTCACCTCTTTTTTGCCCTTACCTCATGTTCCTCTCCTCCCCGCCCCCTTCCCGAGATAATTTGAAAGTCAAATGGAAGTGAATCTTCTTAATTGCTATCGGCTCTTCGCATATTAATGCACTCGTATTAAATTATGGCATCCGTGGAGCTATGGCCGGTGTTTTTGTTACGAATATTTTGGAGTACGTCTAATGCTCCAAATATTTGTATAATTCTTAATTTAAGTTTTTTTTTCTTATAATTTCTGCAACTGATAGGATAGATTCCTTATAATTGCTAAAATAAATGGCGCATCTGCATGAGTAACTTAACTCATAGTGATAAAGCCTTTTACAGGGTGGCTGGTGATAAATATTCTAAAATTATTAATAAAGAAATGGAAAAAATTCTTCATCCGAGTGGGAATCGAACCCACGACCTCTGCATACCGTGCTAGTGCTCTAACCACTGAGCTACCGGGTCAATTACTCAGATGACGAATTTATAAATAAATAAATATTCTTATAATTTCTTTTCAGATATGAAATTAATTGCACATAATTATTTAATTTAAGCGAACATACAATACGAGTTTTATCTTTTTTTGTGTTGACTTCTGGGCAGGTAGGAACTATATTTTTGTTGATTTTTTCCTTTAACAATGGCTCAAGATTGAAAACTTTAAGTGAGATAATAATAACCTAGACCACCCATAAAACTAAATTCCAAGAAGAATATTCCAGTACTAAATCACGTTATACAATTGCCAGCAAACTGAAGTGAAGACGTATAATTTTCAACTAGCACAACTCGTGCGCAGCCTCGGGCAGCTCTCTCCTGTCATTGCTTGATGGACTGTTGGTTTTAGATTTACAATAACAAGGTGTAGGTACTCGTAATTGTGCAACTATACCTAATGTAAAATGTTGGGGAATATTTTTTGCATTAGCTTTAGATCGTTGTGGAGATAGTCTCCAGGTTAATGCAGATATAGTATCAGATACTAAAGACCCTTGACTCTGAGGCTACTTTTCCATCTGGGATGTGCTATGCTGTGGATGCGGTTTGTATTCACTAATCAAATTCATTGACATTACGGACAAATACATTTATTGGTGGATATTTTACGCATCCGTAGCGAAAATGTTTAATTTTCGTAAAACACTAACAGCTTCCAAAGTTATTCACATGCTCGTAGTAAGAGTCGTGGGTAAGTATATAAATATTAACAGGATTGCTTCGTACAGTTGATTATCTTATTAGCCGTGTAGGTAAATGCCTAAGTACTGTAAATCGGTTAACCGGAGCTTTCGCATCAGAATGAATGTGGACATAGTTGAGTCAGTGAGTTAATTAGATAGAATACCACATACCATTCTTAACACCATTCTAGCTAAAAATGGCCGGTAGGTTACGATAAGGAATAATATAATAATAAATAAAAAATATTTATAGGTGCTTACCTTTCACAAAACATTAAACTAGTCCGACACTAAGATCCCTAAGGCCTTGTCGTGGGTGGGTGGTTAGTACCTTCATAATATCAATGTTTGCACCTACCGGGATTCGAACCCAGAACCTATAGCGCGGCGAGTAGGGTCACAGCCAACTACCATGAAGGGTATCCCATTTGTTCCGATTATCAATGTACAAAACTACTATGAATAAAGTTAGTTACCTTAAAGCACCTCCCCCTTTTAGTGCTTTATGTTTACAACTGATCCCTGTAGAGCAAGCTTCGTCGGTACAAAGCATTTGTAATGGACTCGTCTATCCACACGTTTGACCGAAACTGTTAATCAAACCAATGTTTGATGTTACACACCCTTTGACATAATCAGGCTTGTTGTAACAGTTTTCATGAAAACTAATATATCTTGAGATCTATTGATTCAATTGCTACTAAATAAAGATGGATGGATGCTGTAACTCTTCCTCTACCAAATCAAGTAAAAATTATTCCATAACTATTGGTCATTATTTTACAATCAATTATATTCTAAAATAAGTGCGGTGTTATAACTTACCTCGTGCTTGGGGCAAGTTGTAACGTCTACTAGGGCGAGTAGTAACGACAAAAGTAAACGACAATATTTATTCTTTGTTTATTTTGAACAAAATTTAAATCTTTCTAAAGTAGGTATTATATAATTGTTATCAAAAATCAACTCAAATATACTTTTTAAGTAATCAACACATAAAAATTAGGTAATTGATAGTTTTATTTAGTTAATAATCATCATGGCACTTTTAAATCACAGTAAGTAATTAAATTATTTATATCTAAGGTAGATATGCTTCGTAATTAACTCTTTTTAATATCTATCTAACAAAGTATTGTCCTTATGTATAAAATCAACATTTGGTGGGTTTCATTATAATTAAATTGAGTCTTCGTCTGAGCTACAATTAATACAAATGATACATCCGACCCAATCTTCTTTATCTTCACCACATACCAGATAATACCACTCTTCTGATTCTGAATACATACATATATACATATAATTACGCCCTTATCCCTTACGGGGTAGGCAGAGCACCAAGGGCCAATAGAACCACATGGTGCCACTTCTGGTTAATTTTGTACAAGTTCGGTTACTAGTGACAGTGGTCAACCCATCGCCTACAATACACCAAGACCTTCTTGTCTCTCTACTGACTTTACAGTTTACCCTGGAAGAAGCAGCTGTAGTATTATACGTTTTTTTTCACTCCCAGAGCAGCATAGAAGATTCTGAATCTGAACATAAAATCTTTTTTTAGCTCTATCCACTCCGGTTTCTAGAAGAAAGGAGAAAATAAGTAAGTATGTATCTACATCATAACTTGGGGCATGATGTAACACGTTACCAGCCCCAGGATTTTGTTACAACTAACCCCATGGTATTATTTTTAACATTTATAAAGATAACTATTTAAAAAATTTAGCAATCTTAAAAACTGCTACACATTATCAGAGATAGATAAATTTGAACATAAATAAGATATAGAAAATTTGGAATTAGTCGATAATAATAATGCAAACCAAAATTTTACGACAGTACAATTTTATATTACCTGGCAAAAATGAAGCGCGTGCACACTTCCGCTCACTGCGACGGCCGGTGGGACACCGGCTATGGCAACATGATGCGGCGCGGTTTATAGGTCAAAACGAATCAAAGAAATATATTAATAAAGTTTAAGATCCTAGTGAAAAGAGCCTGTTACTATTTACCCCTGTTACAACAAGCCCCTCGTTCCCTATATCCTCGAACATTAAATCATTGATGGTGCCAAATACATTAATTTGTAATAATTAACTTAAAATTCCTTTTAGAAGGCGCAATAACAGTTTTGAAACTCTGTCATAATCGTTAGCCTCTAAAATGTATGAAATTATTCGTAACACTTTACAGCACATTTATCTAGGCCCACGTTAAGGTCCCTAAGGTCATATATCGTGGGCACTAAGCTATGGTATATAAATCTATAGACATCTAAATATAGAAATATCTACGACTCGCAAACAAACATTGATATTAATCACATCAATGTTAGGTACCAAGATTTAAATAAATAAATATTCACATTTGAAACCAGAATCTGTGGCACACCATCAGTCGCCTTTCCATCAACTAGCTGGAGACGCATTTAAGGTGGAAGAATATGCTTATGTAAAAGAAGCATGACAAAATAAAAATAGGGATTCAATCAAAAAGTTATTGAACAAATTAACTTTCAATGCCAATTAGTTAAATTAAATTACATCAATTTATTCCAGCAACTTAATTACTATCGGAATAATTAACTTTCCAATAATGAATTTTCAGCTTCTAACAAGGTTTCTATTTTTCGTCTTTATTTAATTTTTCTGTATATTGTCACTGAAAATGGTAACCCAGTTGCGAGTTGGCACGGGTTGGCGGGATGCTCGTAAATTGTGGCAACTTAGCGAAAAAATCACAACTTGGGCAATATTGGCGATTTGTGGTTTGTTATTTGCTTTGCTGCTGAATTTTCTCAATATGAATCGGTTTCAGTTTGATATTAATACTAAGGTTCGGACAATACTGAAGTTTTGATTATTTGAAACCCATGTATATGTAGGTATGTAATTTCTATGAATATTCTTGATATGACACCTACGAAGCTTTTGTGCCCTCGTTCTTATTATTTATATTTTGAAATAATTTATTACTGCGAAAAATATATAAATTCCATGTAATTTTTATTATTTTTGCAATAAAATTAGCGACGGATGGAAAATTAGTGCAAAAGCCAAGTGATCCTAATTAGTCTCGCTCCAAATTAAATATTCATTTATTTCCACGCCGCGTGTTGTGGCGCAATTAAGCGTTTCTGCTATTCGTTACTGATGGATTGTTTTCCCAAAAAAATATTTAAAATATTTTCCTAAAATATAAAATTAATTCTACTTCTCCTTTTTCGTTTTCTTCAGAGATTACGGCGAAATTACACTCGAACTTTCTTGGATATTAATATTTAAATATAATGCTTCTTTCTAGCTGAGAGCAAAATGCAGTTAGTACAAGTTTTTCCATAGAAGATTTCCCTGGATACTCGTCCCTTTAATAATCATTATCCAAACTTCTAGTTTTACTTCAGTAATATGAAAACTCTGCTAATTTCCCTAAAACTCTGCTCAGTGTTTAATTATTTAAAAGACTGCAGTGGATTAAATTAAAAAACCGAACTGTCAGAGCGCGAGGGTGTCTCAAACTCTACATTTGACGAAGTACAAAAGTTTAAATTAAATTTAAACAAGTGGGATCGCGAAGATGGATTGCCATAGAGCGTCCAGCCTGCCCCGTGCCCCGGGCCTCGGCGGCGCTAGAGTCTCTGCAAAATAACGACAATCTAGTTTTAATTGCAGTCATTTGTCCAAAGCTGCAGATTGCGATGCCAGACTACTTTTTTGGCACTTAACGTTATAAGTAAGGCTCGAATGAAACGACCGAGTAAAATCGGGAACGAACATGTTTTGACTTTCAAATTTCCAATTAAAATGTCGAAACTCGTAGCGATCCCAAAAATTCGTCGCCATAAATAACATTAATAAAATTTCAAAGTGACCATTTAGATATTGATAGCAAGAAACATTAGTGGAACTATATTGGTACGGGCTTAAAATACTCGATGCTTTTAATTTTATTATGAATAGTTTATAACTATTGGTGATGCGCTGCAGCTCAAGTGGCGTAAGTTTTTTATTCTGCGGCGCTTGCGGCTGCCACTCGGTTTTTAATGACTCTATTAAAGAGATTAATAGAGCCCATCCCATAAAAAATATCTCGCCTTTTTTCATTCTCAACAAATTTAATTAATGTCGATACAGATCTCTAAGCGGTCGGTGCTCATGTTAGGTCGGGCTCTTGTTTTTGTGGGAAACGTGATTAAATTTGTTTACGTAATTTTGGACAATAAATCTTTGATAGCACTAATATTATCCAATGGACGTAAATTGAGGTCTTGATAATTGTAATGTGTACAATTTTTTTTTCGAGATTATAAATTGGGTTTATCTCACCCACGTAAGAGGGTGTCTTTATCTTTGAATTAAATTAACTTGACTGTCTCAAGCAAGACTTCACTTAGCCAATGTTGCAAAAGCACATTAACTTTATTATAAGTTTTAACAAAATTAAATAATCTTTTTGCCTACAATTTAATCTATCATTCTAAATGTTTTTCTAATATGGTATCCAGTATAATAACCTGAGAAATAGATGACATAATATCTATTTGTAAATACCCTGAATTCATCTTCATCTAAAAATGAAGTTAATATTTTATTACATTGTTTACTGAAATCTGAGTAACAAGGGGAACCTCTCGCCTATGTAATCTTGTTTAAGATTCTCATTTCCCTGGCAATTTCTTTGTCCCAAATTGTGGCACTATCCCGTACTGGAGTAGTATCGACCGGTCGCGTGTCGCGTCTCATCACTCGGACTAACTGGATCCCCCCGGTTTTCCGCGCGAACTACCGCCCAATTTGGCTTGCTCCAGCCGCCTGCTTTTTGCGATCCCTTTAATGCCAACGCGACGATAGCCCTTATTCCATTACAGGCAACTTGCTTCTTGCTCTAGACTGTAATTTAAAAGCTGTATTACTGCGATGATTTTATGTGTTTTACCTACTTAGTAGCTTGCATATTATGTACTTAATGTTCATTAGATTTCATGATCGTTCTTCGTAGTTTTATTAGATTCATCTATACCGCATTCCTTATTTATACATGCGGCAGTATTCATATCTTTAAGGTGGTTGATTTTATCTCGCATCTTCTCGGCCAGGAATCCCGTAGGTGGTATGACTTTATTCTTGAAAAGGAATTCAAAGCTCTATACCGCATATTCCTCGCAGCGCACGCCTCAAAGTCTCCCATATAGCGAGTCCCGACTTGTGTCGCACTCTAACTCCAGTCAGTGGCGAACCGCCTGCCTAACCGACAGGACGTTTATACGCTCGTCGCGCGTGAATACAACGAATTCAAACACGATCGCAACATCGGTAGTCGTATTCATTCCCAATTTCTTATTTCCATTGTTTCCAAATTTATATTTTATTCGTATTCCCTTTTCCAATGATTTAGATTTGTGTTTTATGTGATTTGTTTTGTGTTTGGTTGTTATTGCGGTATTTCCTCAAATTCGATTGCGGCGAAGAATAGACTGGCTTTTGTCAGAAGCCTCGGGCCGGACGTGTATTGTACCACAATGTTTAACTCGATTCAGAGTTCAGCGAAGCGCTGGTAAAACATCGAAAATGCGGAATATTTTCCAGCAAATACCTATAGACTTATGAGAACTTTAGCGATGATCTTGAAAATGGGCGGGAAAACGCCACCGACGGCGAAGGTGGCGCCTAAAGCCGAGCCGGAGCCAATAAGAAACGAGGAGAAGACGGCATCTCCTACAAAGCAGAAGAAATGGGAGAGATGCGAGGACAGATGTCCAGGGGATCCTTGGGCGTACTGTGCGGTGTTATGGTGTGCGTGTGCCATGAGCCTGATATCAAGCGGGTACAGCCTGTACAAGCAGCAAGCGTTGACGGAGAGGTTAGGAGTGCTGGAGGAGCAGCACTTCGCGCTGAGGAGTGCGGTGCTGGAGCCGCAGCAGCCGGTGGTAGAGCGGCTGAGGAGAGACCTGACGGAGAGGCCAAACTACTGGCGCTCTAGGAGGAGTATCCGGGATTATGGAGACTGCAAATGTCCACCAGGTAAGCATTGTGTTTCTCCGACCTTTAAAAAAAGTTATGTGTAAACATTTAAAATGTGTTAAAACTACAATTTCTTGAACGAAATAGATTAAACGAAGAAATTATATATGATAACCACACCATTAATTCAATGCTAAATTATAAACAATACGAGACGTGTAATTTTCATCTAAGTATGTAAAGTGAGTGGGATGTTATGAACAAGTACTCTACCTACATACTGTTAAATTATAGACATTTTACCATTGTCTCTCTTAGCGCAAAATACAAACATTTCTATTGAGTAATTCGAATAAACTATTTAAAGCTTTGTGCTTTTTACTAAAGTAGGTATCTAAATATGAATGAAAATTGCACATTTTTTTATAAACTTTCTTATTGACAATTTGGTACGTACTATCAACTTAGGCGCCAGTGACATGCTTTAAGGTTTCATTTAGTTTGCAGCGCGTTAGTAAACTACCCTTTAATAGAAAGTTAGAAAAACATTACAATAGACTTTTTTACTATTGGCAAAATGTAAAACAATAAAAATATTGGCTGACTAGCACAGATGTCAAACTTATAGTAAGAATATTCTTAACAATGATTTTTATGCCCTTTCCTGTTGTTTAGGGTTTCTCAAGACAAAGGCTCATTTTATGTAACTTTTTTAAAAATTATTGATACAATGAACAGATAGGTATGCAATAAAGAGTATGACAAGGAACTATCGTAGCTTGCAAACGAAAATTTTTTAGAATCGTGTCAGCGGCGCCTTAGTTGATAGTACCTACGTACTCGAGTACCTACTCGAATCTTACATATTAAACGTAGTTTAACATTTTAATCTAGTATGTTAATTAATAATTGACTTGGAGATTACAGAAATGTTAATGTGGTCTGAACGTGCATTCTAATAAAGAGGTTTCATCCTTGACGTTAAAAAAAAAATATTATCAAAAACAGAGGCTATAAAATATATTTATACTTTTACACAGTATAAAGGCTTTCAGATAATATAAACTTCGTAGTGCTCGGTAAACAAACACCGCGTTAGCTCTACGGTTTTCTTAAGAAAGTAAGTATTTGAAAGAAATTCACATTCTGAAATAAACGAAAACTTTGTAATAACCAATTTTTAAAACCTATTTCTTTATTTACACTCGAACATACATAACAAAACATCCAATTGCAAAAAAAAAAACTCGAAATCAGTTTCGCCCGATCAAAGGCACTAACCCCTAACTAACACTTAATATCAAGCGGGCCGGGCCGGTCTCACAAAAACCTATTAAATTCTGTCCCGCGGCAAGTTAATCCCGAGCTGAAAGCTGTCAACCCTCGGTTATCTCCAGGTCGCCGCTGATCGGGAAAAAACCCGTAAGTGTGAATAATGTAGGTTTTTTGCGGTTCTCTCTATCACAGATAAAACTTTCAGCAAACAAATATTTTTTCTCAATATTAACGAAAAATATTGTAACTATCGAGCGATGACTACTACTTTGCCCACGTTAAAGGAATTTCGTACAAGCATTTCATCCGTACGAAGCCAGAGCAGTTATAAATACATTTGAACCTGCCTTTTGAAGCATTATGTCCAAAAACCTCATCAAAATCCAGACTTTGTTCTATAATGTGTAGTGATAATACATATAAATATCTTTTTTTAAATACAGAGAGATCTTCCAATGCGTCGATGGGACCCTTAAAAATAATACGTTGCAACGAGGGTGACGTGCGAAGGGTTCCGTACTCCATAGTAATAGCTTCCGCACTAACTAGAGATATCTTTTATTAGCCTGATTACTTCCCTTTCGATCTGATCCAGTTTGATAAAGAGCTTAAATGGCTTTACCATGGAGGGGCAATCTGCAATATTATGATTAAATGGAATTTTCCAATTCTTTTCGTTTTGTATTATGTTAGCTAATATTTTGTACAAACACTAAATCGGATTTTTAAAAAGAAATAAACAAGCAAATTTTTAAGTGATTTAATCGCATAAACTATATTGACAATATAAGTACCTCATTTACTTTTAAAAAGGTAAATGAAATATTTCTTGAAAGTTTCATCTTTAACAATTTTTTCTTATTGAAATCCTAAGTTTTGAAGTATCAAACTACGTACACAGTTCTCTGTTGTGAGGTTTCATTTTGCTTTACATAGTCGTACAAGTTTCAACCAGTATTTTTACAGACATACTCAAATCTAATGATAAATCTACGAACCGTCAAAATAATATATTATCAATACAAGTCGCGTCGCTAATCGAGGGTGCAGTTAGTGGTGAAATATGGTGGGAACCGTGTGGGACATAGCACAATAAACGTACGGGCGATATAGACTTGACGCG
This sequence comes from Carposina sasakii, assembly GCA_014607495.2. NCBI lineage: Eukaryota > Metazoa > Arthropoda > Insecta > Lepidoptera > Carposinidae > Carposina > Carposina sasakii. Next base: position 336,318 of record CP053158.1, on the reverse strand, counting down.
TGCTTGTGACAGAACCGCCCGGCTGTACAGTGCACCATACAGTGAAGTATACCTGCTTCACCTATACATTGCTTTGTCCTAAATTACTTACTAACCAAGGAACTCAGGGGCGTACTAGGGCTAGCAACTCAACTGATCATTAACACCTATCCCGCTTGGCTGTGGGTCTTTTTTTATAAACCTGCATGTCTGACTATCCCATGTCGTGAACATAGCCTTATATATACAGGATATTTTTTTTTTGTTGCCAAAATATTTTTATCCCGGATAATTTCGATATGTTTTATTTTTTATGCAGTCCACGCGGACGAAGTCGCGGGCGTCCACTAGTTATGAATAAAGTTACTTACCTAATATTTTAGATATGTTTGAACATGTATTTACCTAGTTTTATTTCGCTTTGCCGTTTGGTGGATTCTTTGCAGGGATAAGAAAGCCTTTGTGCGTATTTGCTTTGTATGTTTTTTCTGTATTTATTTACTTTATTGTACTATAAAGAATAAGGATATAAACCAAATCATATTTGTAAATTAAATATAAACAAAAAAATATTGGTATACCTGAAAGTTTTGATGTTCCTAATTATTAGCAATATTTGCTCTTCGGCTTACTGGAATAGTTTATTGTTACTGATTTTGAGAGGGTGACATAAAACTGTTCTAACAAAGAGAAACTGTGGTAAATCCCTGCTATTACATTACTATAACTAGGGTGTGGATGGACAAAAGATTTTTTTGGGTGCTTCAGTGGACAATAAAATTGAGTAACATACGTTGGGAGTTGATGTTTTGGTGTTACACCCAAACTATTTAAAAGTTATTGTAAGAAAATAAATGAAAATTCGATAGTACTACAATTACGATGGTAAAGTTCTAAAATATGCATATTTTATTTTTGATAGACCTGCGTACTTATAGCTAAATGCTAGTGCTAACAAATATGTATAAGTAGACGAAAATCTCAGCATACAAAATATTTTATCTTTAACCTACGCATTTAGTTAATGTTGTAAAGTAAAGTCGAATTATCAATTAAGTTTTTTATAATACATTAGACTATTTGTGATTATTGGTGATTTAGGTTAGTCTCAATCTATCAGTAAAATCATCATTACTGGAACTAAATAAGGAATCAGGCCTACATAAAACAAACCCTTTAAGTTTCATGTTTCTACGATCAGCGGTTTAGGCTATTCATTGATATGTTAACATTAAGGACAAAGAATTTCATACTTAGAGATATTATGTCCGTCAAAAAAATATTCCAATACTAGTCCTTCAGCATATTTCTTCATAAATTTTTGCACTATAACAGCTTTGGGACGCCAATTTCCCGTCTCGTTGCACATGCACGTTTTTTTAATATTTATACTTCGCCTACAACCTCATTCCATCATAGTGAAACTCAAAAAGATTAACTTAATCCGCGGGACATACAAACAATGGTGTTGCTTCAAACTTTGAGTAGGCTATTTGGTAGAATTTGAAATACATTTCTGAAACCTCAAAAAGGTCTATAAATATTAAACGTAAATGTTATTAGTAAAAGTTGGTTTAACAAGCATAGATATACCCATAAAACTACATAATATTACCGTTCTGTAAACAACTTTGGAAATGTAATTTGAAACTTTGTTTTCACTTTCTATTTCATGACAATCTCCCGATATTGCAGTATTTATGATATTTTAAATTACGAAAGTTTTGAAATAAAGTTTCTTTCTATAGTAATATTTTGTATTCGTGTGAATAGCTAAACGTGTTACTATATCACTAGAACAGACTAAGCAAGCCTTCCTGTGCACCTAATTAAAAAAAAAAAATATTGCTTAAAAAGAAAAGGCAAATTAGGATAAGAACGATTGTCTTTAATGCATGCACATCTACTATAACTGCTGCCACAAGCAAATCTCGGTCATGTGCCGTATAACGATGCAACTCTATAAAAAAATATTCCAATTTTTCCTATCATACCCGAATCCTGTTTGTATACAACGACCTTTATGAAACAGGTCCAATCAGTCTTGATTTTACGATCTTTAGAAGAAAATCTCTTGTTTCTGTCAGCATTAATCTTGCTCACGACTAAGAACCTCTAATAGCTGTTGGACCTATAAATAGAACTTCTAGTCCTTCATTAAGAAACTCCTTTACACCATTAGAGTTAGCGAAGTCCAGCAGTTTTACTACAACAGCCGCCAATTTAACTGTCCACTAATCTCTAGTGCCCAGATAATAAAGTTTATATTCTGTCAACAAACGTTTACGTCTACGTAAACAGATTATGTTGAAAGCGGTAAGTTCCAAATGAGCAGGGCTGGAGTTAGGAGTCTAATCCTTTTGGACCTAATGCTATTGTCCGAACTTAGACTTAAACCTATTGTGAGTTCAGCCTCATATCCTTTACGAAGGTTCACAATAGATTTTAGTGGATTATATTAAACATACTAGGGAAATCTAATAGACCTTCTTGTGTATGTAATGTGTAGATAAAGTTTTGTGTCCGTAGATTTTTCTTAAAAATCTTTCTGCCACTCATAAAAAACAGTGTGTCACTAAGGGCAAAGATGGAAAACATCTATGTATATTTCAGGAATCTATAAATGTAAGGAGAAGTTAATGTTAATTATTTTAGTACTTGTTAATTGTAAAAAGTAAAATGCTGATTCCAAGATCCAACCGATCGCAGTGGAGATATTGCAAGTAGGCCTATGTTCAGCGGTGGACTTTCTGAGTATAACAAATATAACTACTAAGCAATATTCCGTTGCGTGTACTGAACGCACCTCCTTCCTTTTTTTCTCCTTCCTCTTCTTTCGCGAACTGCAGGCCGGCGGCAGTGGCAGCTTAAGTGGCCGGGTGCACCCTGGTAATACCAGTGGTCGACTAGCCCGGCTCGCGTCCCCCCGGCCAACCGCATCTTTTCCCAAATGGGTCAGACACTCTGACCCATGTAGCCCCCTTTAAGGGCCCCTTAAGTTACCGGCGCGTTATCGCGCGCCGAGAATTTTGCCCGGTCACGGGGGTTGCCCCAAGGCCTGCAACCCGAAGCGTATTTTTGCGCCAAGGACGACCACGTCCTGCTATATTCCTATTTTAAGCGCACAAATAACTTAAGATAAGTTTACATTGTTTTCGAATTCCTCACACGCTTTAGTTCCTCCAATAACATCTATTTCGAGACTAACTTGATTACCGCTAAGAGCCCATTTACACTTATCGGCTATCGGTCTGAATTTTAATCGGATGTCCCAATGAAGCTATTCATACTTACTCGACACTGATTTTGTGTCAGCTTCGATAAGGAATTATCGGATTTTGTCAACTCTTGAGGCTTGGACAATGTAACAATTTTACGAGAGACAGCGCAGTTTGCAAAAATAACGAAATAAATCCACCAATATCGATTATCCTCCCTAAAGATTTAACTAACCCACTAAATGATGGCTTCCTATTGAAGGAAATGTTCCGATAACATTGTAAACTTCAGTTTCGCTCATAAAGTTGTTAATGAAGTCTAAGCCCCTCTCTGTCTGGATCTTTATGAATAGTTAGTTACATATAAGGCTGTTAACACTTGTTGACTCTCATTAATAGGTGTCAAAAGAGCGTGAAGTTAGTGGTTTTCACTTAATGTAAAAATATAAAAGCTTTCCACGTTTAAAGTACACGCTCGAAACGATCCCCGAGCTACAGACTTGTCAGTACCTATAAGTGAGAACGGGCTCTAATACGGAGTTACTAAGAATCTCGCTTGGCCAGCGATTCCCTGATTAAACCGTCTGTTAGCACTTACTGTTAGTTTTGGCGATGATGAAGACGATATTACGGAGAGCTGTGGAATGAAACTCGAATTGAGATCAAATCGAACGATTACAATCAAAACGATAGACATCGAATTTAAATAACGTTAGACTGTGTTTGATTCGAGACAATCCACTTAAATCAGAAAAAGGTTTTTGTTTAGTAAGCTTGCTTTATAAGCAGAAACTTCAAATGCCTATTTAATGGTCGTGTTTGGTGTCTATTAGTAGGCTTACTCCAGTAGTGGCTACATTATCTACCTCCTTCTTGTATTTACTCAATGGCGATACCCGTTCCAGGATAATGGGGGATATTGGAGGGGATATTGAGAGTGGATTTGCGTTTGCACAACACTATTTGTTGAGGCTGGAATTGAAGTTTATTTTGAAATATGGACGATGTAAAGATGGGTCTATCCCGCTTCTGGTAGTTGTAAGTTATATATTTATATCAGATATAAAGCGATGTAAATAAAGTAAATATTTTTGGAACTGTAAGTATTAAAATTAACTAATGGAGCGAAATCCTGTCGTTTAAACATTTTAAAACAAATGTTAGACTAAAAAGACAGTTAATTATTAATTTAGAAATTTATATGGCTACTTCTACTATCTTAGTATTTGTATCCTTAATATATTTCCAATCGTAAACTCTTTATCTTTAATAAACTTGTCACTTAGAACCCACCCCCTGATTACGTAAAAGCAACAGCAAAGCCGAAGGAAAGCGATAGCGAAAATTGTACAATATTCGCCTTGAAATGTCAAAGTCTCTTTAAAATTCATTTTACGTAATACGAATTTGACAAGTAATCAGATTTTTGTAAAATTTTCTCTATCGCTTTGCTTTTGCTAGTTAGGTAATAAGGGTGCCAGGTACCTATATCTCTCTATGTATACTTTATAGGTTTGGCACGTGTAACCTAATACAGGATGTTTTTTTGTGGCCACCTTTAATGAAGGGTACGTATTCTATACATTAAATAAAGTAAGTTTATGCCAAAAAAAATGATGGGAAAAAAATTTTTTTTTCTTAAAATTTTTAAATTTCTTGATCGTGCGAAATTTATAGTGTCTAGTGTTTATGTTAGTTTTTTTATAGACAGATATTAATTATATTTCGTGAAAAAATCCTGCTACGCGCGTCTATGTGCATTTATGCAGAAAAACGCAGTCTATTTACTCAACTTTGGACCCAAATATTTTGGAAACCAGACACTTCCCAGGTATGCTTCCATGGAGAAAAATGGTCGTGATGATGAGAAGATTCCGTAGTTTTCGGAAACGTTGACGACCAAAAATCACCCTGTATATAAAAGTACCTACTGTTGAGTTTTCACACAATATTATTAAGAACCTAAAAATATCGGTGAAAATTTTTTATTTGATAAAAGTACTTATTACAAAAATGAAGAATAAATGAACAAATATTTGCGCAAACGCCCCCGGACTAACTTCAATACGACCTAAAAAGCCTACATTTGCCGTCAAACCTTATTGGTTTTGTTTGTTCGTAGACATAGCACAAAAAATGTGTAAATCATCAGTAGATCAATTTTTTATTCAGCTAGAAAATATTTCATACCTCACAAGCAGAGAGTTTATCTTATTATAGCATGGAATTAATCTATATTGATGCCCACTGTTCAGTTCATTTTTTAAACTAGAGGACGTATAAATTCGAGTCAATTATTAAGTTACTATACTTTATTACAAGGAAGCTATCTACGTTGAAACTAACGCAATTACATTTATTATTCCATGTAGTTTAAAATTATTTTAAAAACCACTACAGTCATAGACAGGATATCTAATACAGTTCATTATTTTTATTTATTAACATTTTCCTTCACATATTGTATCCTTTCTGTTACATACTATATAATTTTAGTATAGTACTACTGTTCTTTTTACGCTGTGAAGTGTAAGTCTGAAAGCCCGCGGAGGTGGCAGGTCACCATAATTGAATGTTTGTCTTTGCGATGGAGTCGTCACTCGCCCTACGATTTACATAAAAAAAAAAACAAAAAAAAACTCTACACTTTCCATTCTAAAGTCTAAAATCCGAGGGAAGCGATAGAAAAATCGTTAACTCAGAGATAAATTGAGCAAATTGTGGGGAGAGCTTTTTTTTGGGCGATTTATTTTGATTTTACTCGAGCTCGGAAACAATTGGTTTAATTGAGTCGGAGACGGTGGACTTTGGAGGTCTTTGACCTCGTGTTTTTCTATTCAAATAAGGTTAAAATCACATAGCTTCAGTATTATATACAACCTGTTATTACAAAACCGTGTAAAGTTAAATACTATTTAAAGATTACATTTGGCAGAAAATTGTGTGAAATGTTTGTCATATTTAGTAGGATTTTTTGGCTTAAACAATGTTTAAATCTCTTGTAATAACACGGTAGAAATCAGAAATTCAAAATGTAATATAACCTTGAAATAGGTACGTATTTAAAAATGAAAAGCTTCGTAATTTTTTTTTTGTAAATCTCCTCTTACGTTTGTATAGTAGTAAGCTTTCCGAAAGATGGTAATAGGTTTTTTTCTTTGACGTAAGTGCAATTTTTCAAAGATTGTGTCTATTGGAAGTTTGACTAAACAGTTGATATGGGATTTAAACCTTAATTAAAATCTAAAACTGTAGAACGCATCAGCACTTCAATCATTTAACTTCAAGCGGCTTGTCGAAACCGAATGCAATCACTGTTACTAGTAATTTAATTAAAACACGGCGACAGAACAAATGGAGGTAATTCATTTGCGTGCCGCAGGCGGGAGTGAAGCCGCGAATCCCCGTGGAACGCAGGCCACGTTTGTTCTAAGTTATGCTCTCTCGGTTCTTGCGGTGGGTGGCACAAGCGACAGCATGTCAGCATGTAAACGGTGCACTAACTAACAAAGTAGTTTGGAAACTAAATAGAAAAGTTAACGTAAAACAGCAGCTTAAAATTACCGTAGAGAATCGTATGTATATAAAATTTACTTTTGGCACAATTTTGCGTTGAAAAAAATCATTTTTCTAATTTGATGCCAATATTTTGATCAAATTTATTTGATACTATTTTGGTGTTCAATCCTGAAAATTCCATATAACTTCCATATATATAATATGTACAGCCAACTAAATAGGTGTATTAAAAGGGATTTCATGTTATTACATTAATTATTATTATTATTATTAACCACAAAATGTTGTTCAAAAGATCATCTAATAATGATCCAACTTCATATGAGAGGTTCGTTTAATTTTCGTACATGTATACTAAATGTAGATGTAGTATCTGCTTTGATATCCTGCAGTTCTGTCTACTCCATTTTGGGAGCATCAGCCATGTTTTTGAATATGTATTCCTCATAATCGCAGTCTCCTTACATTTGTACCACTCCCCGCGTCGCTAATGTCGGCCGTGTCGAACTAATTGATTCCTCTGAGCTAATGGAGATTCCTCCGATACCGACTCCGTACTAGATTTACTTCGTTTTATCTATCAAGTTAATTACGTAAAGTCTGTCATTATGTCTTAATTTATCTTCATTTACATTGATATTAAAAAGGTTAAAAAATAACAAGTTCTAGTAACTGCCACAAAAATTAAAATACGTGTTAGTCTACAGAGTTATTTGAACAAAAATTTGAGAATTAATTTTATTTCTCCTATCATAAATTTACGTTTAAAACTTAAATGCCCGAACACATGGGCTTGGGGAATTTCCATTTGATCGAATCTTTTGTGATTCTATGACCCGTGCAGAAGGCGCGGAAATGTGATCGCGACAATGGTATGTATGGAACACCGCATTTTATCCCACGCATCGAAACACTGGGAGGTTACATTAATACTTACATATTAATAGATGTGGGTATTTCCCCGAAATGTCAGATCTGCATGATCATGATAGGGGATTTCAGAGCCACGTTTAGCATAGCAGGGACTAGACCAATGACAAGTTACAAGCTTATCGCCCGAGTTATGCTCGGCAGGAGATCTTACAGTTCTGTATTCTAGTCCTCTATCGCGCTTTCAAAAGACACAAATTAATTCGTTTGATTGTTATATCTACGTTAGTTTTGGACATTATTTGTGTGAATGTTATTTCATTTATCTATTTTATATTTATAAGAGTCCAGGTTACTATAGTTAGATTGTTACGCTATGATTAATTCGTATGTTTGTTTAACTTTAAGTCAACATATTTAATATATGTTGCCAACATTCAAATGGGAAGCAGAGGGAACTTACAAAAAATACCAGAAATAAACAGTTACACTACAAGAAATACAAAAAAAAATCTAGGCTTTAAACAAGTACCAAATCTAACGCTAAAGTGATAAAATTGCAAAATTAGTTACGCCCTTTTTTAATCACAACGTCGACAGTAAATTTGATACTTTATGGAAAACGAAGGTTAATACTGCGAATTGCGATATTTATGAGTGTAACTGTGAATAAATAATTCGATATATTAAACCGCTTGTCAGCGGGCACGCAGCAAGGCGTTTCAATGCGGCCAATAAACTTATCATCGTCCACTCCACTCAACCTAAAATAAACACTCGGAAAGGGATCGTATTTACCGAGAAGTACATCTGGTGGGAGGGTAGACTTTGTAGCATTTACTATCCCTTGATGGACTGTGAAAAAAAAAAGACCAATTGACAGTTAAAGGTAATTGAAAAAAATAGATACATCCATTGAATGATAATGATCATACTTTCACTGTGAAAAGTCTAGGGTATGTGCCTGAAAAGGCATTGGAAATCATAATAATAACCAAGTACCTATACTTCTAAGTGCTTCTCACTATTTTGTTTCTCCTGTTGATCTAATAGTTTTTTCTATAAGTAGGTATATCTATATTACTATAATTTTTTAAAATAAATAGTTCCACGTTTTAATAATTTTGGATTATTTCACACATTACTTGCTTTGACATAACTAAAAAAATTACAGAAAATTAAAGTTTCTAGTCTTACTTTTATCTTATCTATAGGTACATATATCTGCATAGCAGGATATATACAGTACCTATGCATTCCCATTTTATGGCCACCAATAACATCAATCTATAACCGACCGACTATAACCCCAAAAATCCTCACTCGAAGACAGTCCCAAGAGCACTGTTGACTCAACCAATTGGTAATTTGGTAGCTTTGTTACGCGAAGCTGGCTAATCGACGTTCCGACCGGTCCGGAACGCATATCTGTTTGTGTTACTAGTTAATTTTGTTTGAGTGTACTTGCTTGACTTTCAACGACCCTATTTTAGAGGAGGGCGTGTTCATTAGTTGTATTTACTGTTTTATTGGCTTTCATTATATTATCTATTTCTCTGTATATTTCCGTTTTCTGCATAGGACTCGACTGACTACGACCATAAAATATAGGTATATATATATAGCCTGTAATTGTGATACATAATATTATCGTGTACTCCTGTCCAACTTGTATCTTAACGGAACTGTTATGTATTATGTTGGCTTTCTAATTTAATAAATAAATAAATAGGTTTATTTCTGATTCTACAACCACGCAAACTAGAGATATTACGAGTAGTTGCTATGGAAACAAAGAGATACTTTACAAAATTTTACTTTCAAACTTTTGTTTTATCTTATTTTATTCTGATGAGTACATCATTTCCATTTTTCCTTTTCTGGCAATAACAACTTGGTGGTTATTATCGACAGTCCATAGGACGATGAAAAGAAAAACATTGCACCATGTAGGTATTTCAAGTACCTAGTAATTCTAAGCTACATAAATAATTAACAAGGTACCTGTATCGATTCTCTAATACCAGAAACCCAAGTTGACCCCAACCTAAGTTAGTTTCCGATTTAAGTACAACAACATTAGTTCTAAGTTCACTAACACGAACGAGTAAACTTCCTAACTAAATCCATAAACAATTCCTAATTCTCAGCGTGAAAGGTATGTAAATATACGTTGTAAGCCGATAGAGTCATTACCGGACCTAGAGTAAGAGTAACGAGGAGGTGTGACTAGCCGTGTGTATACCTATAGTGTGTAAAAGAAAAAGATTACGTCATCTGGACCATAAGAACAAATCCCCACTACGCTAAAACACAAATGTGCAAATACACATACACAATATTACCTGCATACTCGTAGACTTCAAAAATCCCTTTTATCTTTTGACTTATGGCAATAAAACTGAACGAGTACGAAGCTCGTCGCTCCGCAAATACAATAGAGATGACAATTTACCTATATATTTGTTTGCAAAAATTAAGAGACACCTTATTCACGGTGTCAAAAGTTCAATCGACAAAAATCGAGTTGTCGAGTCGCATATTCTCTTTATTCCTACCCCATGTTACCAGGCCTGTTGATATTTCCAATTGGACGAGAGTTGCTTGCTGCTGGGCAGGTAAACGTGATAAAGGTTTGTTTACAATAAAACCTTTTCAAACTATTATTGATTTACTTTGGTACATGGTTTAATGAAATTCTATTGAAATTCGTTTTAAGACGAAAAAGTTGTGGTTTGAGTTATTACTAACTTTATAGTAAAACTATCTATGTACTTATATATACGTCAGGGAGAACTGTACGAAGTCATGTACTGTGAGGTTTTTGAGTATTTGACATACTCTACCTTATTTATATTGAAAATAAATGAACAACATACGAAACAATAAAAAGGTAACAAAAACACTGAGGAATGTTTATTCACAAAACTTTAAAAAGCGCAAATACCTAAACCAAAATAGAGGCAGTATGACGAATAGCAAATGTAACAAAAACAATGTTCATTCATGTTGCAATGGAAGGTAAAAACAAAAAAAAAAAACAAAAGCAAAAAGTTCCAAAAGGCAACAGCTGTCAAATCATTCCAGTCGAAATAAAACATGGACTAGTATGATTCATAGAATACTTCCTGCGGCCGATTTTGGAACTAACATTTGTTGTACGCCAAAACAGATTATAATAGACACACACTAAATAACTAGCGCCGCGGGCAATCGACGTATTTTGTAAAACGCACTGGCAAAAAATATTGGCGAATAATAAAATCTGCGTCAAATCTCGACACGGCAAAAAGTGATATAAAAACATTCTCTATTAAACCAACACCTATCTTTTTTGTCTATTTGAGTTTGTTAGTTGATATTTTTATTATAGGCTTGTGATATTAAATTAAGTTGTTTAACTTCTTAAATAGCTATAAAAGACGTTACTATTCGGAAGCTTAAATCTGCAAATCGCAATCATATCGATAGATTCGAGGGCTGACCCTCAGGGCATTCTTGAATAGTAACAATTTTGTTTGAATTGACGAATGCATTTTAGTTATGAATATTAAAATCACAACTACGACACCAAAATAACTTCAACAATATTAATCATATCTTTAATAATTCCAAGTGTAAATTCAAATCTACACAGTCACAGCTCCAATAACCAAATACCCAAACCACCGTACACCAAACTCATTCGTCCAAAATAGAACCTCGTTTAATTTTTAATTCAGAAACCAAGGAGTCCAAACTTGATTACGTAATACAGCCCTGTCCCTACCCTTGCGGTCGACTGTACTTTATGGCCCATCAGCGGCGAAGGGCTTGTTTTTAACTTAATGGTTTAATTGATACATTCCGGCTTCTATTTCCAAACGTAATGGCTTTGGGACGATTGCTGTGTTTTATATTGGGAATGTGTCAAATTCTGGTATCAGGAGTGCGGCAGCTATTTTATTGAGAACATAATTTGTTGTGTCCTGTGTCAAATTCTGCTGTCGGAACTGTTTGGGAACTAGTATAATCCGAAGTTAATTGTTCAATGTCCCTGCCGCTTTAAACGGTTAATTTTAGAAGTTTGATAGAAACGCGATTGATTTTGGAACTTTGAAGGTATATTATTATAAGATACATTGTTAGCAGGAATAACGAACAATGATTAGCTACTAATAAATCCTTGGTTTAACCCTTATTACTCTAGAAATTTATAATCCAGTAGGTTGCTTTCAAATTATTTCATTTCCTTTTAACACGGGACCTACTTAAATCACATGGAATGCTTTAAGCACATAAAGACGTAGCTGAAAAAGGAGGAAGCGATGTCATGAAGTAGATCTTACAGTCTTGTTATTTTCAGCCAAATGTGAGAAAAAAATACTGGAATTTGATTTTAAATTATCATTTTTGTTATAGGGGAATAATTCCTCTATGTTTTTGTTTAATATTTTTTTGTGATAATCTCGCTACAACAAAAGAAGTTATATAAGTAGAAAGCAATTTAAGTATAATGTCTAATAAATAAAATAAACATATCCTACTTCCTACTTATATTATAAAGGCGAAAGTTTGTGAGTGCGTGAGTGTGTTTGTTTATTACTTCTTCACGCAATAACTACTGAATGGATTTTGATGAAACTTCACTACAAAATAGGAAGTAACAGAAAGGGTATGTTTAGCGAAAAGCTATGTAAATAGCCTACTAAAAGGAACCTACGTAGAAATTTCCGACTCGAAATCCCATGTTTATATTTTCAAATAGTACGGATAATTCCTAAACAACTCAGGAATGTTCATATAATCTTCAAAAATAAACATGTGATTTCGAGTCTCAAATTTTGAAAATAGGTTCTCTATAGTTACACCCTGTATAGCTTACATATCAGAATAATACATAGGCTACTTTTTGTCCCTGGAAAATATTTTTATCCCGGATAATTTTGACATTTTGTTTTTTCTTGAGTCCACGCGGACGGAGTCGCGGGCGTCCATTAGTGGGTTATAAATGTAAAAGTTATTTTTATACATTTTATATAACAGAATCCATTATAAAATATCAATCAATGCGTACACAAACGATTAAACGTATTATTTTTGAACGTACAAAATGCTCCCTGTGGACAATTTCGCCATTATTTATAGGCATGTTTCACAGTGTCCGCGGGGCGCGGAGACAATGACCTCGGCATCACACCCCTCAGAAATAACGGGGTTGCAACCCTTTGCTACAGGCTGTTTGAACTTGATTACTGCGCCCTGCGATTGTAGTTATTGTTGCATTAGTTGTTTGCTGGTTTAAATGCTGTTGTATTTGTCGTTTTGTTTCTTTTATTTGTTGTTTGTTTGGGGTGTCCTTTTTTGGGTTTGATTTCAATTTCACTTTTAAGTATCTTGACTATTGCTTCAGGAAATATTGCTAATTCTTCACTCGTTCTAAAATACATCTTTATAACATTAATTGTTTAAAATTTATTAAAAGTTGGTCCCTTTTGAAAACCAGCGCTGCTTGCAAGGTAGGCACGCCTATCTTGTCTTAGCAGCATCCAGCTGAAAAGGGACCCGTTTGGCGGTTGCACGTACACGGGACTGACGGGCTCCAAATAGGGCACACAGTTCTACTTACTGTTCTTCGTTTCATGTTGCTTCTACCTGTCTACTTACTTCTTTTAATCTGTATTTCTACCCTATTTCTATTGTCCTTTTCTATGTTACTTCTGTCCGTGTATGTGTAATTTTCAAATAAAAATCTATTCTATTCTATTCTATTAATCACAGCCCTAACCAACATTGCATTTCAAATAATACTCACGGATGTGTTACCGAAAGGGGGTAGCCAGGACTGCAGGATCATAAAGGAGATTGAACAGCCACGCTTAACATATCAAGGAAAGATATAAATGCTCGACTTTTTTTTTACAACACATTAACCTAGTCCCACATTAAGATCAAGGCTTGTGTCGTGGGTACTAAGCAACGGTATATAAATACATATTGAATTGTATCAGGCGTCACTATTCGGAAGTTCAAATCTCTATTGAGGGATCGCCCGCCACCGTCGCCAACCACGGGTGTTGGCGAAACATATGTCGATTAAAATTTTAATTGGTTTTCGGATTAGCAGCTATGTATTTATGGTTGCATGCTAGGTGCTTGGATCTGGCTTCTCGTTGCGACTGTAGTGTCTTGTGTTCGTGATCATGAGTAGGCAGATCCGAGGGTCAGCGGAGGGTATAGGGCCCGGTGGCGGGCGATCCCTCAATAGATATAAATACATAGATAAGTATAGAAACATCCATGACTCATGTTTGCACCTACCGGGATTCGAACCCAGGACCTATGGCGCAGCGAGCAGGGCCACTACCTACTACACCAATCGGCCGCCGTCCATCATGCACGTAAGGAGATGCAGCTGAACAAGAAAAAATAACCTGTACCATAAATGCTTGTTGAAATTGACTTCCAACAAAATAAAAGTCGAAATGGTTACCTAAACCGTAAATAACGAGTTGCAAACGGCTGAGCAGATTCTCACGGATTGTTGAACACCACGCGAAGAGGAAACGCGTCTTAATAGACCATTAAACAAAATCGATAGCGACATCTCGGGAGCGTCTAATGAATTTCATTATCAATATATGTACATGTTTAAAATACATCAGTGTGACGCGATGACGACCAGTCGCTCGTCTTCCGTATTCGATTTCCGAATTCCTATTCCGTATTAAGAATTCCGTTAAACTAGCGCGGATGTCTAGTTTTTGGACGCTTTGAACGCGCCGGATTTTGTGATACTCGTATGTACGGTTTTTATTTCGTTCGAAAAATGCAGATCATGTGCTCCTATCTATGAAAGATAAATAAAATTCTCTATTAAACTACACATTTTTATACAAGGGCGAGTTTAATGCTTTCCATGACTTATCTACCAGCTAACCTGGATACTTGAGAACATAATTTATAATATCATCACACGGTGGCTTAGTGGTTATAGCGGCTGGCACGGTTTGCAGTGGTCGTGGGTTCGATTCCCACTCGGGTGAAGAATTTTTTCCATTTTCTTTACTAATCATTTTATAATATCATCACTATAATTTTCCATAGAGTGCATGCATTTATTCATGCATGCTTTTCCAAATGAGAAAAACGAATTTGGAAATTGAATAGGTAGAGAAAAAGGAGCGTGTGCAACCTGCTTAGATGGAGACTGTTTAAATATCTACAATTTTATATGTTAGTATCGTCATTGTGGTCATCATCACTGTCAAGTTTAGAGATAGTATCCGATAGCCGGTTGAATAAGTTGTCATGTAACTAAAGTGAGCAATCGTACTTTTAGTCGCATCATTGCTTTTCATCAGGTGAAATGTCAGTCAAATTACAACATACCTTGTGTCAGAATACGTATATAAAATTATTAGAGAGTGTTCAAATAAATAAATAGCGGAATACAGATTAATTTGAATACGTGAAAAATAGGTACATATACCATTGGTTATTTATTATTATTAGGTAACTAAAAAAACGGTATACCATAAAAAGTTCTTAAAAAATAATATAATCTAAAATTTATATTAAATTTATATCATGCAATTAACTGTGTCAAAAATCGTATTTCTTTTTACAACGATAAATTAGCATCATGCTGTATCAAAAAAAAAGTGAATCTCATCTCGCACGTGTACCCGCACCTGGCTGAGAGTGCAGATCATGAAGAAAGGACTAAGGGGAGGTGGCCTACTGTTTATTTCCAGATAATAGTAATGCATTTACTTATTTACATAAATGACGTGTGAATGAGTCAAATTGTTACACGATAAATATTAACCAGATATAACTGAGATGTATATTAGTATGTACGAGTTTTAACAGAAGGGTTATGTATGACAAATGCTTTAAAAATAATACAGAAAATTATTCACGAAATTTGAGACTCGAAACCAGTCATGTCTATTTTTGAAGATAGGTATAGGTACTCGTATATCCACACACTACACAACACATTAACCTAGTCCCACAGTAAGATCCCTAAGGTCTTGTGTTGTGGGTACTAAGCAACGGTATATAAATACATAGATAAGTATAGAAACATCCATGACTCGGAAACAAACATTGATATTCATCATATCAATGTTTGCACCTACCGGGATTCGAACCCAGGACCTATGGCGTCGCAGGCAGGGTCACTACCTACTAGACCAGTCGGCCGTCAGATAGTGTGAATATTCCTGAACCTCCATACTAATATGTGATTTTGAGTTTCAAATGTTATGGGCAGGTTCTCCATGACAAGGGCTATGGGCAGGTTCTCCATGACAAGGAGCAAGGGCACCAAAGCCTTTGTTATTCCCTGTATTTGCATTCAGATTGTGGTATCTCTTCTTTGTGCTTTCTACATAATGCAGCCCTTTAGATTTGCATGTCAATGCGGTGTTTACGTGTTGTGGTACTTCGACCGACGACTGGAATATTAATATCCACCACTTTTTGTTGTATGACTTGTATGAGTTATGGATAAACTTTGGACTTAGCTTTTTTGTATCTTTCTTTTGGAATTCAAGTTTTTACTTTTGACTCGTGAATAAACATAATATTTTATACAGAAGTACAATGTAAAAAGAGGTTACTTATATGAGTATTATTTACTTTTAAGAAAATGTATTTTCCTATATATAATATCCGTTCTGTTATTTTCTCTATGCGGACCATATGGCGGGCATATCTAAACTAGCAAAGTAAGTAAATGGCAAAGTAGGAACTTAATGAAATTTTTTTATCAAATTACATAGACACTAACACCTCCACTGCTAGAACACTCTAAATTAAATCTTATATACCACAAGAAGAATCGCACAAAATGTCGCCCAAAGCATTTTATGAAAGCTTCCCAGCAAAAGACATTAACAGCAAAGCGTATTAAAAGAGAAGTTTTACTTTAATTGGCCAATAAGCTTACGAAGCATTACAAATGGACGTTGGACATCTTGACACATCTTTGCATAATGTCCACCACTTCCATGTTATGGACGATTCATACTAAAGTGAATCAGGAGGCGTCGTATTACAAATTAAATGTTATTTAATTAGTTCAACATCTATTTATCGATACTTTTTAATCGTGCAGTTCAGTCAGTCAATGAAATAAAATGAAACTTAAAAAAAAACATAATTAAAAAAAATCCAAAAAGAACCAAATAATGTACATAATAAAAAACTGAAAAGAAAAAACCAAGCACTTAGACGTCCGGTGGTCTAGAATTCAATATTAATATGGAATGAATACTATTGAAGAACATAAAATATTTTATAATGATCGTAACATAACAACTGAACAGCCAGGATCCATTGAAATATTAGCTTGGCTTGTCGGATAATGGATCCCGCGAACGGAACCGACGCCCGCGACTTTGGCCAGGTCGCCCGTCCACCTCGCGGGTGGCCTTCCTACGCTGCGTTTGCCGATACGTTGTATCCACTCTAGAACTTTCCGACTCCATCGGCCATCAGTTCTTCGAGCTATGTGTGTATATGTACCTGCCCACTGCCATTTCAGCTTGCTGGACCGTTGAGCCTACTGGTGTAAAATAAATGAGTACATTTAAGTCATCTTAGTAAGAACCATTTAAATCTCCAATCTGATGTAAATCGCGCTCGGTTCAGTTTGATATAAATCATCCTCAACATTCAATAATCTGTCAGAATGAGCAGCCAATCAAGACTGGTTCCACACTAGTCTTGTTAATGATCAGCTTAGGTAAATGCTTTTCAAAAGCACCGACATCCATTAATTCTTCACTGCACCATCTGCATTAATCGAGAATGTTTTGCTATCTGCGATTAAAATAATTACCGTCTTATTATTTCTGACATAAACTGAAAGATGGGGACAGTAAATTATCTGAGATTTACGCCATTGGAGCAATACGTCGAAGATATATAATTTTACTGTAAATAGTCAACGCTTACAAAGTCACGAGAAAGAATTATTAGGCACCTTGTTGCGTGGACAATGTAACATCGTTTGGCATCGACATTCGTTATCGCAACACTCTCAACCATTGCCGATGGAATTCATCACGTGACTTGACGATCGCGCACAATTTAAGGCAATTCCTATTGGAGAAAACATATTTGTTAAAGACTCCAATTACTCTAAATACTTAGATACTTTACTCGAATTTATTTCAAAGATAAGAGTCGGCATAATAAAACACTTGCTCTTTGCAGCGCGAAATGATATAGCTTACGCAAATGTGAAATAGCTCTAAACTCCAGCATTGTAACCACCGTTGTTTCTTCCCACCTCGATAGCTATTTACAATTACATCCTCAGCGTATCAAAACATAAAACCTCATGATAATAGGAATCGCTGTAACAGAACATAAACACAGTACACTAACTCGCGCCATTGCGCGCAGCGGCGGAACAAACACGATTCGTCTCACATAACTATTGATATATTACTTTAGACGCAACATATACACATAAAATCAACCTTTTTCCATCCCCGTAAGGTTGGGTATACAGGTAGGGAGGTAGGTTATTAGTGCGTGGGGCGATGTGCTGTAAAAATGATGACAATTAGTCAAAATGACCGAAATGAAGGGAGGAAGTTGTCACAGATTACTTGAAGTGTGACAAGTGCTTTTGTCATTTGTTAAGAATCTTGCGCAATTATCCATACTTAGTTTTTGTCATTTCTCATACCATTTTCTACTTTTGGTAATAAGTAGGTATAGATTTTAGTGAGTAAATAAATAATGTCAAATATTATTGAGAATTATTTAGATTTTTCAGTACTGTTCTCTCCATCTCTTTTTAATATTAATTTTACTATTGTAACTAAATGCGTACTTAACCGGTTATGACTGGCTCTGGTCTTAATATTCTTGTAAAGAAAATACCACTGAGAACTTTTCATAACTTTAATAACAAATACTAGCAAACTAATATCTGGGTTTACTGTGCAATTTTTCGTATGTAAAGAATAAAAAAGCAAATCGGAGGTAAACATGCATTCATTTACAGCCCTGAGAAGTCCACTGTTGGACATAGGCCTCCCCTCTCCAACAACCTCCACTCCGACCGGTCGGCCATCCAACCGTTGACCAGGTCATCCGTTCGCGGGTGGCCTTCCCACGCTATACGTGGTATCCCTCTAGCTTTCCATCCATCGCCACAGTTCTTCGAGCTATGTGCCCTGCCCATTGCCACTTCAGCTTGCTGGACCGTTCAGCTATGTCGGTGATCTTTGTACGTCTGCGGATCTCCTCATTTCTAACATACATTAAACATGCATACTAACTAATAAACTACATATAAGGTGTTAATTTGTGTTAAAACAGGTCACATGTTCGTTTTTAAAATAAATAGCCTAAATTAATATTTTCGTAAACCAGCAATTTTGAATAGAAAATCCTATAATTATAACACCTCTAACAAAGCATAACAATAAATCAATAGTTTTCCATTCCCTGGCACCCATGACTACCATTACCGCTCTATTTATAGTCTGTAAACAATACTGGGCTGTAATTGGCGGGTTTAATCCAGTTTATTCATAAGCTGGATACTTGAACTAAGAATAATGTGGAGCTGCTATAGACCCAGTGGACCCTGTGGCCGCTAATGTGGCACTATAAGTACACAGTGTGAACTAGAGAACATTTCATAGAATACCTTCTCTGCAGTGCCACGTATCATATTACACATTCATATTTACACAGACTATAAAAGAGCTATTTGGTTAACGCACCATACTGACTGAACACCTAAATACTGACTCCTATCATAGTCAGACGGTTACTCTGTCAAATTCTAAATCTCTTCAGCTACTGAGTGATTGACAGGCGATGCACAGGCCTATACCAATGACAATGCAACTGGGCATAGGAATGTTGGATGTTATATTCTTTAAGAGCACAGCACAGAATGCGAGAGGTCGTGGGTTCGAGTCCCATTCGGGTGAAAAAAAATTTCATTTCTCAAAAACATATTTATAATCTTTAAGCTTTGTAAAATGGCACATACTACCGAAGTCCTAACAAGAATTTTCCGCACGGTAGTATTTCGGCTAAAAGTCCCTAAGAATATAGTCGTTATCTAAAAAAACCTTGTTAGGACTCCTCCTCATATTCTTTCTTAATGACTAGAGCCCACACAGTAGATCGTTGACAATGGGCGCGTCGCGTCATAAATACTAGTGTGCAAGTAGCTTAATGTCGGGTTGCGACGCTTTTTTAGGCTTAGTGCGAGGATAGTGGTGTGTATGCTATTGTTGGGAAGGATTTCTCTTGACTATTACTTGAGGATAAATAAATATATAGCTACCTACTACTTATACCTACCTATCTTTAACATAGGAGTGATATACCTACATATCTTATCAATTAAATTTTTACATGGAATGTGGTAAATACCTCGTGGGATTCTTTATTATACATAAGTAGGTACACGCAAACATTGGACAGTAAAATGACCCTCCTTGAAGTTTAATATAATTACCCTCCAGATCAAAATTACATGCCATTTTTCAGTGGCTGTATCGCTTGCAATGCGACAGACAAGTGTTTTCAAAGTACTTGGACTAAAGTCACACAATATCTTTTTTTATAAGCATGATCTCCGACCATCTCTACGGAGATTGGCCAGATACGCAGGAGATATTATAGTACACAAGTGTGTGCGCAAACACAGATGCACTCTCTATTCCGTTACTCTCATACTCCGATGGGACAGAAAGCCGACACGACCGGAGAGAGATCAGGCGCAGGACCAACGGTTTACGTACTTTTCGAGGCACGAGCTAAGTGACAATTTTGCAACATTAAAATCTGTACTTTATCTTAGGGATATACTCATTAAATTTCCCCTAATTATAAGAAGTTTACGTCGAAAAAATCACGGGCAAGGCAATCTAGTCACATGAAAGAGGAATAGCCAAGCTCTCAAACAACAAAGCTTCATAAAGCGCACCTCACTAAACCACTTTACACCACGCCCGTAGAGAGAGCATCGCTCAACTAAATCTGACAATATCCGACAAGAGTCACAGTGTTTGTCACTTTGTGTCGCTTCCTATTGTGGTGTGATTTACACTAGTGACACTAATGTGTGTGGTCGCACTTGATGCTCATTTTTTTTTCGTAGAACACTATTTTTTTGTTGGTGTACATTGGCAATAGTTTGATTTTTATCTATTTTCGTAGTAGTAGATGAAGCGAAAGAGGTGCGATTACAGATATGTATTGTGTCGACATTACCTTTTTTTTTACACGCATAGAGCTAACAAAACAAGTTGGCAAATCGTTTTATTTCCATTACCAGTTCAAACGGCGGGTGACTAATGAAATCACATCGTATTCCCCGTATTCGCGTGTAATAGTGTTAAAACCTCGTCCTAGGCAAGGGGACAGGGCAGAACATAAAGCAGATATGTAGTGGAGTAGCAAGTTCGTGAGAATGGATGTTTAGAAGTTTGTTTGTCTTTCACATAAATACGAGTAACTACCGAACTTATTATGATGAACATTGGCAGTTAATAGCTTTATGCTTAAAATTTTTCATTTCTATTAGCTTAAATACTTCAAACCTGGTCGCTTGTTAAGTCCTTCCAAAATTTTCTATGCTTTATTTACAATATTTGTTGTTTGGTCGCCTCTGTTGGTTCCGGCTTACAGAAGTTACAATAACATGAATGAGGGCCAATCTCTGTTAGTTATGTAGTTTATACAGGGTGTAACAAAAAGGGTATGTTAAGCGAAAAGCTATGAATATAGCCCATTATAAAGAACCTATTCCCAAAATTTGAGACTCGAAATCACATGTTTATTTTTCAAGATTGTATGAACATTCCTGAGTTGTTTGGGAATTCTCCATACTAATAAACATTTGATTTCGAGTCTCAAATTTTGGGAATAGGTTCTCTATAGTGGGCTATTTTCATAGCGTTTCGCTTAACATACCCCTTTTGTTACATCCTGTATATTAGAATAATACATAGGCTATGTAGCATTACGTTCACCTTTGTGATAGTATAGATAGTGCAATAAAAAAAAATTACATTGTTTCCCAGCATTTTTTTTGGCATTAACTTACTTTATTTGATGTATAGAGTATGTACCCTTCGTTAAAAGTGGCAACGAAAAAACATCCTGTATGTATTGTAGGTATAGTGTAAAGGGTAATAAGTAACTGGTCGGTAATAAATGTTAGAAAACAAATTTTGTACCTATGAAACCTCCTTTCTGCATTGTATCTATGTGGCAGACGGACTAAACGGTCATACTTCAAGCGATGCACACTGCACAGCTGCCGGAATACATCGATGCGAGAGCAATCTGATTTTGTAATCTGCAATGAAATTTTAATCACTACTTTAGTTAATAATATTTTTAGGTGCACTGTTTTGTAATGGGGCTGCAAATTTGCTATACATTTAACTTAACTTAATGCATATTGTTCTGAAACTGAACTACTAACCAATCCACAATATAGCGTAGGTAACGCTTTGGTTTTAGTTACAAAAAGTCACAGTGTGTTGTACCCTTAAGTGTATAATTTACTTTTAGTGACAGATGTCTGATTTCATACTTTTAAATTATTCTTTTAAATGTTTTTGTCATTAGTTTTAAGGGCACTTTTTTGAATATTGTGCATATTTAAGAGGGATTGTTACATATTTCAAAGCGTAGTAATAAATAATATTCGTTCGGCAGTGGGATTTTAAGGGGTAGGTACCTAATTAATAGTTTGCGGACGAAAAAAATTATATTTCTAAATTAATATTCTTTCTCGATTATTGATACGCTTCTAACAGAAAGTATTTTATAATTTATTAGTACTACCTGATATACATACATACATATTACGAGTACTACTAACGAGTTCCATCACATACAAAGGTTCGATTCTCACTCGGGTGAGGAATTTTTTCCATTTCTTTATTAATAATTTTATAAAGTTTATTATGTACCTAAGATTAAATTCACATTAGATTAATACTTTCTCAAATTATTTTAAATTATAATGCTTAGGCTTGTCAGAATTTCTACGTCTTTACTAATTACAACAATACATCAATAATTTCCTGTCTTCTGACATGATTAATTACCAATTCCGAGTACGATATATAATTAACGTTTTATGTTTTTTATCTGTCTGTCAGTTTGTCTGACTGTGTACACAAATGTTAATGACTGAAGTAAAAAAAATACTACGCCGATGTCCCACTGGTATATTGTTTTGTTACTATAATAATGTGTAGTTACCTAATATTTATTCATTTATTTAGGAATGTTAAAGGGCCATACTTATAATAAAGGGCCATAATCAATGCTTAATTTGATATTCGATATACTTTGCTGTCAAATGTCGTACATTACTTTACACACGGTTTACAAGTAGCACCGTATATATTACATACAAATTATACGTACGATGATATGATACTATGTATGTATGTACTCGTATATTAGTTTTTAAAGTTAGTTCCCTAAGTTATAGTGTGACTTTTAAGTGTGCTTATATGTGAAGTATTAAGAAAATTATTGAGGTTATAAAGAAACTTAGGCACAGGTGTAAATGACCAGTGACAAGTTGCTTGCTTATCACCTGAGAGAATCCTGGAAAAAGATGCAGCTGATGTATTTTAGTGAAGCCCCGCATCAGCACAGGACCTAATATCTACCAAATTAAACAGAAAACACAACTTTAACACACACACACACAACAAAAACTGCGATATTTCGGAACAGATAGGAGGAATTTAATTCAGCGCCCCCGAGGGTCCGCGACATGTGTAGGGTCCCTTAGGGAAGTACAATGAGGACATGCGATATTATACACTGCGCAGTATAAACCAATCACTTTTTTTAATTTAAATTATACGTTGCAACCTGATACATACCTAACGGTTTGTATGTACCGTCCCCTTATTTGGTAACTTGCGACCCGGTTTCAAAATGAAGTAAAATTCCTTATATAAAAAAAAACAATGTTTTAGTAAAGTATGTTACATTTGAGTTCTTCTGACATTTTGCAAGTGATACAACCAGCCTGCAATACGAACCAACAACTACGAATAGAGACTATTTTCTATGACTAACAAAGGCCTCCTCCTTTTAAAACCTTCCTTCATGTTAGGGCCCCATATCTTGTGGCGCTTATTGCATGTGGGGCCCTAGACGAAGAGACAAGATAGCGTTTTGGTTCGAAACCATGCGTCTATGTATATCTGTGTAGGTACTGTAGCTGTTTGTCATGATATAAGATGAAGTAGATTTTTGCTGGGATATATTTTTAATTAAAGTAATAAGATCATGATGTAGTGGGTAAGGGAAGGGTCTGGGTGTGTAGTATTTATATAATATACATACATAGATATACACATACAAGAACTGTAGAATCACTTGGTTGAGTAACTAAAGCATGAAAAGGGTACACACAAACAAATTTACTTTCGCATTAGAAAAATATTAGTTGAGATGGGCATTAAAGCATAAAACTAGTCTATAACTAGTGGACGCCCGCGACTCCGTCTGCGTGGACTGCAGAAAAATTAAAATGTCGATATTATCTGGGATAAAAACATTTTCCTGCGATAAAAAGTAGCCTACATGTTAAGTGGGACCTGTCACAACATAGTACTGAAAATTGCATTGTATAGGTAAACGGTTCAGCCGTTTTTGAGATTAGCGTGCACAAACATCGATCCGTTACAATTTTATTATATGTATAGATAGATTCATTTCTTAGTCTAGGAAGGAATGAAAGGGGAAGAAGTATTTGACCACCCTAATGGGAAAAGAATAGATATTCAATATATCAAAGATTGAGAATACTTAGAAGGCAATAAAACAAATTAAACCCACAAAAATTAATTCGACCAATGTTCTAGTTCGTGATTTATAGCTTCCCTTGTCAGGAACTAATCCGTGTCATCGTTAGAACTAATACAAGAGCTCGTTGATCACAATCTATTTATATCCCTGGAGCAGAACTCATCCGAAACGCTTTAGTTGAATGTTACTAATTCTATAAATACCCTTAAGTAAAAGGGCTCGCTCGTAAAATTTCGATATCCGCCCCGACACGATACTATAGGTATAATAAAAGAGAGTGTCTGTGTGTTTGTTGTTAATAAAACAAATATAATTTTAAAAAAAAGGTGCATAAAAAGGAGTGGTTTTGGTGGAAAGTGGTGGTGGAAAGGAAGGACCTATAAATTTAATTACTTATGTCATTTTTAGCCAATTTTAGTTTCAGAACGCTTTTTATGATTTCTTATTCATTTAAGTACACGCAACTAAATAATAATAATAATACCCTTTTATTTCCTAAACTTATTTAAATTTTAACTTCGGCAAAGGCCTCCTCCAGCTCTTTCCAATGCAATTCCAATGCTGCCCTTCTCCAGTCTGGTCCAGCTGTAAGTTTAATTTGGTCCTCCCATCTCTTTACCGGTCTGCCTTTAGCCATTTTCCCATCTCTTGGGTACCAGTTATTTAACTTTCCGCTCCATTTTTGGTGTTGGCTGTTAAATATGTATCTTTAAAAAACTAGCAGCAATTAGAACCATTTGCAAGCATATAAATAATTTAATTAATAGTCTTCTTTATAATTCAAACAGCACACACAGAACTCGCATCTAATCTAA
This sequence comes from Carposina sasakii, assembly GCA_014607495.2. Classification (NCBI taxonomy): domain Eukaryota; kingdom Metazoa; phylum Arthropoda; class Insecta; order Lepidoptera; family Carposinidae; genus Carposina; species Carposina sasakii. Next base: position 311,093 of record CP053158.1, on the reverse strand, counting down.
GACAGTTTTCGCTGAGTAACGAGCGTTAGTCACGCGAAACGCTAGGTGTAGGTCACTTCCAGATGGCCTGATGACCTGGACTTCACGGAGTAGGTTAAAGGCACGGGACATGCGATTGGACGACTTGGTTTAAGTATGGAATACTTAGGGCCTTACTTATAAACTGTGTGTAAAGTTAAGGAACCGTTAAGATAAAATGTCCTGCATACAGAAAAATGTGTGAAATTAAGCGTTGATTTCTGATGAAGCGTTTTTTATATAGGTAAATAAGGCCTAAGGTGTTACCTTATGGTACCTACAGGTTTGATAGATATTCATTTGGAAAGAGACCAAGACAGACATAGAAGGTAGAGATTATGCGGTGATATAAAAAAAACAACGTCTAAAGTTAAATACGACTTAAACACCGTTTATGCTAACCGTTGACATTAGTTACATTTTTGTAATAATATTATGTGACGTGATATTAGTTTAGGTGGTTAAGTTATGCATGCTGAATTTAATGAGCTTATGAGGAAATCCAAATTCGTCTATCTGTTCTGTTCCATTCGAGGAAGTCTCTTGACTTAATTACTAAGCATGTGCAGATAGGTCCTTTAATGCAGTGAAGCCAAATTAACGGAAAACAGTGCACATAAACAAAAATATTACTATCTCAAGCAGAACTCAAACCCGTGACCTCTTTAGCCACAAGCACCCATCCACTTGGTAAACCCAAAACGCTCGTGAGATTTAAAAAGTGTCTCCTCGACGAAAAAAAATCTAATGGACGACAAGTGACAGTCGCGAACTGAAGAGAAATATCTGGAACGTGCTCCAAAAATGTTTTACAGATTTTTTACGATTCTGCTATAGTATTATCTAAAACAAAATAATAAGAAGTATATTTTATTCAATTATAATAAGAAAATATTAAATGTCATGTTCGTTAGTGGCAGGAAGTTTACATTTTTGATTTTTTTTTTATGCGACATTTTATCAAATAATTCATCACTCTAATTACCTACTTATTATAAATAATAAAAATCAAATTTAGTTTCACCAACCTAAACCAAACATTATACCATTTCGCCCACACATAACAGGTGAAGGAAATTAACTCATTTTACATCAAAATCGTTAGGTACTAAAATGAAACGGCGGAAATCGAACCCCCGACCGTCCGTAATTACCGAGCACCCGGCGTTGGGTGCCCATTATGTGAACATTTTACATGTTTATTACATTTGTTATGTCCGGTTAATTTTAATGAATTACAACCGTTTTATATTATTGGTTAATTATTGTTGTTATCAGGTACTTTGACCTATCGAGACATAAATACTTGTAATTAAATTAACCACTGCTTCTATCATGAAAACGACTGTTTTAATTCAGATGGAATTTTTAGATTGTGCATTTTATTATTATTTGTGAATCTATACATATATATACAGGGTGTAACAAAAGGGGTATGTTAAGCGAAAAACTATGTAAACAGCCCACTAAAGGGAACCTATCCACAAATTTTCAGACTCGAAATCACATGTTTATTTTCCAGATAGTTTCGCTAGTATTTGAAAGTTTAAATCTAGTTTCACATTGTGATTATAGTTACCTGATTACAATCATGAGCCTTCAGATTTGATGATCAGCGATAGGCTCGGTGGTGGACGATTACCATCTTTATTCTTATTCTTTATTGCACATACACAAAAAGAAATATAGCATACAACATTAAAGAAGAGATGCATGTACAATAGCAAGCTTATCTCTACCAGAGATCTCTTCCAGCAAGCCAAGCAAGTAAAGAGAAATTGTTAACTTTTAAGAAAAAAATATTTAAGAAATATTGTCCTTTTTATTCGCCGATAGCTGGATATTATTTTACCAAAAAAAGTATCTCCTGAAATTCCCTAAATATGTAACAGTTATCGACACGGATCGCCATCTGTCACCGCTCCATTCGCACTCGTCCGTTAACTTTTACGCCAAAACTTCTAACCCTTTCTTTGTCTTGCCCTTTTTATCTGAAAGGGATAGCTGCCGACTTTCCACTGGAATTAACTGAGTTAAGATATAAAGTTTTTGGAGCAGATAAATTGCTTGTTTTGTCGCACAAAGTTTGACTACAAGTGTACCTTGTTGTTTAATGTAGCTGAATATTTTTGAAAGTCTATAATTAAGTAAGCTTTATCTGATATGATTTAACCTTAGAATAATATTTGTCTGGTTTTGCTTTATATAATTTGTTTTGTTTGGAAGTAACCGGAACCATCCAGGTAGCGCCAGTTTTACCAAGTTTTTTGTACTTTTGCTACGTCATAAGTTAAGGTTACTATGGTTAAATAACATTTAAATCTATGTACTTAAGCACAATTAAGTACTTTTACTTTTAAAAATTCCCATATTCGCAAAAGTATCTCTATTGTAGCACATTTTATACAAAATTTTTCTTTACACGCTATTTAAAAAATAGTGCTATGCTGCTCATAAAAAAAACCTGCAGTTCTGGCCAGGTAGGTAGGTAGGTACCCTATGTCAGGACCACAGCCGTGTTTAAATTTAAAATATATTATCTTTAAACGACTTTATTATTATGTTCCGTCCATTATTAGATAATTGCAGCTATGCGTTTCTGAATTTCACCGGAATTTACTGTACAATTTCAATGAATGTCGCCTCGAGCTGAATTGGGATTAATGTTTATAGTTTCAGTTCAAACCGCATTCACGTGGGAACGATAAATACCGCACAAAGACCGACAAGTGGTCACAGGTTTGTTATAAAGGTTATTATGGCGGTAACAGTTCAAAAAATTGATCCTATAAAAATAATTTATTATAGGATCAATTTTTTCAATGTGCTTTAGCTTAATTTAAAGATAAATACAGCGGAAGGTTTATCCTTCAGATAGGCTATCTGCCCAATGAAAAAATCTGCCTTAAAATATAAGGGTCATGCTATTTGAAAAAGTGAATCTTTGACTTTGCAACAAAATCAGTGAAATCCATGTAACATAATCATTTTCAAAATTTATTTTCAAACTGTTCCCCATGTTATTCATCAACACAAAACTAATAAATAATTAAAAGAAAAAAAACAAACTTTCCCTCAACCGAGTATCATTAAGGAAAATATTACAACTAAGAATTATAGCATTAGTCAACATAGATTTGTTCCTCTTTTGCAGAGAGCGTTGTGCATGAGTGTGGATGGATATAAAGGAAGAGGTAGACCAAAGAAGTGTTGGATGGACTGTGTGAGGGAGGATATGCGTGTACTGGAAGTGAGCAATGAGATGACGGATAATAGGGATGAATGGAAGAAAAGAACATATTGCGCCGACCCCAAATAAATGGGAACAGGGCAGGAAGATTATGATGATGAGATTTGTTTCTCTTTATCTCATCATCTATACTAGATATACTTCTTACTGAGGCCATTTGCTTCTGTAATAATAAATCCCCAATAAAACTACTATGCTCTGTAACTGTGCCATACACTTGTATATTAATCGTTAGTTGTCTCATAAAACTGATTTATTATCTGATCTATGTAGGTATGCAAATGTGGACTTATAAAATCAGCATTAATTAGTACCTATTTAAATGTAATTAATGGTTTGTGAACTATTCCTGTAGTTTATGTGGTATTGTTTCAGGAGACTGGATTTAATACTCAATAAGTAACGGTACATATATAATACATAGTACATAGATAGATAGATAAAATTCTTTATTGTACTACAGCAAAAAACACATGTACAAGGGCGAGCTTAATGCCTTGCAAGGCATTCTCTACCAGCTAATCTACTATCAGAGATGTGGATAAGAAAAACAATAGATTCATACATAGCTACATATAATTAGGTAACCAGAACTGATTTCACAGCTACGTTTATCAAAGCACATAAATAAAATACCTACTAGTGGGCGTGGACTGCAGAAAAAAACAAAATGTTGAAATTACCCGGGATAATAATATTTTCCCGAGATAAAAATAATTTCCCGGGATAAAAAGTAGCCTATGTGTTCTAATATACAGTATGTAACAAAAGGGGTATGTTAAGCGAAAAGCTATGTAAATAGCCCGCTAAAAGGAACCTACCCATAAAATTTCAGACACGAAATCATATTTTAATGTGAAAGAGTAATAAACTTCCATCCATCCATTTTTCCTATTCCAGCACTCGGCATCAACTACCTCCATCCGACCTTTAGAAGTTCACATCACATTCACAATATTAACTCAAATCTCTTCCTAAAGAATCTCAAAAAAAAAATAGGTAGCTATACATACTGTTACTAGCCAGTAGACAGTTACCCATTCAGTTCCCATCCGCAGCCACACTCGCTTAGCCTGCATGATCGGCATGCAATGCGCCACCGAGTCCCGCACTGAATAAGCACTTGCTGGCACTTGTCCAGGCCGCCCAGACTTCTTCCAGACTGCTCCCACGCAGGTTGAATACTAATAGAACAGTGTTACAATAGATATTTAGGTATCTATTATATAAATAGACAATCATTACGCATACCCACGTATACAAGTTAGGCATTTTTATAAAACTAATCCTACTAACATTACCAGATAATATTTTAGTCAACATGACTGGTAGTCCTTTCCTTATTTTTACACACCTCAAATTCATTAACAAGTATCACGCCCCAATCTGGAAAGAGGTACTTTCTCGAAACTAGCGAGTCGCCGTCCCCAGGTCAATCTCAATCCATGTGCTCTATCTCCGACGCTCTCGAAAGAACCTAATTATTAACTTATTTCTATAAAAAAAAAAGACAACACTAACATTACAAACGTGAAAGTTGAAACTTTGAAACTATGCAGCTTATGTATCAGAAAAACACATATTAAGTGAGCCAGTAAATAATAACATAACTTTTGCAGCACAGTGCGATATGTCACCCGACGTTGTCCTATGATGTCGGTCAAAGTTGGGTGACGTCGGTCGATGTCGCATGTCTCTGGGGGCACATGTCGGGGTACAAATGTACCGTGGTGGGAATGCGGCTGGAAATAGATTCCTAAACAGAGCAATAGTTAAAATACTGTCCAAATCTTATTGCTACCTTTTCCAGGTAACTTAAGGATTTTTTTCCAATAGTGATTTGGGAATAACATAACTGGTTTAATACATACATATAATCACGCCTCTATCTCCTTACGGGGTCGGCAGATCACCAAAGGCCGATAGAACCACATGGTGCCGCTTCTGACCAATTTTGAGGGTTAAGTTGATAACTGATTTAATAATTTCGTCAATAGTCGTAATTCTTATCTTAAGATCTCAGGGTCGTCACAGACTATGAGCTAGCAACTAGACTAGTAACAGCAACATATCTTTTACATGTGCCAAAGATCTTTATAGTAAACCAGCAGTTTCTGACTGCCTCTTAAACTAGGGTCCCTATTGTTATGTTCAAGTAACTACCGAGCTACAAGATCCGTTCGGTAGGTTTTGCATGAAAGAGTTATAAGCATCTAAACATCTGTACATTCGTGATTACTGGGTAAGAATAGGATATAATCCGTTTTTTATCTAAACTTTCTTACCTTACCGCTTTGCAAATCTTAATCTATTAATCAAGTAAAAGCCGCCCATAAATAAAATAAGGTAGACACCCAATACCAATATTAAGTTATCGCGTGTCGGATATCAAAACGTTTTCATTTAGCAATCAGCTGCGGTGGTGATAACACACTGATAACGTCTACCTGCCTGATAACTCCGTCTTCTACTTCGTTACTAATCACGACAGTGAGAAGTAAAACGGAATTGTTATAATAAGGTCCTGCGTGGTTATATTGATGTAGGTTTCATTAGAATACATCAGCTGCATCTCCTTCCGCGCATGTCGTAAGAGTCGACTAAGGTACTCAGGCTTTCTCTCAAGCGACAAGCTAGCAACTTGTCAGTGATTATTAACATCTGTCCGAATTATTTACCTACATCTGTCATTCGCTAATTCACCGAACTTATGTCGTATTTTGTCAGTAAATCATATTATTACACCTAGAGATAGTTTTAAGAAGGATAATTTATAATATGATATTTCGGGCTTTATCCATTCGAATTTGGTTACTAATACGTCGTGTTACTATTATAATTCTCTATTTCTGTATCTGACAGTTCCACTATACTCTTAGCTTCGGTTTTATAATTAAAGTTCCGAATAGCTAGCCGTCTTATCCTCATGAATATTTATCAGATAATTGTACACCTTACTTTAATTATTATTAAGGCGAAAATTGCTCGGGCTTATTTATAGCTCGCTGCTATTGGCTATTTAAATTAATGATGTTAATCATAATTGTAATCAGTTTAGCTTTTTAGTTTTACTGATATTCTGACGGTTAGAAATTAAATTAATTTGCATAACTCTGTGATAGTCACATTTAATATGCAGAGATAGTTATCAAATTTTGTATAACTAAGGATGTTAAATCCTGTATTGATGCAGAGCCATCTCATTTCGTGTATGTCGTATGAGTCGAATGTCAGTCACGGTCTCTCAGGCGATAATCTAGAAACTTGTCAATTATTATTTACTTTTGAGTCTGCTATTTTTATAATAACATAGTAAGTTAATGTATTAAAGTTACGTTCGTCACTAATTACACCCTTGTGAATTTGGGCGTCATTCTCCATGCAGTTCATTGATAAAAAAATTACTAAAATGTTTGCCTACTTTCATTTCAGGCATTTTACATTGAACAATAAAATATATTATCATTAAATCAGACCGAATCGATCCCGATTACCACAGCTGCTTTATCAGTAACAACTCACCAGATCTGCGGTAAAATCCGTGACTACTACCACACGAAACCTGCAGTTGTATAGCGCTAGATGCCACATGTGCAATTAATAGCTGTGTTCGCACTGTCTCGCTCGGAACGTACCGACTGTCAACTTCTGCCGCGCGACCACTCGTAGTGTAACACTTACGCTTACGTAGAAAACGTTAAATACGCACTAGCACAGAGTGCATTACTCTCGTGCGAAGCCGAGGCGGGTCCCTACATTATAAACCTTCCTTGAATCACTCTAATGCATCTAGTTTTCTAAGCATACATAGGGACAGACATCAGAAAGCTTTGTTTTATAATATGTAGTGATTTCGTAGCATAACTAGGTAATTATGTTACAATATGACCTAGTGTATCTACTTAGTTTTTTTTTAGATCCACAAAATCCGCGGGGAACATTTTGTGCACGTGTGTTAGAGTATAGTCCTCTTTATTTAAACTGCTAACTAGGCAAATATAACAAGTAGCAGTAGGCACGAAATACTATTGTAGATAACATCTCGATCATAACAGAGTGTTAGAGTTAATAGACTTTCATAGAACACACAATTATAAATGGGCGTGACTATTATGTATATAGTATATGTGATTTCAAATTGAAGTTTTAACTACAGCAATGCCACATGTAGTTATGGAGTATCGATTTTTTACGATTTTTACGAAAATATTGCTTGATAAGAAACTCGCACAAAACTTGACGTAAATTGCATAAGATGTATTGTTCTGTTCTATGTTTTTAATATTATGTCATCAGTTTACTTAATTTTGAAATTTATTTATATCTAATGAAAAGAAAAGCTTCTAGCTTACGTAATAGCATTAAAACCTATAGGCTCTAGACTAGTACTTTCAGGTTCAGTAAATTGCGTAATTACTTTTGTTAACTACTTTAATATTTTCTTAGATCATAGTTATTTGTTTAGGAGATAAATTGCAGTCAATTTAAATTGTATTATATATAAAAGCATTAATCAAAGTATAAATACATAATTAATTTTATCCCTTACCAGTAATATGGTGCCACGGCAAGTTTGGTTAGTAGTGACAGATTTCGCCTACATATCAAGAACTGAACAGTATGCGCAATTAAATAGTAGTTTTAAGAACAACTACAGCAGATAATTCGAAAATACATAATATTGTAATGCAAGACAAACATACTACAATCTCATCATAAATACTGACTGCAGACAACTAGTATAAGACGAATGACGAACAATACAACAATGCCGCGGCAGTTGCCGGTGAAGTTTCAGAATCGAATTGATGAAACGATATTTTAGTGTTGATCTCACTCACTTCTTAACGACGAATTGTTACGCTCAAAACGTTCAAGATCTACACAAGTGATCCATAATCACAGCCCATTGTCCATACAATTGGCGCAGAAAACAAACATTAGGTACGGATAATCGAGTTACGTGTAACTCAACCCTTGTTCAGCATTCCAGTATTTGCCTGGCTGTCACCTACACCCTGTAATTTTTTTAATTATATTTACAATTTACGCAGTAAGCAACCCAGTTACAAAATTGATTATACAGTAAAGAAATTAAAATCCCGGCAATTAATCCCGAATTCAACCAGAATACGGATGGCGACAGAATATCCGCGGCAGATTGCGCTAGTTGCGGGGGGCGCCCCGCAGTTACGTCTACCTCAACCCCCTCAAATACCTAAAATTCGTCTATTGGAGCGCCTTAAAACCGTCGTCCCAAAATGCCATACAACACCAAATCTGCGGTAAATCCGCGACTACACCACACCGCAGTAAAGGTAGTGCCACACCTGTGCTAAAGCCGCGTTCCCACGGACTCACTCGCCGCGGACCACACGCACTACACCGCAATGTGTTGTTCACTCTAGTTTTGCTAGGTGGTTTTCAATTAATGACTCTCAATTATCATTTCAACATCATCCTGTATACATTGTTTATGAGCTCTTAATTAAATTAGGATTTATTACTATAGAAAAACTATAGTCTAGTTTCAATCAATTTGTTACAAATAAATACGGCTATTATCCTTCGATCACGATATCGGTCCTCGATGCACTCATTGATGAGGTCCTCGATGCACTATTGTGAGACTACAAGGGGCTTTTCACATTATGATGTACGACATAAAGCTTACAATTGAACAGCTATAAATGATATGATGCCTCTTAGGCTTAGTGCATATAGATCTTATATGAGATAATCGTTACATATAACAGTGGTACGCAGTAATGATATAATACATGTATTATATGTAATTATAATAATAAAGGCATTAGAAATAATGTTTTAAGAGCATTATAGGTACTTCTACGTTAAGAACGACGAATAATTAAGATATTTTATGGCCGTTTTAGAAAGGTGAGGTGTGTCAGGATCGTAGCAAATGGAGATCCGTGATCTCTGCCTACCCCTCCGGGAAAGAGGCGTGATTATTATGTATGTATGTATGTATGTTTTAGAAAGCTATCTACGTATTAGCACGGCTGTGGTTTCTAAAATAAACTGCCTAGAATTACAAAGGATCCCACAGTATCTTTGATAATAGTAACGTTTATGTGTAACTAGAGCGGACCCGACAGACGTTGTCCTGTCCCACGCATTTGAACCAACGTCACTCAATTGTTTTGCCTTCCCGGAATCTCTACTAATGTTCGAGCTTTCAAATTAAAATTTCGAACAAATTGTTTGTATGGGAGTACAGAAAAGTTCTTAGACTTTTCAGGCATTTTTTTTTATTTCTCTCCGTTGGAACCATCCCTGTACTTTTCAAGGAACACGCTAAAAATGAAAATTGCGATTCATTTTTATATTATAGAAGCTGAGATATTTTCTGACTACTATGTAGCTAGGCAGGAGATGTAGGTAACGCCATCTATTTCTGACAGTTATTTTAACTTGTCAGAAAATCTCTCATTATTAACATGCGAAAGGTAAAACCTATCAAACAAAAGCATTGACCAGTAAAATAAAATCTAGAGACAATAGATCTACCAAAATGTTTATTTGTCTGGAATATTAAACATGTTTTTATCGCAGTCTACTCGTACCTACGACGGTAAAAACGACCGCCGCGTAGTTTTATTTTTGCCAAATAGTAAATTTATTATAATGTTATTAAAGGTGAAGAGACTCTGAAAGTCTGTCTATTTATCTTAATATATAAAAAATCCGTGTCACTGTGTATGTTCCGAATAAACTCAAAAACGAGTCAACTTATATTCATGAAAATTGGCATACCTATATATGTAATTTGGTCCAACTTAGATGATAGGATAGTTATTATTTAAATTAATGGTCTTAATAACTAATAATTAATAAAAAACTGATCATCAACGTTGGTTGTTGTTATTAATCGTACGTTCCATAAGTCTGCAACAGATGGCGCCTATTTAGAGTATATATACTATTGAATAAATGTTATAAAAATGTTATGTTAATTTGTGTTAAATTTGTCTTTCAAATCTGTCTTAAATCACTAAGCACAGCAACGCGTGGCCGGGTCTGCTAGTATACCTATATTTTGCATTGCATTTTTTTACGTAAATACCAAACCAGATCTTGATGAATTTGAGGTATACTACACTACACACAGTTTAATATTAAGGAAATTTGTTTGCGTAAATATTACAATTAGGCCATATTAGCCAATTTTTTTGTAGTTTAAGTAGACCAAACAATTTTAATCAGAGCAGAGTATAGGTACCTATAGACATGACTAGATATTTATTAATTATTATAAAAAAAAAACTCTACATATACCTACCCCAAATGACTCCCAATAATTTGCCATAGGTTATATGGTGTACAGGTATATGAGGTAATAATATGTTTCTAATGTTTATCCATGAGTTTCATAACGTGAACAGAGTCACGGAAAGCAGCTAGTCAAACTAGTCTCTCACAAAAACTACCTACAGCAAACCTAAATAAAAAAAGGTCAAAACATCGACTCGAGAACAAAACAGAGATCTCCATCGGCCAACAAATCATTGTTTTTGTTCACAAAAGAACATCTGAATTATCTCAGACATTGCTTTGCTTTTTTCTGACCGTTTGATAGCGATCGGGCCAACACCAAATATTTTATCGTATTTATTTGTTTTTACGGATTCACGAGTCAAAATAAACATGGGATTGTAAGGGGTTTTTCGGAGCTTTTTTGGGCAAATGATGACTTAATTTATATTAAAGTAAATACAATTAACAATGTAATAATATGTAAAGAAATAAATTAAGCTATTTATTTATTATAAATCTAATCAAAGTTTGGTAGTTGTTTGGTAGAAGTATGTGGTATAGTATAAGTCTCCCTTTCGGGAGCACAGCTGTGTGCATAACGTATGTTTATTTATATTTATGTACAAGTTAGGGGATAATTTATTTGTTAGTAGGTATGTAGAGGATCTCTAGTAAGGTATGTAGAGGATCTCTGGTAAGAGCCTAACTATATATAATTTTATCGTGCGATACCTTAACAAGCTTTCAATAGACCTAATATCTAATCTTTTAGTAGCCACCATAAATCACAATATTGTTTCTCAATCAGCTTATTTAAAAATAATCTACAAAAACAAAAAAAAAATAGCATACAAAGCAATAGCTCCTTGTCACCTATCGTAATAAACTTAATGCTAATTAAAACATTAAAAACATGGCCTCCCGGACTTTTGTCGCAAAAACACATAAATAACTTCAAGATGAATAGAAATGGTATAGACGGAACCACGTTAGGGGTCCGCGGGAAACGGATACAACTCATTTCTCTTGTGAAGAACTTACTTTATTTCGAGACAATTGTTACTAACATTTGCATACAATTTTGGTTCACTGAAGTCTCAAATCATGCTGGGATAGCTTCCGTTTTTAATATGTACAAGACGATTTCTTTATATATTCTTAGATGGGCAAGCAAAGTGAACTAGGAGAAGACGTACATACTTTGCAAGTGGCCATTAACTGAATTTTGTGTGCCCTAACCTAACATGGATTAATAAAAAATATACCCGGTGCTCAGTGGTTAGAGCACAAACACGCGGAATGCAGATGGTCGTGGGTTCGATTCCCACCCGGGTGAAGGAATTTTTTCAATTTCTTTATTAATATTTTTTTTAATATTAATAAATCTATCCGCTATGTAATAAGATGAACCTAATAAATAAATAATTATCTACTATTTGAATAACATGATCGATGACAAGATTAACCATGAACTCTTAAAGTTGGAAGCAGTATGCTGCTATAAGCATTTTAGAATGACATCTCGTATTAAAAAATGAAATATAAATAAAAAAAATCTGGTAGCCCGATAGAACGTTTATGGACAATCCATTTTCAATACACGTTTTTGCGCTGCAATTAGATCTAAGTATTTGATAACCATTTGACTAAAAATTTAAGGTTTTCGGAATTTTTCCTGTGTGCTATAAAACGTTGCTTCATGCCAAATTTCAAGATTCTAGGTCGACTGGAAGTACCCTTTAGGTTTTGATTCCAGTACTTGCGAGTTTCAATAAAAATTGCTGTTTCTTTTGATTGCGTTGACATAGAAGTTTGATTTTGCTACAGCTTAAAGGTATTATAGACCTGAGTATTTGGTATGAATTTCAATTTAATACCTCTACGCGTTTATCGTAATTTTTCGGATACACGTAGTTCATGTATACACTTCCCATTGAACACTTCAAGGGACAGTTGCTTCATACCTCCACGCGTTCCTGACCCCCGCGGCCACTGCTGTACTATCGCTGCATCAATGCTGGGAACCAGTACAGTAATGCGGCGCGATTGCTGTACTATCGCTGCATCAATGCTGGGCCCAGACAATGTGCGCGATTGTACAGTACTGGGATGTTAGCAAATGGATGGATGTGGCAAAGTATAGATTATAAAAAATAAAACTTCTGCTGGATCATAAGATCTGGGTCAGTTTACAATGACGAACATAAGACAAGACCTCGGGGAAGAAACTTGGGCTAAAAACCCACTCCATTTTTAATTACCTATAATCTTTTTGCATTAGATCTGTAATAATATAAATAAAGATACTCGTAGATAGTACATACATACATAGGTACATACAATCACGCCTCTTTCCCGGAGGGGTAGGCAGAGATCACGGATCTCCACTTGCTACAGTCCTGATACACCTCTTTCGCCTCATCTACTTTAAATATAAAGATATTGAGATAAGATTAGAGATAGTGTAGTTTGGTCACTATCCTAAAAGTTACTAAAATAAACTAGATTACTCTAGTGCCTACTTCTTCCCGTTTTCAAAACATGCATTTACATACCCTGACCTTATAAATGTATTATTATGCATGAATTCATCAATTAAATGTAAATTTTACTACCGATTGCTATAGAATAATAAAATTGGATTTTTTAAATTAATTTATGACATCTCCCTTTTGTTTCAGGTAAGGAACTCAAGTAAAATAGATATTAACCTGTACAAGTTAATAGTACCTAAGGACGAATAATTCAGGTATGTTTACTTTTATTGACAATGTAGATAATTATATTAAACCCTTATTATCTTATTATTTATTTATTATTCTTTAAACATTCTAAAGCTTAAAATTAGGTACTTACAATGTCCCACAAAACTGCTTCCGCCGTTTTCCTGTGGGATCTAGCCGCTTATTTACTCCTACTGGCTATTTACCCGTAATACAAGGATTCTTATCTGTAAAATCAATTTATCGCATCCAATTCTTCGCGCATCCGCATAAAACGGTAGTAGAACGTTTTCATACGTCGACTCGTGGAAGTTATTTTTCTCACATATATGAGAATATGAGTAATATTTCTTACCCCGCATGGACAGTGGCGCCCCGTGGGGAGCGTTCCACGTCGGTGGTCCCACCTCACCACGGGGGCTCACTTCTCAATACAGGTACAATCGAGAAGACAACTTTGTATACCACTATACTATGATTTGTATTGCTAAAAATTATGTGTACTTTTGTGTGTTGCCTTCCGTACTTATGAGCGAAGTTCTGTTGGGGTTGTTTTTTATCGATATTATTGGAGATTAAAATATTTCAATCATCATTGAATTATGAACATCCTTGGGTTATTCAATATAAACGTACTAATACGTCATCCTGTTATATCTTGCCTTGTTATTAAACCGATGCCGTTTTAGTCCCAACAGAAATTCAACCCAAAATGGAGGTTAGGTTAGAATGGAGTTAGGGTAAATAAGTGTAAATTTATGTTATTATACCGTATGGTGGACGTACTTACGACCTAGTCAATACCGCGGGTATCTATTCTACTGGATGCAGGCTGCTTCCAACTGGTCACAGTGAAGGTTGTTGGAGGAGGCATATGTCCAGTAGTGGCTGATTTGAAGATGATATAGCGAGCTAAATTTCAATTGGACAATACTACAAAAAAAAATCCTTCTATAAACACAGTTACCTATCAATTTTTAAACTTCACCGTACAATATATTACATTATTATGGTAAAACTAAAAGGTAAGCTTGCTCATCATTTTATAACTGAATCGTACCTAACTCGAGTACAGAAATAGCTGAAACCTAAGTAAAAAGCCTCAATTACCGCGTTTATCGCTCCCACACACGCACGCCGGTGTACCCACTCGACGGGTAACCAACCTATTCGAAAGACGTATAATACATTTATACAGGGTGTAACAAAAAGGGTATGTTAAGCGAAAAGCTACGTAATTAGCCTACTGTAGAGAATCTATCCACAAAATTTGAGACTCGAAATCACATGCTTATTTTTCCCGATAGTATGGAGAATTTTTAAATATCTCAGGAATTTTCATAAAATCTTGAAAAATAAACATGTGATTTCGAGTCTCAAATTTTGTGGATAGGTTCTCTACAGTGGGCTATTTAGACTATTACACCCTGTATAGATACATTAGGCACTTTTTAAACCGAAAAACTCTGGGTATAAAATGTACGAAAAACTCTGGGCGTAAAATGTTCTTCCTTCTCTTCATGATCAAAATAACGCTTGTAGAATAATATCAAAAGCTAATTTTATAGTACTTGATACGCAAGTAATCCAAACTTCATCATGATTGACATAGTGTAAAAATTGTCATTATTAGTCAATTGTCGCTAATTATGACAATTCTTACACTATATCAATCTGACACTTCTCGTTCCTCTATTATTCCATTTTTGTGGGAATTTCTGGTGCTTTTAGTTTAGTGTTTTCCTATGCTTCACAAGGTTTGCTCATAATCTTACGCTTAATTGCATCAGGTGGACGTTGTTTATCAGTGAGTAGAGTGTTTTAGCTATGTTTTAATTATGGTCCAAAGTATATACTCTCAACTTCCACTTTGTTACATTTTTCAACACTATCATTATTTAACATGAGTTGGAAATTTGTCAAAACAGGAGCGACCCGATGATAGTAGCGGTTGACGACAATTACAAGCTTTCAATTAACTAATTTGTTGTCGTTATCGAATTATCTATCGTGGTGTATTAGTGTTAATTCGTGGTTGTAGTTTTACAGTAGGTAAACATATAGGTACTTCTTGACAGTCTGTAACGCTATCGTCACGTTGTTAAAGAGTTGATGGCGTTATCGAGCATAAAAAAGTAAAAAGTAGTTAGCTATGTAATTAATAGAGAAACGCATTCATTAAACAAATAACTAGTCATTAATAACACAATTCACGAAAACAATCAGTCTGTTTATTATGTTGTTTATCAAAACTATTTTCAGTTTATATCCTAAAATCCATATAAATAAGGTTTATAATGAGTCCTGTTGATAAACTGAACTTGACTCGTTTTGTAATTGTGTTCATTAATAAAATAGTTAAACGTAGTTCATTGGATCAAGTCGAGTAATTAGCATTGGTACCCGTATGTAATTCTAATGTGGATGAATTTAAAACTTTGTTTAGTTAAAATCACGTGTTTATTGAAGTGTATTCAAGACATTGACTGATTAGCGAAGTGTGATATGTCTCTGTGTATCTGCCTACCACGCTGAAGGTTCGAATCCTGGTAAAGGCAAATATTGATGTACTAATGAATACCGATGTCTATTTCGAGTCATAAGTGTTTATTAATATCTATTCATTTAAAGAATGCGAATGAACTCGCCTGCGTTAGCTAGTATCCACACAAGATGATACTTCTATGCTGCACTGGGATAAAAAAGAAACGTATAACACTACAGCTGCTTCTCTTCCCGGGCATACTGTACAAGTCAGTAGAGGGACAAGAGGGTCTTGGTGTTTTGTAGGCGATGGGCTGACCACTTGTCACTAATAACCGAACTTGTACATCTCAACTATACCCTCAAAATTGGTCAGAAGTGGCACCATGTGGTTCTATCGGCCCTTGGTGCTCTGCCTACCCCGTAAGGGATAAAGGCGTGATTATATGCATGTATAATACAGCGAGTCAAAGTGATTGCTTAATACAAATCGTGAAAAAATAACTTTAACAATCACTAATGTCAGTTTTATAAATCCTTCATCCATTGTGTAATCCCATATGAGTATAGAAATAGATAAAGAACCTGTTTCTGTGCTAGAATCCATCGAAATGGATCAGTACTGGATCCCTTCCATATTTATCTGTCCATCCAGTTAAGTAATGTCATGGCTAGGGTTGACTACACCTGATATAACAATAACAATATACAACCTAGGTCATTTGTAGAAGCTACTTATTGTACTAAATTATGACTACATACTTAGTTACAAGTAAGTAATGCACGTCAGTAAGTAACTAGCCGTATGGTGCCGGCAGAGTAGAGTTTGTACCACTCCTGCCTGGCCGTGGGTATCGTCCGGGAGGTGGGCAACAGCGCCTCCCGTACTGACAACATAGTCCAAAAATCACACTGCGGTCACCAACCCGCCTGCCCAGCATAATGACTATGGGCAAAACCCCCCTCTGACAGAAGCCTTGTGTCGTGCCCTGGTGCCTACGTCCAGCAGTGGACTGCAATAGGCTGAAGAAGAAGAAGGTACCTACCATTTTCAAGCATTTTCTTTTGTTATTTACTAAATTAATTTCACACAGTTTTACTAAGTACTCTAACTCAGTTTAAAACCTCGTGTAAAACTAAAAACATTTCTCATTTACTTTGAACAGATTCCGCAAGGCCTTACAAATAACATTTTTTCTCCTTTACACTTTTCCTTGCAAACCTTGACCTTTTTCTTTGAAAAGAAATTATTTTTAATTAAAACCGCATTATGTTTTTAAAAATGTAATTAGAAAACATCGGCTTGCCTGTGCTGGGGGTCTACTCTGAAATGCCGCTTTCGAATCTTTCGGACCGACCGAAGCCCGACCGAATCGAAGCCTTTGACCCTACTACGAAATTGCTTCGGATGTTCACAACATTCAGTTCACAACTCATTCGGAACCATGGAGAATAATTCACATTGACTTATATTATAAGCCTGGCAAATAGAGTTCGATCGGACCGAATGAAACCGGCGCGAAACACCTCGATATTCGGCCGATACTTCGTTTATCGTCACTTCAGAGTAGACGTCCTGCCGGGCTAGCACGACCACGATAAGTAGATATACGATAAAGGATTTCGTATCGTATCTATACCACCATAATTATCGATTTCGCGAACATGACCAATGGAACGATACGTTACGTTAAGATTTATCCCGTGTTATGATACGATAAGGCGCGAGATAAGTTAAACAAATGTTTCTCGAGCCAAAAAATTTTTTTTTTCTTTTTTTTCAATTGTCGTTCATTCTTTTTTTTCCTTTTTTTCCTTTTTGACATCAGATGTCATGTTAACTGCTCTAAAATGAGAGCGAAACACGATACGATAAACCTATTTTTTGACTAGCTGTCAAAATACGATATATATTAGCCACCATGTTGAATGTTGTCGATAACAATTACTAATCATTTAATTTTACCTTTGAACCTACATATGTAAACTAAAAACGAGTAAACTAAAACACTGAATTAAAAATATTAAGTTTGGAGCATATCACTGAAAACCTATCGAACCAAAGAATATAATAGGTATTTTCGATTTCTCTAACCTATCTACGCTTATCGCGGACTACAATGTTCATCGATAACAATATCTTGAATTGATGTCAAAATTCGATATTTTTAACATCAAAATACGGTCATGTTCGGCGCTATCGATAGTAACCGATGGACATGCTCGCATTTTATCTATCATAGCTTACCGGCATGGTTATGTTCGCTGTATCGATAAAATTCAACATGGCGGCTATACTTATCGTATTTTGACAGCTAGGTATCGATAACTTGACTTATCATATCGTGTATCGTTGGCCGTACTAGCCGGGCTGGTGCGGGATGTTACTATAATACATCAGCTGCATCTCGTTCCGTGCATGTCGTAGTGTGGACTTTGTTAGGTCAGACGATGAACTAGCAACTTATCATTGACCTTTCGCATCTGACCCGCTATACTAAACGTGACTATAGTATCTTATTCACGATCATGCAGTTATGGATACCCCATTTTCGGGAACACAGTCGTGTATAGTATACAGGATGATTTTTGGTCGTCAACGTTCTCGAAAACTACGAAATCTCCTCATCATCACAATCATTTTTCTCCATGGAAGCATAACTGGGAAGTGTCTGGTTTCCAAAATATTAGGGTCCAAAGTTGAGTAAATAGACTGAGTTTTTCTACATAAATGCACATTGACGCGTGTAGCAAGATTTTTCACGAGAAATAATTAATATCTGTCGAAAAATGAAAAAACTAGAATAAATAATGGACATTGTAAATTTCGCCCGATCAAGTAACAAAATGTTTTTTTTTACCAAAAAATTTACTTTGTTTCTTAGCATATTTTTTTGGTATATTTGATGTATAGAGTACGTACCCTTCGTTAAGGGTGGCAACGAAAAAACAACCTGTATATATTTATTTTCCTATAACACAGATTGTAAAGGTACAAATTTGCCAGCCCTAAAGGTTAATATGAAACAGATGACAAGTTGCCGAGATTTGAAATATGCTAAATGCAGAGTTCATCAATCGTCGTAGCTTCATCGTCGTATCTTAGTATCTTTTAGAATTTAACGACAAAAATAATACATTCATACTACTGTGACATTTGTAATAATAATAATCATGTCTAAATGCATAGTACATGCGTGTAAAAGACTCTATGTTATTTAACAAAGGAATTAAAAAACTAAACTGCGAAAAGAATCTGTCCAACAGTTTTCACAAGTGTGAAAAACCCTCGTATATCAACAAGTGAAATGGCAATCCCTCGGACACCTCCGACATCTGACACTCGGCGCTAGACACTCGTGAGATTGACATGCGCGTGAATAATTCAGTCGAGTGAGTGTCGACACCGACGGATGTAATGAAAGTGAAACTGCACGTGTAAAATTCTGGGAGATTTGTTGAATGAAACGTTTTTGTTTGTAACAAGCGGTCTAAGTTGAAATGTAATGCTTAGTTTGATATTTAATAGAAAAATATTTGTGTTATAGTGAATGCATGAATGAGTTTTTTTTTAAATATTATTTTTATCCTCTGTGCTTATGCGAGGGGCTTCATTAGAATTCGAGTCCCGGTAGGTGCAAACATTGATACGAGTATGATGAATATCGATGTTTGTATCCGAGTCATGGATGTTTCTACCTATATACTTATCTTTGTATTTATATACCGTTGCTTAATACCCACGACACAAGACCTTAGTGATCTTAATCTTAAGTTAATGTGTTGTGAAGTGTGTGAATATATATATATTTTTTATTATTATTATTAGAATACATTTGCTGCATCACCATTCGTATATATGTCATTAAGAGTCGACTATGGAACTCGGGGATACTCTCAGGCGATAAGCTAGCAATTTAATAACTCTTTCCTGAAGGGGTAGGCAAAGATCACGGATCTCCATTTGCTACGATCCTGACACACCTCTTTCGCTTCATCTACTTTCATGATATTCTTCACGCACGCTCGTCGGTTTAGGGTACTCTTGACCTGACCTTTCTCTAGAAAAAAAAATATGTATTGTTAAAAAACCATGTTTAAATTCCTAAGCAAGATTGAAGATCAAAGATAGCAATACAAAATCTCTGACTATCACATATTATGCATTTCAAAGAACATAGTCCCGTCGCTGACGTCGGACACGGCGGCGCGGGCGCAGAAACAAGCTGATCGCTCTGATATGGATCTACATGAACGGCGACAAGACTTGTATAATTTACACTGTAGCACTAACACTAGCACTAAACTATGTATCTGTATTACCTGCAATATAAACTAAAAGACCGCCCTAATCTTCGCACAGAGCTTTATTTATAGTTTTACAAGTATTCTATGTGGGCTTACTTTTTTACGAAACTTACAATTTTATTAGTACTCGTATACAATTGAACAATAACAAGACTCTGATGATGGACCCAGATGAGATAGTAAAACTCTTTTGTATATACAGAGCTGGTCAGTAAAATCGGTGTATTGTAAAAATAGCGTAAAAACAGCGCTGTCTTTGTCTTTTCCGTACTCTACGTGAGCATATTTTGCTAGAACTCTCTAAGCGTTCTTTTTACATGACGTCGACAGTATTATAGTTTGTTTCGACGCGAAAGAAAATAGATAGCTTAAACGATTTGAATTTTGTAGGATTAATGAAAACAGTTTAGGTATCTCAATTATCATAAAACGCAAAATATGCATCACTTCACGGTAACCATGAATAGGGATGTTTACGGTTTTTTTATTTGTATTTATATTGAAAGATCATAACATAAAAGAAACATTTGCGAAAGAAAAACTTCGTTAGTGTGAAAACTTTCTGGGATATAATGATTTCAAAATCACAATTATAGACTTGCCAAAAAACGCTCCATATAAACGGCTACCACAATTATGACGTCACTCTTTCGTAACTTGTATGCGCGTAAAAGAACTTTTGTTCTACAGCTATTTTAAATATTGCGTTTATAAATATGGTCACAAAGCAAAAGTTGCTGTAAATGATGCAAGTGGATATGTGATGTAATTTTCAATTAATTTTACATTTGAAAAATGGACTTGCCCACTTAACTTTGAAGGCTTATTACTACCTCATTTGGACACTTAATCAAATTGTAATTTTACAAATAGGTATGATTTAGGTGATTTTTTCTGATAAGCATAAAATGTCATTAAAATTCAACCATAGTAAACATCCCTATTCTCAAAGCATAGGTAATTAGTTTTACCATGTATATGTGTCATTGGTCTACGCTTCCATAGTGAAAATAGTTCAGAGGACCGTAACTTAATTTTTTTATCGAATCGATAGATGTTTATCGTGTTTTTATTTAGCACGTTCGATAACGTGATGAAGTCTAACTGCTAACAGCGAAAATATTACGACAACTTCAGACGACAACACATGTCAATTTTAATGATGTTACATTGTTTAAATTAAGGTAATCGATTCGATTTCACCAAAATTTTAATAACCAGCTTTCAGTTTAAATTAACATCAGACAGTTTTACTATTTTATTTGTGTCTCGTGTTCTTCACACGGTATCTCCGTTAAAATCGGTACGATTCTTTATCTACGATCAGTACGAGTGTCTGACACTGCTGACACCGCTGACACTTCGTGTTCCGAGTAATTTATTCCAAGTTATTGCTTTACATCTTCATTGTGTTGATATTTTTGTGTTTTCAAGTTGTTTGTTTCTGGAAATATTTCGAGATTTCTCTCCAGTAGATTTACGGATATTGAAAGTAAATTATGCTGTTTTAATCTTGCTTTGTAAGCGGTAAGTTTGTTATTTACATTGATTTGTTCATTTTCTATTGAATTTCATGTTTGAATGCTTAATATAACACCAAATAACCTAATTGACCCGGTAGCTCAGTTGGTTAGAGCACAGCACGGAATGTATGAGGTCGTGGGTTCGTGTTCCTCTCGGGTTAAAAAAAAAAATTTCTTAAAAATATTTATAATACCAATTAGGTAAGTTAAGTACTTTGTTTGACTATCTATTCTAATATCAAATGAACCGGTTTACGTGCTTTCATTGTTTTCGCTATAATGTTTTTATCTAACTGATATCTAACTTTTTTTGGCAAAACCACTATGTAGCTTCCTCATACCTTTTTTTTTCAGAATATATGTTCTAATCCAAACTTTGATAAGCTATTGATTGTGTGTAATGTCATAAAAAACTTTTTTATTGGCAAGGGATACGGTTTCTGGCGAACTTTCCCTTCATGAAGTGAAATGATCGGAACTATTCTGTCGGCGAAGTATTGACTCATAACTTACTCTTTCAGTATATTTTTTTGCTATACTTAAATACATATAAATTATATATAAAATAGAGGCTTACATTATCAATATGTACCTAATGTTTTTTGCATGTCTGTGAGGAAGTGATTATTTTTAAAGAAGGTTTTGTCGACCTTTACTAACTATTAATATTGAACAATAAAATCTTGCAGGCAGATACTATAGATACATACATATAATCACGCCTTTATCCCTTACGGGGTAGGCAGAGCACCAAGGGCCGATAGAACCACATGGTGCCACTTCTGACAAATTTTGAGGGTATAGTTGCAGATACTATGTATGATAATATTTTGTGGGGCCTGGGCTAAGGGTGGGGAGGGCCTATTTATTTAGTTATTAGAACCATAAATAAGAGCGTGGTCTATATAATATTATTGTTGTGTAGTTTTTCTGGTTACTACAAAAAATTTTTTGCTTACTGTACCGTACTTTAACACGCGGGGTCATTGCCCGTTTTCCTGAAAAAGGTTCGAGCACATAAAAAGGCTTACGGCTGACCTTTTGAAAGCAAAATGGCGGTCATTTTCACAGGTGCCGTATTAAATTCATCCAGATTGAGCCGAAATTGCGAAATTTATTTTACGATATAATATAATTAATTAACTATTTGATCAATTTATGGCCTTTTTATTTTCTAAATCTGAAAATATTAGTCTAAAATGGTTTGTAATTTTTTATCTTTTGTCTGGGGATTTTAGTCGAAACCTTTTTTGATAGAATGAATATTTTAACCTTTATAATGAATTTACTTTGTGGCCTTACGCCCTTGGGCATTTGTAAAATTTAAAGTATTAGACTGATACTTTGTAGATTTATTTTTGTAACCATCAGAGTTAGTCCCTTAAGTAGAGGTTAAGGGACACGTGCGTTAGAGAATTTATAGGAAAGCCGTTTCGAGGGTGATCTTTTTGTACTAAATTATGAAAAATCTTATCACCACCCCTCCCAACAATAGTGATAGTGAAAAATCTACATCTCGAAAATTATTTTTTACCCCGATATTATCAGTAAGGTGGACTTATAGCCAGAGGTCGGAATTAGGTAGAGTCATTTATGTACTTGCACTGATTTCATACAGCGAAAGAATAAAGTGGATATGCCTCAAATTCCGGTATTAATTTTAAAGAGCAGAAATTTTATGTTAATTATCTTTGTTTTATTTGTCTATCTCTGAGGGTTTTATTATTATTTATTTGTAATATTGTTGGCCACACGGGATTGTCCATTAGAAATCCTGGGAAGGTCCACATTCATATCAACATTTCGATGCATGTACATAAATGACTCTACCTAATTCCGACCTCTGCTTATGCTTATTATAAGTATAAGTCCAGCTTACTGATAATATCGGGGACGCCCGGTAATAAACAAACATCCGTCTCCACACATACACAAAGACCTGTAAAAACAATACGCGTGCCGTAAAAATACTACTTTAAACATCTCAATTAGGAACACCAAACACCAATTACCCTCGACTAACTTAACCACACCACAATTGAACTACTTTCACAACTCTATCGCGACGTAGTAAAGTCTGGATTGGATATACAAACGTGGAAACTTACGTTAGTAAATCTTTGGTTTTACGACTGTGCGGATTACTAAGCTGCATTAAAACCTCTGTTGTAAAACTTTTACACGTATTTCTTTGCGGTTGCTACTGAGGTCGCTACCGTTTTAGATTAGACCGTATTTAATTGCGCGAGGGTTGTTTTTAGGTTGTCGATCGCTGGATTTGTTTTGTCGTTCGCCAAATAAATCTTCTTGGTTTACTTAGCTAAAGGTTTATTGAGACAGACAGACAGACAGGGAAATTACTATAAATATGTATAGGTTATACATATCGGTACAGGTACTTCATACATTTCGTTTTGATTATTATTAGTCTTTTAAATAACGTGCTTCTTAAGATAATAATATCCTATTAAGGAGTACAGACCTTTATAATAAAAATAGGCACTTGGAATTGTGCTCTCAAGTGGAAATTAATTTGAAAGCAATGGCTCTGTTTCATCTCAGGTAGGTATAGGTATATAGGTACATCAAACGTTCACCCATCCCGGTCTCAGCTATAGCAAGTCTTGCTTAGTCTGCACGATCAAAGTTGGATCACACCGCACTTGGGCTGTAAACATCCCACATACTGCTACATCGGGCATTCATTTGGTTAACAAACTAAAATATTCCTGTCATACACACAGTCACCCTACTCCAGTAAACAAACAGAATATTTGAAGTATCGTTAACTTGTAGTCTGTGGTATGATTCAGTAACGAATGTGCACTGTTGACGTAGGTGGCAACTGTCTTTTGGAATAAGTGGTCTATGTTAGGGAAGCCATGTTTGGTATGCACTCTAGTGGTCACAGACTGTCATAACTGTAGTGGCTGA
Source organism: Carposina sasakii (assembly GCA_014607495.2). Lineage (NCBI taxonomy): Eukaryota > Metazoa > Arthropoda > Insecta > Lepidoptera > Carposinidae > Carposina > Carposina sasakii. The sequence continues at coordinate 286,575 of CP053158.1, read as the reverse complement.
AGAACATGCCACAGAGTAATATTCAAGTTAGAGAAAGTAATGTATAAGATGCTGTGAGTTGGGTAAGGGTATATCGTAGAATGCTGAACTGATGTATATATGTTTATTTTATGTGTGCGCGTTTAAGGAAAGCAATTTTATTGTAAATACTCAGTAGAATTACATGCAGCCCAATTTAAATGTCAATTCGGTAATAACATGCATAAAAGTAACCGCAATCAAATCTCTTACAACCCTACCCATGAAATTTAAGAGTAAAGTTATTTTTACCTATTTGGTAAACACAGAAGGAGTGTCCCTCGGGTACCATTTCAACTGAACTACAAAGATCGGAATTCCAAACAATGTAGTCAAATATATGTTTACTTTTCTAAAGTTATGTCACTGCTACATTGTCCTGTGTATATTTTCCAAGCATTTCAAGCTCTGTAAATAAGACGGGCGATTCTCCTAGCGTCTGCAAACAAAGTGGCTCTGTTTGTAGCTCTCGGGCTCGTGGAAACAATGTCGCCTGAGAATGACCCTTCAGTTTTTCTAACTCGCTTCTGTTTGAGATTGGATGGATGACAGAAGAGTTTTTTGAGTGGCACTCTTTAATAGACTTGGTTATAGTTTTATAAATTTGGTATTATTCAGCTACTTCATTATTAGATAAGTATGTAGGTATATGTATGTATAGTAAATTAAATAAATAAATATTCACACACTTCACAACACATTGACCTAGTCCCACATTAAGATCCCTAGCTCTTGTGTCGTGGGTACTAAGCAACGGTATATCAATACATAGATAAGTATAGAAACATCCATGACTCGGAAACAAACATCGATATTCATCATTTATCAATGTTTGCACCTACCGGGATTCGAACCCAGGACCTATGGCGCCACAGGCAGGGCCACTACCAACTACACCAATCGGCCGCCGTAGTATACATAAAGGTTTAACTAGAAGAATCCTTTTGAGTACTATATTCAGAATATTCTGCGAGATATTTAATAATAATATATTCCGCCATCGATATGGTAACAAATATTTACTAAACTTCGCAAAATTCAAGACGCACAAGTCGTGGCCGAGGCCATAGAAATTAAGTAGAACGGACGCTGGCCCCGGCCGGAAAGAAACCGTGTGTTAAGTGCGGTGTCAAGCCACAACTGTTATGTAAAATGGAACTCAATCACTAGGCATGGGGACGAAATATAAGTATTACAATGTATATACGTACATTATACGATGCTATATACTCATGTAATGCGCGTGCGCTGCGACGCCGCGCGACTGTCAAACCAGTAATAAACGGACTACCGGGCTAATCAGTTGTTTTACTAGCGCACCGACATTTCACTAAATAAATAAATATTCACACACTTCACAACACATTGACAGTTTTCTACACTGGAAAAGAACAGAACTATAGAATGAAAATTATTTCATTTACTTGAGTAGAAGTAGTTGGAAAATAACAAATAGAAATTTTTGAGAATTATTAAAAACAATAGTCTATTACATTATATTTTATATACAGGGTGTTTTTTTGTGGCCACCCTTAACAAAGGGTACGTACTCTATACATCAAATAAAGTAAGTTTATGCCAAAAAAAATGCTGGGAATTTTTTTATTTTTTTTTATTCCTTGATTGTGCGAAATTTATAGTGTCTAGTGTTTATGTTAGTTTTTTTTATAGACCGATATTAATTATTTTTCGTGAAAAAATCCCGCTACGCGCGTCTATGTGCATTTAAGCAGAAAAACGCAGTCTATTTACTCAACTTTGGACCCTAATATTTTGGAAACCAGACACTTCCCAGGTATGCTTCCATGGAGAAAAATGATCGTGATGATGAGGAGATTCCGTAGTTTTCGGGAACGTTGACGACCAAAAATCACTCTGTATGATTGCACTATATTTAAATGAAGCTCAATAGTACTGTACGAAATGTGTTCGAACGATGATGGTGGCTTCAGTTCGAGAAATTATCGCCGGCAAGGATGAATCAGTGGGGTAAGCACGAACCTTTTTACGCGGCGTAACGCTAGCGACTCGCTAGCAAAATCTATGTGATTTGACAGTTGGACGATAGCGTTACGGACTATCGAGAGGTTCGTGCTTACCCCTCTGCTTAAATTAATATAGGTAACTAGACATTTATGTACCTACCTACTTTATCAGCCTTACTACGATAGATAAACTAACTGAATCATCATCATCATAAAATTATTATAATTTAGCAAGATTTCAAACCATCTCGTTAATTACTGCACTAAAACCTGTCTTTTTATAATGAGCTGCATCCGAGGTGTTATACATGAAGATAATTACGACTACAATACGACGCCCACGCGTGGGCTTGGGCGTGGGCATGGAGCGGATATAATGAGGAAGTGTCATCATTACGCAGGGACGTGTGGACGATGATTATAGAGACATATAATAAAAATATATATAAGAAGGTCTATTTAAAATTAGTGATTTTCTTTTGACACGAAACTAGGTAGTAATTATTCGAGATTGTATGGAACAGCTGATTTTTTTCAATATTTCGGAATTGGTGAAAGTGAAAGTTATTTCTTTTACCTACCTAGTTTCGTGTCAAAAGATAATCACTATTTTTAAATAGACCTTATATATAAGAAATTAGCTGCGTGGTGCTAGCCGCGTGGTGCCGGCAGAGTAGAATTCGTACCACCCCATGTCTGCCCGTGGGTAACGTATGAGGCGATTAAGGGTTTCCAGGAGGTGGGCAGCAGCGCCTCCCGTGTTGACAATATAGTCTAAAATACAAACTGCGGTCACCAACCCGCCTGCCCAGCGTGGTAACTATGGGCAAATACCCCCCATGGTTGTCTTGACCTGGGGGAGGCCTACGTCCAGCAGTGGACTGCAATAGGCTGATGATGATGATATATAAGAAAAATAATAATTGATATGGTTCAGCTTTAACAAAAAATACTCAAATAAGCAGTTATCGATCGATTGAAAAAAACTAGTTTATATACTGTATACCCAAGGTTCTCTTAGGTAAAATCTTCTAAAATGTTTCCGATCCAGACAGTGAATTTTTATAAGTCAAACCTTGTTCTTGGCTCCGTTTTTTAATAAAATATAAACCATGCTTACTCGATGGCCGCTAAAAGGATTATTTTCATTTTAAGATGATTGGTATACGCACACACGTACCATGGTTCTATTAATCTCCGTGTAGTCTACATTGGTGATGGTGTGTCTTTAAATATCAGCTCTCGTAGGCATTAGCTACATGTCCGTGGGCGTCAAATGTATCACGGGCAGCCTTTGTTGGACTACTATTGTTATCTTGTATCAGGTAATGAGATGGTCATCGACCCCGCGATATTATGAAAGTTTTGACAAGTTTAAGGCGAAACTTGACATAATTTAAATAGTTTGACTTTCTTTTTAGGTTAATATCCGCAAGCTGTTTGGAAACTTGCGCTAAGTGTCAAATGTCGACTACTCGATCGATTCTAGAATCCGTATTATGCAATATATCGGTATAGAGCACTGATTTCTTAAACTACTCGGATTTGGACTATGACCCACTATTTCGAAATTGTGATGAAAAATATTAGGAAGCCGGGTCATTAATCTCCCATTTTAGGAACCTGCTTTTATCCTGGATATTTTAATGTAAACAAAAACAGATTTTCATATCGTGATGCTTACAATTTTCCAAGATGCCTGCATCTCAACGTATCTTATAAAATGATGCATTAAACCTTCTACGCTCGGTAACGTGACGTGATAACGCTACGTCACGTCGCGTCATGTCGTGTAAACTGTGCTTTAGCTTCATTAAATGCTCCATACAAAACAACGCCTTTCCGTGTACGAGAAAATGCAGCCCGAAAATATTTGTGGAGGTATAAAGTTTATTCCTTATTATTTTGGTATGTAGGTACGAGTACATATAAGTATTTGTTTTTACTAGAATTTTATAACATTGTTTTGATATGACCCTAACCTGCGACGCCATAGGTACTGGGTTTGAATGCAGGTACGTTGATATTACGAGTATTATGATTAATATCGATGTTTGTTTTCGAGCCACATATGTTTCTATACTTATCTACCATATGTATTTCTATACCGTTGCTCAGTGGCACACAAGACCTTAGGGATCGTAGTGTGGGACTAGGTTAATGTGTTGTGAAGTGTGTGAATATTATTTCATTACTAGTGGACGCCCGGGACTCAGTCCGCGTGGACTGCAGAAAAATCATAATGTCGAAATTATCCGGGATAAAAAGTAGCCTTATGTTAAATGAGACCTGTCACAATATATTCCTGAAAACTGCATTGTAATCAATCCAGCAGTTCCTAAGATAAGCGTGCACATACATCGGTCCGTTACAATTTTATTATATGTATAGAATAGATATATTAGATTTACTAATGATTCATAGAGTTTATTTTCAGATGACTATTTCGGGACGTCTACAATAATGATCATATTATGCTTACATCCTAAAAATTTTAAAAATATATCGGCATAAGTCACGTCTAAATTGTCTAGTGCAAGCGTCCGACAGTGTATTTCCACCTTAAGTCTGGGAAACTTTGCTGGTATACAGCTTCCTTACTTTTTTCTTGAAGCAACTTTATTAAAAGTTTTTTCTTCCCTCTGTTTATTAAGTATAGACAATGTTGTGTAATGGAGTGTCGGGTTTATGGCGTTTTGTTTGTTTTTAAATTAAATATCAACTTCTTTTATATAAAAACTTCTTCTTTAGAAGGCAAGTCGAAAATGTGTTTTTTTATTGCGTCGTTAAAATTTACTTCTATGCTTTGTTGTTTGGAAGATTTTGATTATAGTCTTCTCTACAGTTTTAATTTGTGAACATTAATAAAGCAGTCTTTTAGTGGGTAGTAAATTCTAAATCTAGATTAAAATTAAAGCGTGATAGTACTTGTGTTAATACACGTACTTACTGTATTGCTTTTTTGACATAAACGGAAAGAGCTTTCAGTTGACGTCCATCAATTCACATACACATGGCAGTGTTCCAAAATATAGACTGGCCAGAACTACAGGATCTCGAAAATACATACAAACATATAGTCACGCTCATCATCAGTGGTGAGAGATGAGCCTACCGCCGAAAATAAACCTGCAATAAAGTACAGTAACGTAAACTGAACTTGATTTTTATATTACAATCTATTCTAGTCTATTGGTAGCTTTTGTAATATATAAAGAAAAAAAAACTAACTAGTTAACACTTAAATTCTCTTCAGTTTTCGAGTTTAACGACTCGCTAGTAAGCTAAGTCTACGATAGAAATAACCATTTGAAACTAGTTTTACAACTAAAGACACAGTTTAAAAGCCTAATGAGCATAAAACTAAAAAGAAGTCATCGCACATAAAGTCCCTCCCTTTATCATTTCATTGCAGCTGGTTTTTGTACGGTTGTAAAGTGCACATGACGACTTTCAGTGTGAAGAGGGTTTACGAAGCGGCTGTGAATATTGAATTTACCACGTATTATTAAATTGCACTAATATAGCCTCATTTACTTTAAGAAAAAAGCCCGACTGCGAAAAATTTTGCGAAGATCCTGTGTCACTCTCACAACCAAGACGAATCGAAATGTTACCTTTTAAGCTCAAATGCGACACGCTGTTTAGGACCTTGAACGTACCAAAGAACACCTATAGTACAAGTATCTGCGGTTTCATATCTTGTCACTCACTCTGGACCACAAGCTTATACCTGGGCGTCAATTACTGGCTTTAATCAGAGACGTTTATAGCGCAGTTTATTCCATATTTAAATTATTACTGACGTGATAATGTCGGCCTGTGATTGGATCACGTCTTTAATACTGGCGACTCGGGAATGATAGGCAGGTTGTAAGATTTATTGTTATAGCCAAGTAGGTTGTATAGCAACGATGGGTTATGAGAGCCTACAGGCATTTTAGATACGAACTATCGCTATTATAACCCTTCTAGATTAATCTTAGTGGTGTTGTAATAACATTTACCGTACTTATCGCTAAATGTACATCTGCGTATTAAAACAATAGAAAATAGAGCACTACGTTATAAATAACTCTATATATAGTTAAGTGCTAATGCGAGGCTTCACTAGAATACATCAGATGCATCTCCTTCTGTGCATGTCGTAAAAGTAGACTAAGGAATTTAGTGTTTTCTCAGGCGATACACTAGCAACTTGACACTGGTCATTTATTTTTCCGGCTGCTACATTCCAGCCGTGTCTATACAGGATGTTTTTTGGTCGTCAACGTTTCCGAAAACTACGGACTCTCCTCATCATCACGATAATTTTTCTCCATGGAAGCAAACCTGGGAAGTGTCTGGTTAGCAAGATATTAGGGTCCAAAGTTGAGTAAAGAGAGAGTTTTCCTGCATAAATGCACATAGACGCGCGTAGCAAGAGTTTTTCACGAGAAATAATTAATATTTGTCTATGAAAAAACTTGCATAAATACTGGACACTATATATTTCGCCAATCAAGTAAAAAAAAAAATTTCAATAAAATTTATATCATGTCCCAGCATTTTTTTTGGCATAAACTTACTTTATTTGATGTATAGAGTACGTACCCTTCGTTAAGGGTGGCAACGAATAAAACCCTGTATGTATGTATGCAATTTAATTTTGATCCAATAAAGAAGCCACTTATTAAAGCAAATACTATCGCCAGTATCTAGAAATTCAAATAAATACGCGTAGATTATCAGTTATTGTTCAAAGTAAGCTTAATATTACTACAGTTACTGTAAGCTCGAATCAAAACAAAATTTTCTTTCAAATCGTTAGAGTAAGTGTTATTGCTTTAATAATTCAGTAATTAACACGAGTTATTATACCTATATGGAGTGTTCACAATTCCATATAATTTGAGGTTTACCTTCCATTCCAGAGATCTATAAACTGTGGAATGCATCTTAAGGAGACTTGTTTTATGAGTCATAAAACTTTTGGTTTTTAACTTAACACATTTCACGTTGATTTATCACACTATTCGCTGTTAACGTTATATGACGTTTCGAGCATCGTTAATTATATTTTATGTAAAATATTTTAATATATTTACGAAGATGCTTTCTTCCCGGGTTTTATGGTTGTTATAAGGAAAAAGTTTAGCTGTTCAGTATTATATAAATAAATAAAAGTTTAACACCAATCCTAAGGCGAGACCAATGGCGTCGACGCGTGAAATTTTTACCCACAAACATGCCCCAGCCGGGATGTAAACCAACCTAACCTTATCTAATAATTCTCTCTCCTTTATTTATTTCTCATATTCTTCTTTGTCATCATGTTCTTTTTGTCAAAAAATCTAAATTTTATTTTATATGTTTCACACGTCCGTCCCAGAAACAACTGAACGATATTCAACTAGTATTAAAACTAACATTAAATCCGCAGCAGCTAACCATAACGACAATACCCCGCCATAACGCGGCGAACTTTTGTCGAAACTAAGAAAATGTTCGGAACAAGGAGCAGTTACAACGGGGAGCTCCATTATTTGCTATCCATAGAGTACACATAAGCAGCATCGCTTCCTTTGTGCCTCGCGTAAATCAAATGATTCTGTTAGTTAGGCGATGGAAGGCTGGGATAGGTGGGTAAATTACTTGTGGTCATAAAAAGTGAGCCTACCAACGCGACGCTTATATTTAACGTAATTTTATAGTACCAGATGCGCTAATATATTTAAAAGCTTTGCAACAGCGACACGTTGCTGTCTACAAGCAAACGTTGCTTGATCCACATCCTCTCGTTAACCTTTCCATGGTGGAAACCAAGCGAATGTCCCGAATTAGCATGTATTCCACATCACATTATACCGCTGCAGTAAATGTGGGATCACCGACAGGACGCGTAACGGCCGGGTCCGGCCCGGAACGGTGCGTGACCGAAATTTTACAGCACTCTTTGGTGACCGTCCGCACTTATGATATTATAGGGTTTTTAAATATTTTTTTATGTTTGTTTTACTAAAAAAAATGTTGAAGTAAATTGGGAAATTTATTTAAGGGTCATAATCACATAAACACAAGCATACCTTATTTAAATAACAATGTAATAGAAGGTAACTTAAATATTCACAAACAATACTTATAGTTATTAGTTTATTACATACATATTTTCGGAACAAAATCATTCATTTCATAAACATTATTCATATTCACTCACTATAATAGTACAATAACACTTAAAATAAATGCGTCTATCCTATTAGCCTAAGTGGAAACGTATAAGTTTCAATCACTTAAACTAAAAACTTTCCGCGTTAGATCCGCAACTATGACAGCAGTCCGACACTTTATCCGGTCCGATTTTTTCCGACCCCACTCGGATAACGGCAATTCCAGTGATAAAAACTTTCTTTGTTTTATTCTCTTTCCCTTCGTTCGGATTTCGTCTGGACTGCAAATCGTTTTCCGATACTTTTATATGTAATGGACAATAACATAGGCTCAGCGTATCAAATGCTTACATGCTTCAACTAACAAACAGTTCGTTCTTTGGTCGGACCTTTTTTGATATTTATGACGTTTATTTTCACGTTATTTGGCAGCCATTGTGGAGTTTGGTTTGAGTAATAATAGTTTTATTAATGTTTTACATTGCTTTTGCTATTAAACTTCCTATAAGTAAGCTTTTTAAGTTTATATTATCAGCGAAAAGTTTTAGTACTAGTTCATCTAGCTAATAAACTAAAATTAATTATTTATTACTTCTTGTATGTTTAGGTGAAACTACTTTAAATTTCTTAATGATCTGAAAATCTGAAACATAACTGTTTCCGTCAGTGAATGATACTCATGAACAGTTCTAATAGTGTCACATCCTTGATATACATTTTAAAATCCTTCCGTCGGCGATCACGGATGAACACAGCGTCCGACGCGACGTCGAGGAAATTACTGTCCGTCCGTCTGTCCTGGCGCCATAGTTTTACTGCTACATCATTAAAATAGGTTAACATGATTATATATTTTTGTGTGATTTGGCTTATTCAATCAGATTTACAGTATAACATGGTAATTAATGGGCATTAACTAACTTTGTGTGTGACCACCTAGTAAGGCCTATTGTTATCTATGCTTTGTTTATGATGCTACAGTAAACTGTGAGATGTAAAAACCTGCATTTGTCCCTGAAAAATATAACATTCCAATAGGCTACCCCCAGTCATTTCAGTCTATCGATAGTTATATCTAGTATATATCACACGCTTTGAAAACAATGAAAAATCGGATTTTACTGCAATAGCTAAATCCATTTCACACCATTTGGAATCATACAACACCAAGCAACACCAAGTCCAGACAATGAGGAGGTGGCCTGGCGACTTTCTCCTTTTCTTCCTGCCTTACCTTGGGGTTGCCATTCTATGTCCCTCCCTTTCCCTCATTCCTAATAACCGTCATCTCGTTTCTTACTCCCAGTATAACTATATTACTACTCTCTCACATAGTCCATTCAAAATGTCTTGTATCTCTTCCTCTATAACAAAATAAAGTTTAGTCTTTGTTCATCCCGATATTATAAATGCGAAAGTAAGTTTGATACTCGTAGTTACTCCTTCACGATTTATTTACTCAACCAATCTCCATGAAATTTGTCATATAATTGAGAGTACGAGAAAGACTACATTATGTAGTCCATGTTGAATAAGTTGCGGGCCACAGGTATTAGGCGGGTGACAGGGTACCTATAGGAAAAGTGTAATGATAGGTAAGTTATCTGCATTGGAAATTGCAGGTCTTCTTTAATAATCGAGTCTCCTCTTTGTCCTTGCTTGATGACTGCAGTTGGCGACCGCGGCAGAATTGATAGCATTCGACTGCGGTTTCAGTCGCCCGATACCTCTCATTGTCTAAAGCTGACATAGATAGTGCTGCCACTGAACCCTGTCTTTACGGCCCACACTACTGGCTGTATGACTAGGGTCTCTACTCGTAAGAGCAGGATTGTTTTTATTTGTAGACGCTGCTATAACCAGTGTAGATTGACATCTCACTTCTACAATGGAAACAATCCTGCTTTCAGAGTTGATAACAGAGTTTACGACAGAACTACCCAGTTATTCAGCATAGTTAAAGACTATATTGTCTACGATTATATTGTTTTCAAAAAGTTATGTAGCGCTCATACATCATAGTGCACTATGCACTATGCACCGTTTCTATGTTTAAATCTTTTTAAGAAGCTTAGCAAAATCTGGCCTAACATACGTTATTCTTCACTCCTAGGAATGTCTCAGACTAATCCGATCCGTCTCCAATAACATAATATTCTTTTCAAGTACTAACAAGACCTATAAAATCACCCATTGTACTAGACATCATAAAATCTAAGGCTCACACTAAACTCGTCTGCAAACTTTAGTCAAATAGCGCGAAGTATTTCTGTCCATCTATTGGCATTTATAGACCGCGCTATAAACCGGAGTGATTTACCGCCCGTGCAGTGCGTGCGCGTGAAGTTACTACAAAATAGAGGTGGCCTATGAACGTGTGTATACATATATATTACATATACAGGGTGTAACAGAAAGGGTATGTTAAGCGAAAAGCTATGTAAATAGCCCACTATAGAGAACCTATTTCCAAAATTTCAGACTCAAATTCACATTTATATTTTTCCAGATAGTATGAAGAATTCCGAAACAACTCAGGAATGTCCATACAATCTTGAAAAACAAAAATATGGTTTCGAGTCTCAAATTTTGGAAATAGGATCTCTATAGTGGTCTATTTACATAGTTTTTCGCTTAACATACCCTTTCTGTTACACCCTGTATATATCGACTCTTATGAAACACGCGGAAAGAGATGCAGCTGACGTAGAATTCTAGTGAAATTCCGAATCAGCATAGGAAAATAATAATTTGCTAAAGGAATACGCTACGTCGGGAAGGAAATCTAATTTCGATTCTAATAGGATTCATTGTAAGCTGCATAGGCTACATTGGCGGTTTCCTTGTATAATTTGATGAAAGCATCTCCTCAGTATCCTTTCTTCATGTTAATGCTTGTTTCACTCCGAGACAATTTTCCCTTGCACTCACAATCCGCATTCTTGGTTATATTTCTAATATAACACTTGTAATTGGGCATAGTTTGTGCTTAAAAGACTGTTTTTCCTTAAATTCCTTATTTACTTTTTACTCTAATCACGTTGAATAATTTAGCACAATAATAATAACAATGGCCGCGTGGTGTCAGCAGAGTAGAATTCGTACCACCCCATGTCTGCCCGCGAGTATCGTACGAGGCGATTGAGGGGAGGTGGGCAGCAGCGCCTCCCGTGTTGACAACATAGTCCAAAATACAAACTGCGGTCACCAACCCGTCTACTCAGCGTGGTGACTATGGGCAAATACCCCTCATGGCAGTCTTGTGGCGTGCCCTGGGGGAGGCCTACGTCCAGCAGTGGACTGCAGTAGGCTGATGATGATGATGATGATGAAGCACAATAAACATATGTCTGAGGGCTCTAGAATCATCATCGAGATCCTGCAGTTATAGCTACCCCATTTTGGGAATACAAACTGCTATGTGTATAAGTATAAGCTTCTTCATCTCAATTTACCTATAATAATAATAAATTTATAATATAATAATAATAAAATTTATTTAATATCAAACATTTGGTATACATACATTAAAAATCTTAAAATTTAAAAAGGTAGTATATAAAATTTACCTAAACTAGGCTGAGCCTGTGCTTTAGGTTTGCGAAAACTCATGATTTATGAAAAGTAAATTAATAAATACATGCATAAAAGATTCTTACATTTTGATCTATATAACTATTTCTTTACATAAAAATTAAAACTAAATAAACACATGTAAAAAAAGAGTGTTACATTTTGATATACTATATAACTTTCTTTTTTTTTTAACATAAAAATAATTTAAAACTATATATTTACTATTTATCTACCGTAAGCAAGTTCTCGGTTTCGTCATAGGACAACTCCTAACCTAACCTAACCTAACCTAACCTAACCTAACCTTGAGTTAACCCTATAGCCTTAAGCGATACAGTTATTATAATATGTATATTACTATATGATGACGCCCCCTTATGGGTGCTGCAGGCCTAAAGGGAGCGGTAAGAGACCAAGAAAAAAAGAGGCGTTGTGTGATGCTTGGGAGTTATAGTAGTTTTTAAGTAAGTGAAAAAATGGGGGCACTAAAAAAAATATCCTCAAAGTGGGCAGTAGACAAAATAAGTTTGGGAACCTCTACTTTAGACTATGTAGTTTTGGAGTACCTGTATTTTATTTGACTGTATTAAGTATTCGACTGAAAAATATATACAAATTCAGAATCTTTCAAAAAAGAATAAAATTATTGGTTATGATCGCCTCAAGACTAAATAATGAAATAAGTATCTATGCGATTCAAGAATAAAACAACCTTGTAATTATATTCGAAATGCAATTTCTTTAGCGGTGAAACCAAACAAAAGTTGACCAAAGTTATAGACAAATTAAGTAAATCAACGAATTAATTATTGAACTCCAACTCTTGACTCTTGGGGCGGATTAAAAAACTTTCGCAGACGAGATTAAATCAGATTCTACTTTGACACGAAGAAAGTTATTGCGAAAGGTATTTTATTTATCAAAAGTTTTTATATTAGCTCGATGGTTCTAAGTGGTGACAAACAAAATCTTATATGAAATTCAATGATATCATAAGAGGCGATTAAGGATTCCCAGAAGGTGGGCAGCAACGCCTCCCGTGTTGACAACACAGATAGATAGATAAAATTCTTTATTGTACTACAAAACATTATGTACAAGGGCGAGCTTAATGCCTTGCAAGTAATTCTCTTCCAGCTAACCTGGTTACTTAAGAAATTTATTTGTGAGTAGCACTTACAGAAATTTTGATACAATGCAATACTACATTAATCTTAAATAAAATAAGATAGTCCAAAAATCAAACTGCCGCCGTCACCAACCCGCCTGCACATCGTTGTGACTATGGACAAAAAATAATTTCTGCTTTACATTATTTATCTCGTAAAGGATTTTACTTTCCGCCTTTTTCTAGTTATTAGTTTAATAAGTCTTAGTTTCGATTACCGCAACAGTGTATCGATCAAGACCATCTCTGGTCCCCTACATATTCTAGTATGTGAAAACTGCAGAAAGTAGGGACTTGGATCTATAAACAGAAAATGTATTATTAAAGTTACGACTCGGTTGCAACACTTTCTACAATTACTTACCAAATTGTATGTTTTTGTGAAAATATACAATACTTCAGAAACAGGTGGATCTCAAATTCTTTTTCTACCATAACTTGCTGAAGAAAAACCTAGCTTCACCCAATATTGCGTAATCCTAATAAAACTTGCATAATGTAAATAATCATTATTGATATTTTTAAGAAGCACTAGGGCTTCTTATTCAAAAAACATTACAATAACAGTAAAAATCCACTTAAACTAGTTACATATTTAAACAACATGGAAATGCATATAAACACAAAACCAAACAATCATCAAAGTACAAAGGATCCAGAGAGTGATTAAACTTTTACAGCCAATCAAAGTTTGGTTATAAATAAAGTCCACAGTTTAAGTGATCGTTCGGAGGTTTGTCCACGGGAGCGAGCGATAAATTATCGAGTAGCTTTTTATCTCGATTCGAACGATACAATCGTAAACGTCGCATCGATACGTCTAAGTAACGAGATTGCGTTTTGTTACGCACACAGAGAGAAAGCGAAAATATTTACCGATCGATTTGTAAATGTCAAATGGATCGTAGAGAATGCGAATTTATTGAAGAACAAAGTATGGGGCGTTTTATTGTGATTGTATTTCTGGGGCTATTTTTTGCCGTTCCGCAAATATTGGAATTGGCTGGAGATTGCCTCTGAATTTCTTATGGTATCGAAAGTACATAGTGAATGTGCCTATAAATATTTAAGGTAAAAACAACATAAACTAAATAAAATTTGTAGATCTATATTAACTTTATATATATTTATTATATACGCGCTGTTTTTGGAAATGCTTAAGTTCTTTCTCTACAGGTCAAGATTAGATTAGATTAGATTAATTTATTTATTTATTTATTACTAAGACACACCAACAGTATACACATATAAATTAAATTATTACAGGCAATAAGGTATTTTGTCTTATGCGCATACCAATTATGGGCATGTTCGTATTGCACCTTAAATATAACATTCTATATATTATGTATGACATAAACAGAAACTATACACAATAAAATAATAAAGAGCCAGGAACTAGAGAGAATCTTTGATTTTAGAACGGAATTTGTGATACGAGTCAAAATGAATTTATTGCATGTCACAGGTTATATAAAATTAAATATAGTCAACCCATCATTTATTTTATTGATTGTTTTTAATTTATCATTTAACTGGTGGACGCCCGTGACTTCGTCCGCGTAGACTGCAGAAAAAATAAAATGTCGAAATTATCCGGGATAAAAATATTTTCCAGGGATAAAAAGTGACCTATGTGATAAATGATAATCCAGGGTGTCAGCTAACTCCATACTAAATTTTATTTAAATCGCTCCAGCCCTTTTTACGAGTAAAGAGTAACAAACATCCATCCATCCATTCATCCATACTCACAAACTTGCGCGTTTATAATTATTAGTAGGATTTATGTCTGTTCATCATACTAATATTATTTTGTTTTTTGTTTCAGGTAAATTACTATCAATGAAATTGTATTAGGCGTTACAATTCGGAAGTTCAAACATTCACTATGGGTGCGCCCACCACCGGGCCCTACACCCTCCACTGACCCTCGGATCTGATAACCCATAATTGCGACAACAGGCAATTGAACTAACTACAATCGCCATGAGAAACCAGACCCGAGCACCTAGCATGCAAGACGATACATTGCACCATTCCGAAATCAAAAACTAGATAAATAATCTACATATGTTTCGCCAACAACCGTGGCATCCTCAGGATTATAGAAATTAGTAAATTAAATAAATAATGGTGGGTAATTATTTATATGTCGGAGATCAAGATGTCATATCCTACAGTCGGATCTCCAACGCCATCTATTTTCAATCGTTGAAGTTAGAAACGTCAAGTCGACAGCTATCACTGACTGGAGGACAGCTGTCACTTGGGTAAAGACAAGACAAGAGTACTGAGAGGGCGCCACTGTAGATTTACAACGACCACCGGGTCGTTTGAATTGAGCCGGAGGGTATTCTGGTCTTGCTGGTTGCGTCTGTTGAGCGAAGCACGGGTGCTAATCAGCCTCTGTCTTGTACTTACCACGTTTCTACGTTATCCGCTAGAATCCTAGTAATCTTGTGCGTAAATACAGTGAAAGTGTTTGTGATTCCTAATTAAGCTTGTTTACTACACGCCGCATTCTTTATTTCGGATTTTGGAAGATGTCGGACACACCTAACGGCACGCCAATCGACCCATCTACGTCATATATATTTTTTGAATACTTAGTAGAGCGTAGTTAATTCTGTGTAGGTAATGTGTTGGGTTTTAGAGTTTCATAATTATTAGTGGTTTACTAATTTACTAATTTCTATAATCCTGAGGATGCCACGGTTGTTGGCGAAACATATGTAGATTATTTATCTAGTTTTTGATTTCGGAATGGTGCAATGTATCGTCTTGCATGCTAGGTGCTCGGGTCTGGTTTCTCATGGCGATTGTAGTTAGTGCAAGTGCCTGTTGTCGCAATTATGAGTTATCAGATCCGAGGGTCAGTGGAGGGTGTAGGACCCGGTGGTGGGCGCACCCATAGTGAAATTACTATCAATATTATGTAGTAATACATACTTCATGTGTTGGCTAAGTAAGTGAATTTTAAGTTAAGACTTTTTGCCGTTTATTTCCCTTATACGGTACGGTATAGTGGTGAAAAGGGAAGCGCTTCCGTCCGCACCAGGCCACTAGAGTTGTTTGACCCAAGTATATAATCCAATCACTGCGAGAAACTTCGATATCGCGTTCTAGGATTTATATGGTTCTGTAGGCATTCTTTAGATGGCTCCGCTACATACTATAAAGGCAGGTGTAATTAACTGCTTGTAATTCATCATTATTTTTAATATTAAAAAGGTTGATAAAAAATTTTGTAACTGGCTCAAGGTCTACATAATAGTTACCTTTATCCCCAGAATATAGCATATTACTATGCACATAAAACATTCATCAGTAACTGAGAGACGAGGTCGAGAATAATCCATACTAATATCACATTGACGGGGTCTGTATGTCTGTCTGTTATATTTACATGACATTCGAGTAAAATATAAAGTAAGTAATATAAGCAAAGGAGGAATCATTACCTATAAAAAAGCCTTCTGATGTTAGGTACTTAAGGTTTTATTTAGTTGTTATATCTATCAGTTGTACATTATAAAAAAGATCTTATAGATAGACAAAATGAGTAGGTATGAGTGTGCTGTAATACTTCCCTTTTGGGTATTTTTGTGATTTTTTTACCTTTAATATGATTATGTAAAAAACCATTATCTAAACATGTCTACTCTTACAGTTTTATTAATATAAAACACACAAAATTTTCTTTTCCTCAACAAGGAATAACAGAAAATACTTAATCTCCAATTACTTCATTCTTACTACCTATTCTCAAAAAGATATCTCTAAGCGCAGGAAAAGTTTAAACTGTTAACCTCACTCCTCGTAAACCGAGCTTAGCCTCTTAAGCTCACGTATTTTTAAAAGCTTTCTCTAAAAAAATAAAAATGGCGTCTGCGCCGGAACCCGACTCACAAATCGCGGTAATTTAAGTGTAGCTAAGGCCCGAGTTAAAGCCTAACTCGTAATTTAGCGAAGCCTTGCTAACTCGCTGCAAATAGAATATGGTAATAGTAGTGCATATGTGTGAAAGAACTAGGTGTTATTTGCTACTGAAATAGCTTGGCTGTTGGAGCCTAGTAACTACGAATAACTATGAAAAATGTTAAATAGGTATTTTTTCTCTTTTCATTTACTTTATATAGCAAACGTCAATGTAAACTTTTTTCATTGCAAAGGGTAGTAAAATTGTTCCTCAATTAATGATTTGAAGAAAGTTGTTTAGTCTTGTGATCCAGGACTTAACATAATGAAGTTCACAGCATAGGTAAGGTTTTTGAGCTTGACACAATTTTCAAGAAAACGCTATATAATGCGGAAATACATCTTTATAAGTAACCACCTTTAATATTAATTTAACAATTAAACCATTTAATACACTTTCCAAGAATCTTATCAAATGGTTTAAAATAGATTTATAACCATCAACAAAACTCAAAGTAAAATTAATACCTGACAAAGTCATAAGTAAATAGGCCAGGGCGACGCAAATTTCGCCAACTTAAATTTCTAAATTACAAAAGAGGCGCTCAGAATTTCCGCTCGTCCCAAAGACACACGAATACCGGAACTTCAGTCCCTTCCTAATGTCTAAAAAGGTCAATAAGAAACTTTGAGAAACTCTAAATTACTGTTTGTGACATCGTTTGCGAATATATATAGTCTGTAGTAATATATAAAGACCTAAATTCAAGTCAAAGAATGGTACTTCGATTTCAAATAAGCTCTCTACGACCTATCTTGTTGAAAAAGAAGTCTAAGCAGAAATATCAAAATATTAAGTAATAAATTAAGGAAACATTGATATTTATTCTAGTCTTGTTTATTTTAAACAAACTGCATAATATTATTTAAAAAATACAGAATAACAATAATTCACTTAACAACCAAGCTGCGACTTGTTAAAAGGTTCGTGTTATAAAATCACACCCACTTATAAAAAAAACTGAGTGCGTTATGAACTTCCTTTGCGCTGAGCTCAAAGAAACTGTTCGCAGATAACATCACCGACATCACAAAAGACTCTACACTGAGGCAGGAGTTATAGCAGAACTAACATGTCCAAATAAATGTACCATGTCGCGTGGTGCCGGCAGAGTAGAATTCGCACAACCCCATGTCTGCCCGTGGGTATCGTACGAGGCGATTAAGGATTTCCGGGAGCCCGCCTGCCCAGCGTGGTGAATATGGGCAAATACCCCCCATGGCAGTCTTGTGGCGTGCCCTGGGGGAGGCCTACGTCCAGCAGTGGACTGGAATAGGCTGATGATAATGATGAACATGTCCAAAACAACATGTGTGTATCATGTAACATCCAGAACATGTTCAATGTGGCTGTAGGATCTCGTTCGCGATCCTCCAGTTCTGACTACCCTAATTTTGGGAATATAACCATGTATGTATTGTATTGATGCTAATTAATATAAAATAACCAGCGGCCGCCCACCGCTTCGCCCGCGTGAGAGTGCATTACTCCCGTGCGAAGCCGAGGCGGGTCTCTAGTTTTACATTATAAACCTTCCTCGTGAATCACTCTATCTATTTAAAAAAAACCGCATCAAAATCCGTTCCCTAGTTTAAAAGATCTAAGCATACATAGACAGCGGCAAGCTACTTTGTTTTATAACATGTAGTGATGATGTCAATCGAATCTCAGTAAATTTTACGATTATTTTTTCAAACAAGGTGCAGACGTTCAGCCGGTAGAAATCTTTAGACGTTACAAAATTTGCATTGTGTGAGATTTTCTTCGCTTCGCATCTCCGTGGACCTTGCCAAGTGACAGCGAAATGTTGGAACGCACTCCGCTTGTCGACAATCTGAAATTACATACATCAACACATTCAATGAGCCATTTAAAAGCTCTACCTTTGCACCCCACGTGTGAACAAATGTTGGGAATTCATTAATAAACTACACAAGCTATTTTAAACTTTACCACTTGGCGGCAAGATCATAAATTGTGCTGTCAAGCTGGGGCTATTTTTGGAGCAGACTTGACAGATGCCTATTGCACAAATCTGAACGCAAAAAGTGGCTCAAACTGTTGAGGAGTTAATACAGGAGATTAGAGCGCATGGGTGGCGAACATGTGTTACGTTTAAACGCATGCGCGATGTTTAAATGTGAGTGTTATTAATATTGCTATTATGTGGGTTTAACCATTGACATATTCTTGGTATTGGTATCGTACTGTGTTGGACATGAACTTCAATCTCTCTCTTTTCTCAAGATGATGAATATTCCACAGTTATCCATGGGATGCCATTTAAGGCTCGTGCAGACCGGATGCGTATGCGTACACGTAAGCGTAGACGTGCATGTACCGCTGAGTTGTAATGTATGGGACTGTATAGGCACGGGTAGACCGGATGCGTATGCGTAGACGTAAGCATAGACGTCAAGCGGTGACGCTTACGTGCACGCATACGCATCCGGTGTGCTCGGGCCTTAAAAGTGGACTACCTACGCGTAGTTTGGAATCAAAGTCCCCTAAAAATCTTATACATAAAGTCAAAGTAACTCAGATTGCCAGCATTCTAATTCTAATCCGAGAAATGTTATCCAGTATTATTTTGTTACAGGTTTTGTACTGCATATTTTTTTCATTCATTGCGTTATTCTGTCAATCTTCGTATTGAAACTATACTCTCTGATTTGCACAAATACGCTCACAAATATCAATACTTTCCTAGTAGGTCGCTAACGTACTATGAAAATCACTTACAACCTCATTTACTAAATTGAGTCTACTTACTAACTAATAAAGATTGATTACTAGCCCCTAACCAAGTAAATGAATCATAATAGACCCCGAATTCCCTTGATTATTTTCGCTCGAGAATATTTATTTTTATGTGGTTCAAGAACAGTCGAGCTTTATGAAAGATACTTCTTTATTTTTAAATATGATATTAATAATTTTCGTGACACAAAAAACATATTTCGAACAAAGCGGACATCAGAAGTGCTTTTAAAGATGAAAAAGCCATAAAACTTTTTTATGGCGATGGTAATCATAATATTTTCAAGATACTGCAGTATGAACTAGTGGCCGGCTGTGTTTCCACTCTTTCTCGTTTTTCTCAGCTGCCAGATAATTCTTGGAAATTACCTTTACGAAGAATCAAGCTATAAAAGGCGACTAACCATTCATTTGATCTAAAGATATAACTTTACGGTGGACAAATAGACGACTAAAAATATTGCTTTTAGTCAGAATTTTGTGTAATGTTGAAATGCTTACTTGATTAATTTTGTACATTTGTTCAACTTGTCAATAAAAATCAATTTAGCCGCCGATTTAATTGGTTTGATCTAAGACTTCTGAATTCGGTGTCGATCCCTTGTATTACAATGGTCATAAAGTGAACGGTTACTTTTAAAAACAGATTTGTATCCAATGCACATCATCATCATTCTCAGCCACGGGAAGTACACTGCTGAACATAGGCCTCCCCCAACAACCTCCTTTCCAACCGGTCGGAGCATGCCTGCATCCAACCGACGCCTGCGACCGTGGCTAGGAACAATTAAATTTTTGAGGCATATACAGACACTGCAGTATTTCTAAAATGGCGTGGCCAGAACTTCAGCGCCATAAATAAGATATCACATTCACCTTTAGCATAGCGGCGACAGATGCAAGTAATCAATGACAAGCTGCTAGATTTTCGCCTGAGAGAATGCCCAAGTTCCTTAGTCGAATAAATTGAAATTAATAAAATATATTAAAAAATGTAATGTATATAACAAATCTTTGTATTGTTTACGATGGCTGGCTATTTAAAAAAAAGATCTGGACATGAGACACTAAAGTGTGTCTGTGACAGGCACGTCGCAGTCGCTTCGTCGCGTCAATCCATCGGCTAATTTACGACACTCGCTGTCGCATCTCGGGTATTTTCGGAATACACCACAAACGCACGCGCCCTCTGCCCAATGAAGTTTAAACCCAAAACGTCTACAAACTCCACAGTGGCAGCACTTTGTATACAATGACCTACATTATTGTAGTATATTCTAGGTTTTTTCTTAATAGTTTAGTTTCTAGTAAAATTGGTAGATTGTGAGTGCGGTGGAAACGTCTGTCACTTTCCCGCCACTCGATGAGAAATTGTTTGACATTTAAAAAGACATTTGACTTTCTGTCGTATACAATCTCTATAAATTCTAAATGAGATCTTTTCGGTGTTTTCTTCCCGAAGGTTAATATAGATTCAACCGAAAACTAACTTCTTTTTAAAATTTAAAAGAACTTTTTGTCGTTTTCAACCGAGACTATGTTATCTTTGTCGGTGCTTTTTTGTTTAGTTCCACTTTAAGCAGTTATTTTCGTATTTGCCGTTGAATTATTCGTACTATTGTCTCAGACGTAAATAGCGTTGAAATCGTCAGCTGCTACCCCTTTGTCCTGTGTAACACGATCCAGTGCATCGACGACGGAATAAATTCGCTTGATTCCGTCCGATCCGCGTTGAGAATACCCACCTGCTAACGCCAGCCGTCGGGTTTGAAGATAGGGCTGCTTGATCTTTCTTTCAGTTGCGCTTTTTATTCTCATGTAATTTTTTTTAGATCTTATCTAAAGAAACTGCCAAATCTTATTAATAAATAATAAATATTATTTTCATCACAAACCTCACGACAAACAACTTTTCTACGATCTATCACATTTTAAAATTACCACCGACTGGTCCCCGAACATTTAAAAATAGACATCATATTTATTTATTTATTTATTTATTTATTTATTTATTCACCCATATAAAACATTATCATTACAGCTGATCAAGCCAATGCGATAACGTGAAAACCATAAACATCTTAAATTAACTTATAACAACAATACAAAATTAATAATATAAATAAAATTATTCATAACTTAAAATAAATAAAGCCGTTTCTGTAAATTCACTCAGAGAGCATATAAATATATCTATTCGGTCGTTAACTTTGTTAAGGAGTTGAAGTGCCCGTGTCAAAGGAGCCTTCCGGTACAAGTTAGTCCTACCATCAGGTATGGAAAACAAACGACTTTTACGGTCTCTTAATAAGCGCCTGGGCACCCTAATCTTGCATTCGGCCAAAAGAGTCGCATTTTCCTTCTTGCCACGCCATACTTTTAACAGATACCGCATCAGAGCAAGTTCCCTTCTGACTTCCAATTTATTATATCCCACCATACCCAAGACGAATAATGACGGATACATCAGGGGGTACTTGGGATATACTCCATATAGCTTCATGTAGAGATATCTGGTAAACTTGTTCTGAATTTTCTCTAACATGAGGCTATATTTAGCTTCATGAGGTGACCAAACCATCGAATTGTGTTCCAGCCTGCTTCGAACTAAGGCGCTATACAAGCTTTTAATTGCTGGAACACTTGTGAAGTCATTAGCAGTCCTGAGAACAAACCCCAATACCTTAAAGGCCCTCCTGCAAACGTCAACAATGTGTTCACGAAACATCAGGTCCGCCGACAACTGCACACCTAAGTCACGAACTGAAGAAACGCGTGCCATTGTACTGCCATTCATTTTGTATTCATACTGACTGGGTGTATGACTCCGGCTAAATGTGATGACGTTGCACTTGGAATCATTAAAGAAAAGCTTATTCTCACGACTCCATTCTACGACTCTGTCTATGTCCCGCTGAAGGCGGCTATGGTCCTCCCCACAGGTGATTGCAGCATACAGCTTCAAGTCATCTGCGAAAAGCAAGCAACCGGCCGCCCGCAACACCCTAGGTAGGTCATTTATCATTATTATAAACTCCAGCGGTCCAAGGTTACTGCCCTGACTCACACCAGAATAGGTATAATACGGGTCCGACACACAGCCACCATACTGGACATATTGTTTCCTATCCTTTAGATAGCTCGCGAAGAATTCTAAGGTCTTCGGGGTACAACCCGCAGTAGCTAATTTCCCCAATAGCACATCGTTGTCCACCGTATTGAACGCCTTTTTAAAATCAAAGTACGCAGCATCAACCTGTATACCTCTGTCTACTGATGGTATAATGTAAGACATGAAATTCAGTAGGTTACTAGTAGTACTGCGTCCAGGCCGGAACCAATGCATATTATATTATATTATATGAATTTAAATAAATGTCATACCGTAACTTCTATACCTATGTTTTAGCGTAGAGGCAAAACATTTAAATAATTTAATGTCCGCATATTTTTAACATTCAAAGAGGTGAAGAAGAAATGGCAAAATTCTATAGACATCTTTTTAAACGCAACTATTCAATTTAATGTCCCGCATTTTAAAATCACCGAATGCTTTAAACCTTTGGTCGCAAAAAGTATAATGCACAAAACGCACGTGTGACATTCTGACACTGCTTAACGACCCGTTTATTGCAGTTTCGAGAACGTGTTAATTGAATTTAACGAGTCATTATTTTGCATTTAATGACACATGGTAAGGCGTGAACGTCACATTTTTTTGTTTTGGCAAAGATGGCGAAAGATGACCGCCACCATTAATATTAAAGTGGAAGGGCTTTGGCTGAACAGAGAATGCATGTTTTTACATTTAATCATGAGGCTGGCTCAGGATGATTTGTCAATGCCACAAGTCACAGAATACCATAAATAATTTTAGCATTGAAAGTTAAGGAATGGTCTACATATTGACAAATGAATGTGTAAATGAAATTGTATTAGGCGTTACAATTCGGAAGTTCAAGCAATCACTATGGGTGCGCCCACCACCGGGTCCTATACCCTCCACTGACCCTCGGATCTGATAACTCATAACTGCGAATACTTGCACTACCTATAACATGGTTTCTCGTGGCGATTGTAGGTAGTGCAAGTGCTTGTTTTCGCAGTTATGAGTTATCAGATCCGATTCGGTTATCAGAGGGTCAGTGAAGGGTGTAGGGCCCGGTGGTGGGCGCATCCATAGTGAAATGAATGTGTTTGAAAAAAGAACCTATAAAACTAATCAACATATTTCTTTGGGCATCAGAAATAACAAAAAACAAACGTCAACATTAAATTTAAGATGATAATTTCTTAATTTTTTTAGATCTTGATACTCAAGATCTCTTACGGCTATAAATCGTCAATTATTTTCATACAAATATTTGTGGGTTTGATTTTCAAATGATCATATAGCCTATCTGAAGTTGATTTAATTCTGTTATGTCGATCAAGTTGATTCTATCTATCTAGATGAAGCTTTAGAGAGAGACAGCCACGTCGGAAAAATTTTACCTATAATAAGAATATTAAAGTATGTATCAATCAAATTGCAATCGAATGCAAGTCCAGCAGTAATACGAAAGCAAACCTATCATGAAACAGACTTTCATGAAAGTTCTCACGGAGAGAGCGGTAGGTACTTTATTTCCCGTTCCAATAAACTGGAGAATAGAAACGTTAGTACACATTATAATAAAGCTCGAGAAGAGCCCACTGTGGGAAATATTATGGAAGGAAGCGAATAAAGCCGATATATGAATTAGCACTAAAGAGTTTATGGCCTCTCGACTATCAATGCTTACACTCGCTGGAGCCTCGTTCACACTAGACCCTTACTTGCTCAAGTTAGCAAATATGATTACAGTTAGGTCAAGTAGCTTACATTCTTATTTTCTATAGTGTAAAGTAGTAATTAGTTATTGATTTAATTATGTTATATTGATCTACTTACATGTCGTCATCATCGTTCGCAATTTTAATATACTTAATTAAAACATTTTAAAATTAATTTTGAGTTTTTTCCAAAATGTTTACATGTATTGTACACAACTTGTACTTTAAAATATAATAAATTTCCTATTTAATAACTACCCATTTAATATTTGATAACTGCTACCTATTTATGTATAATTATTAACCTTCAATTGTAAACCATGTATTTAATCTACAGTAATTCATGAGCCAGTAGACTACCACTAGACTTGAGTATAGTTACTTTGAACAGAGCACCATTTCCAATGTAAGCTGTCCCCGAGTCAGCAAGTAGGATTGTCGGCGCATAAAATTTTATCGCAGTCCGCACATCTGCGACGGAGACGCCCCGGTGTCGTGTCGTGTTGTCCCGCTACCGTGTCGTGTCGTCTAATATCGTTCCATGGAGAAAGGATAGATAGGAGGTGGCAAGCAACTTTTGGTCATAGAAAACAGCGCTGATGAAAAGTGCAAGTCTGGAGTGGCGAGTGATTGGTACATGCTGCGTTGTATAAACTACATGGATAATACTTGCACGTCTTTTTTGTACTTCCTTAATGTTTAAAACGTTACACCAAGCCCATAGGGTCCACTTGTGCGGATTATGAGGTGATTGTTCCGGATTTATAAGGTTTTTTTGGAGATTTACTGTGTTCATATATTTTGATTTAGGACAAGCATTTTCTTTGGTATTTTTAGCTTCTTCTTTTTGCAAATTATATTTCTTCATACATGTGACAAACAGCATCATATTGCAGAATTTGTATATATTTTACCTATATATATGTCGGAGATCAAGATGTCATATCCTACAGTCGGATCTCCAACGCCATCTATTTTCAATCGTTGAAGTTAGAAACGTCAAGTCGACAGCTATCACTGACTTGAGGACAGCTGTCACTTGGGTAAAGACAAGACAGAGTACTGAGAGGGCGCCACTGTAGATTTACAACGACCACCGGGTCGTTTGAATGGAGCCGGAGGGTATTCTGTCTTGCTGGTTGCGTCTGTCGAGCGAAGGACGGGTGCTAATCAGCCTCTGTCTTGTACTTACCACGTTTCTACGTTATCCGCTAGAATCCTAGTAATCTTGTGCGTAGATACAGTGAAAGTGTTTGTGATTCCTAATTAAGCTTGTTTACTACACGCCGCATTCTTTATTTCGGATTTTGGAAGATGTCGGACACACCTAACGGCACGCCACTCGACCCATCTACGTCATCAGGCGTGGGATGCAACCCGGATCACCCACATGAAACACGTGCTTCAAATAGTGACTCGAGCGAAGAAAAATGGCGTCTTCTCTTCGAGCAACAAAATCAAAATTTTCTGGCGTTGGTGCAAGCAATAAAACTACCTGCATCTTCGGACTCTATTCGCCTTCCTGATTTCGACCCAGAGAAAAGAGACATCGACGCCCGAGCTTGGATAACGACCGCGGACATGTGTATCACAGATCGACATTGCCATGGATCTTCTCTGATGATCGCGTTAAGCCACGCACTCAAGGGCGAAGCATCATCTTGGCTGTCTTCAATATCGTTTCCTAATATGACGTGGGCCGATTTTAAGGAGCTTTTCGTAGCAAGGTATGACTGTCCTGAAACTGCTGCTTCCTTTCTCATCAGTATGCACGACAAAAACCGAGAGATAACGAGTGCCTAGCCTCATACGCCGCTACCCTCATAACATCCTTAATGGCAAGGTGGAATGGACTGACTACAGAACAGATAGCAATAGCCACTGTCTTAGCTCATATTTCAAAACAAGAGCCACGTGTTCAGAGGATTGCTATAACGACTGACATCAAGACGCGTAACCATTTACAAAAGGAACTGAAGGCTGTCTCGTTCCTGAAGAGAAGTTATTCATCAAGTATTTATCGTGATGGACCCGACCTAAAAAGAAACCGACCTAATGGATCTGCTGTGACCATCAAGTGCTTTAATTGTGGATAACTAGGCCACAAATCTCTTCAATGTCGCAACAAAGCCAATTCGAAGAAGCAAGATGACCGGTCCAAACACAGGTCCTTTCACGGGGACCATAACTCGACCAACCAACCTACAGGGAGAACCGATCGCATCACCTGCTTCAACTGCCGGGAACAAGGCCACTATGCATCCGACTGCCCGAAGAGGAAAATCAAGGAGGGGAACAACGGTACCGGCGGCGGCACTGGAACTGGTCCAGCTAAGGAAAAGCGAGTAGACGTGTGCATTGTGAATGCGCCTTCGGGTTCTCTGCGTCACTCTGGTGAGTCATTCCCATTTACTTACGACTCAGGTTCAGAGTGTTCCTTAGTTAAAGAATCGATTGCTTTGAAATTTAGTGGTAAGCGAATTTATGACAATGTTTCTATGACTGGTATAGGACAAACTTCTATAGCCTCGTACATGCTCTAGGCGATCTCGTGAACAAGTACGTTGTAGTGTACATGGATGACGTGCTAGTTGTGGCCAGTAACATCGACGAAGCTTTCGATAGACTAAAGGTAGTATTAGAAGTTCTTTCTGGGAAGGGATTTTCGTTAAATCCTAAAAAGTGCTAATTCCTGAAAGAAAAAGTAGAGTACCTAGGCTTCGAGGTGCGCCGAGGTCAAATTCGTCTGAATCCACGAAAGATAGTTGCACTTACCGCTTTACCACCGACCGGCGCTCTTAATAATCAAGGTAGATTTTATGATTTTCATTTTGATTCGGGTGCAGAGTGTTCACTAATAAAAGAAAGCGTTGCATCAAGTTTCAATGGTAAAAGAATTGCTAAAACTGTCTCTCTAACGGGAATTGGTCAAACCAGTGTATTCAGCACCCAGCAAATACTGTGTAATGTTGAAATTAATGATTATTGTTTAGAACTTTTATTACATGTTTTACCCGATGTGTATATGCGTAGTGATATTATGCTAGGTCGTGAAATATTGAGTCAAGGCTTCGTTATTAACTTGTCAACAAATAATTTTAGCATTTCAAAACAAAATAATTTGACAGTTTTAAATTGTGACGTTTTAACCGATTCTAGTATCAGTAACGACTTTAGTAATGTTGACACAGATATACCCTCTTGTAAAAAGTCAGATCTTTTAACTATTTTAGGTGAATATTCCAGTTATTTTACAACAGGTTTGCCAAAAACTCGTGTAACTACAGGTGAACTCGAAATTCGATTAATTGATCCGAAGTATAGAGGTCCTTTTAGGGTATCGGAGGTACTTGAAGGTAATCGTTATGTTCTTAAAGCCCTTAATTCCAATAGAACCTATAAGTACGCACATGACAGACTTAGGCGAATGCCTGCGAATGACATTACCAATGACACGCTGACATGTGACCGTGATGATAATCTGTGCGAACTTGACGGGGATGGACCGTCATGTTCAAATTAATGTTGAGTTGACTGATTGAGAGTGGTTTACGGATACCGGATAGAGGTATTCAAGAGTCACTGGATGGAAGTGACTAGACTGGTATACGGAAGCTGGATGGAAGTTTCTAAGAGTCACTGGATGGAAGTGACTAGACTGGTTTACGGAAGCTGGATGGAAGTTTCCAAGAGTTGCTAGATTGAGGCAACTAGACTTACTTGACTGACGTTACTCTATATGGATTGTGTATACTGTAGCCTTGTTTTGGAATTATTTACCTTGTGTGTGCCATGCCGTTTGGTTTAAAGAACGCCAGTTCAGTTTATCAGCGGGCTATAGCAAAAGCTTTAGGTGAATTAGCTCATAGTTATATTGTTTCTTACATTGATGACCTGCTGGTATTGTATTCTACAGGAGAGCAGGGGTTGGAACGTCTACGACGTGTCTTAGATGTGTTCATTAAGAATGAAAAACGTAATCAAGTTAAACTAGATCCTAAATTTTAAGGACCGTATAAAATTTAATTGTTAGATGGTGATAGATACCGACTAAAATCTTTGTCTTCAAATCGAACCTACAAATATTCGCACGATCGGGTCCGTAGGGTGCCAGACCATCAAGTTCCTAGTAATTTTGATATCGAAATTAATGTGACCTCAGAGTCTAAATGAATGAATTTTCATATGCGATGTACAAGTTACTGACCGGTTTTTTTAAATTGTGACTGACAAACCCTTGACAGACAGTAGTATGTATTTGTGGCAGAACCGAAGGACCGAGTTTCTGCTGTAGCCGATGGACAGTGCTACATGTGTGTGTGTGGGAAACCGAAGGACCGTGTTTCCGTAGTAGGTAGCCGATGGACTGTGCTACATGTGTGTGTTGGAAACCGAAGGACTGTGTTTCCATAGTAGATAGCCGAAGGACTGGCTATATGACTAACTGTTACTGTAATGTTGACCGAAGGAAAGGTCTGACTGATTTAAACGTATGTGCGAGTCTGCTTATCTTTTATTTTTTATGTCTTTACGTAAAGATTTTGGGAACTTGACGGTCGATGAGCGATTTTTGTGATTTCATGAACTATTGTAATAAGAAGTCTTTAAATTTAAGTTAAGGCAGAATGGCCGAGCGCAGATACTTCCTTGAGTTATCTTGTTCACAGATTCATCGGTTCTACCCGAGGACGGGTAGTCTGTCAAAATGGCCGTGTCGGAGATCAAGATGTCATATCCTACAGTCGGATCTCCAACGCCATCTATTTTCAATCGTTGAAGTTAGAAACGTCAAGTCGACAGCTATCACTGACTGGAGGACAGCTGTCACTTGGGTAAAGACAAGACAGAGTACTGAGAGGGCGCCACTGTAGATTTACAACGACCACCGGGTCGTTTGAATGGAGCCGGAGGGTATTCTGTCTTGCTGGTTGCGTCTGTCGAGCGAAGGACGGGTGCTAATCAGCCTCTGTCTTGTACTTACCACGTTTCTACGTTATCCGCTAGAATCCTAGTAATCTTGTGCGTAGATACAGTGAAAGTGTTTGTGATTCCTAATTAAGCTTGTTTACTACACGCCGCATTCTTTATTTCGGATTTTGGAAGATGTCGGACACACCTAACGGCACGCCACTCGACCCATCTACGTCATATATAATAACACTTTAGATAAGTTTTAATTTACATGAAGCCGCAATAACGATGTATTTCAAATTAGTGGACGCCCGCGACTCCGTCCGCGTGGACTGCAGAAAAAATAAAATGTCGATATTATCCGGGATAAACATTTTCTCGGGATAAAAAGTAGCCTATACAGGATGTAACAGAAAGGGTATGTTAAGCGAATAGCTATGTAAATAGGCCACTATAGAGAACCTATCCACAGAATTTGAGACTCGAAATCGCATGTTTAATTTTCAAGATTGTTTGAAAATACTCGAGAAGTTTAAGAATTCCCCATACTGTATGAAAAAATAATCATGTGATTTCGAGTCTCGCATTTTGTGAATAGATTCTCTATAGTAGGCTATTTACATAGCTTTTCGCTTAACATACCCTTTTTGTTACATCCTGTATATTAAGTGGGACCTGTCACAACACATTCCTGAAAACTGCATCGAAATCTGTTCAGCCGTTTTTGAGATTAGCGTGCACAAACATCGATCCGTTACAATTTTATTATATGTATAGATTTGTATGTATGATGCATCGGATTAAGGCTGCCTTTCCACCAGGGGTGTTCTAGGCTATGCTGGTAAATATGCGCGTAAGATCCCATCAATATAATATTCGCTGGTTCTGTTCGTGATAATATCAATTAATCAAATTGATGGACATCAAACGCATAGCAACATAGAATAATAGATTCTTATGGAAAGACTCTTTACTCTCCTTAATTTTTTACCGGTATTTACATCACATAATTATTACATTCGTCAAAGATAAACAAACCTTTTATTTAAAATTATTAATAAAAAAATGGAAAAAATTCCTCACCCGAGTTATTTGTCCTTTTATTTGTCCAAAGCATTGACTCTATTGACCCTACACACACTTCAGCTATAGAAAGAGATTAAAGTATTCCAGCCTTGCGCAAACATCCTAAACAAAACGCGGTGTCTGGTTACAGACTTGTTGGCAGGTTGCCGGCAGGTTATCGATGAAGGGAATTCAAGGAGGAGGTGACTTGTGTTCCCATGTCCCCGAGATGGGGCTGAGCTTTGCTGCAAAATGAATTTCAGCAAGATCCGACAGCAACGTTTACAGCATAGCGAGGTCAGATATAAACTATTGTAACCAATATAACCTATAAAATTCCTATAAATTAATTTTCATTACGAGTACGAGGAAGTGTATGAGGAATGAGGACTATATTTAAAACGGTTTAGCAAAAGGCGCTGTGTTGAACAGTTTGTGTTACTGGACTGTAGACCTAAGACCGCCAATGTTTTGTGTGACTTCAATTTAGAAATAAGTTTAACGCTGTTAAGTTAAGTTTTATAATAATAATAAAAAATAAAAATGCAGACTACGCAGGTCCACGTGAACCGATCACTGGCTAATATTTTCTTTACACGATAGTGTTTCGTCACTTGTTGTATGGCTACCTCCTCTTGTTCTTCCTTAATGTGGTTGGTTGACGACAACCATACTATATAAGAATGAGAACAAAAACTCACAGACATACTAACTCGGCACCTGCCTTTTGTATATCTATTTTGGAGAAGGAATGTCGCGTATAAAATGAAGTATGTTGATTATTTTTAATGATATGCTTGGTTACAAGAATTTGTAGTTCGACACTGCATTATAAATCCTAAAAATATTTTAAGAGATAACAAAAGAATTCCATTAGGATTCCGTTTTAAGATTTAATCTGAATACAACTTATTTGACTTTTTATTGTTTTTATTTTTAAATGAAGAATCTTGATGCCAGTGATTACGAGTAATATAGATCTTTATATTTAGTTCGAATTAACGGATGCACTACCATACTTATATAAGTTAGATTTTTTTTAAATATAAGTAACATATTCACACACACACATTCACACACTTCACAACACATTGACCTAATCCCACACTAAGATCCCTAAGGTCTTGTGTTGTGGGTACTAAGCAACGGTATATAGGGGGAAGTAGGGCACTTTGATACACAAAAATTCAACCTCGTTTTTAAAGACCGTCAGGCATTATTTTTAAATATTTATTTTGATGGGTGCATTGGCTAATATGTCAGTTTACATTTTGACTACGAAATAACCGCAAAAAGTGGTTAAGTATAGAGACAAATTGATTTTAATAAAAAATCGTTTTCGTATCATTCTGCCCCACCCATGGGGAACTTTGATACATAGCTTGGGGCAGTTTGATGTGTATTTTAAATTCATATTAAATGCAAGCATACCCTAATATAAACTGTATTATTACTTAAAATTTAGAAATGAAAACTATTGTATTAATTGAGATCGTAAAATACACTTTATTAAGCATACATATTAGCTATAATTTGTCTCTTAAGTTACTTAAGGAATATAATCACAAAAAATCAAATATTGTCATCATAGAACATGTTTACCTATAGTTCTTTGTTATTTCCTCATTATCTAATTAGTTCTTTACCTACTAAGAAATCAGACTTTTACATTGAACATCTATCTATATCTATTCTATACATATAATAAAAATGTAACGGATCGCTGTCTGTACATGGAAGATATATGAGTAAAAATATTATAGGAGACCTTGATCAACGCAATAGAACCCAAAACGATGATTTTTGGAATTTTTGTCTGTTTGTCTGTTTGTGCGTTTGTGCACGCTAATCTCAGAAACGGCTGAACCGATTTCGATGCAGTTTTCAGGAATATATTGTGTCAGGTCCCACTTAACATATAGGCTACTTTTTATCCCGAGAAAATGTTTTTATGCTGGATAATTTCGACATTTTGTTTTTTCTGTAGTCCACTCGGACGGAGTCGCGGGCGTCCACTAGTTATTAATAAAATATTAGGTTGATACATAATAAAACCTCCTGTCAAAATGAACAAAAATCTTACAAATTTTAAATAAACATCAGAAATTCAACAAAAATTTCAAATAACTCTTATACATAACAAAACATTTTCTAATTCTGTAACAATACCTTTTGTAAATTATAACTAGTTAAATCTACCGAAAATTAATAAAGCGACGATGTTCGAAATCTGCCTTTGGTAAACTTCTCTATGCGATGTTGTAGTGTTGCAGTTTTGGTGTCATACTCGTATTTGTCGGCCGCTTTGCGTATAGATAAAGTCTTGGACTTCACTTATAGCATCTTTAATATTTTCTCCATTGATATATTTTCTATCAGTTTTGGATTTATACGTGCGCATCAACTTCTAAAATAAAAGAAAAAAACTATCATTATTTCTGACGGGGCACTTTAATACTTTAAAGGGGTAGATTGATACGTATCATTGTACCCTTGTATTTTTGTACCAAAGTGCCCCAACGGACTTTTTCCAAAAACAATTAATTTTATCAAATATATAATAATCTTGCAATCAAAAACATGTAAAAAAACACTAATTAATATATTTACTTACCTTTGGTAAAAAATAATAACTAAAACAACTAAGAGTATTCTCCTGAGACACAATCGCATTTTACGTAATATTTTTGTAGGCATCGGAATACGACAGTTCGAATACGTTTGTGACCGTTGAAGCCCAACGGCGAATAGGCAGCGAGCGGTGTCACAACTGTCATTCTTGTGCATAACCTTGAGTGTTCTAGTAATATGCTGGACTGCGTTGCGTTTACCGGTTTTGAGATATCGATACTGTACAAATGTGCCCCGTGTATCTATGTGCCCTCCTTCCCCCTAAATACATAGATAAGTATATAAACATCCATGACTCGGAAACAAACATCGATATTCATCACATCAATGTTTGCACCTACCGGGATTCGAACCCAGGACCTATGGCGTCGCAGGCAGGGCCACTACCAACTACACCAATCGGCCGTCAAATGTGTACAGTACGAGTACTATAAAATAATACGAGTAGTTGTTGTATCTAACGTGATTCAAAAATATGAACACACAAGTCATAGAGAAAGGAAAATAGACGTTTACAAAACTCGCAGACAAAGTCTGTACAAACACATAAAAGGGCTGTAAAGACACACCACAGGTGTCAAGAGAGGCTACTTTACAAAAGTAGTTGTGACAATAAAACCTTTTTGTGTAGAAATCTGTTTAAGGCGTGTTTGCTGTCACCGAAGACTTGCTAGTAGCTGCGGAATGTTAGGCTCTGTGCATATGAAATATTGCTACACATAAGAACGAACAGTTGATGTTTTTTCGTGTATTGATGTCGAAGGCATATTAAATATACGTTGTTTTACAAAACGATCAGACTATTTGAATAGCTTTCGTTTTGTAGAGAGATATTATAGGTTCTAACACTTTACCTATTTCATTATGGGTGCGCCCACCACCCGGGCCCTACACCCTCCGCTGACCCTCGCATTTGATAACTCATAAATGCGAAAACAAGCACTTGCACTACCTACAATGTTTACACTGCGGTCACCAACCCTCCAGCTTGATTACTTTGGAGAAAATCCCCCTATGGCAGTAGCCTTGTGGCATGTCCTGGGGGAGGCCTAATGTCCAGCAGTAGACTGCAATAGGCTAATGTGATGATTCAATTCTAATACATTATGAAAAGTAATTCTGGATGATTACGGTTAGTTCTTAGAACTAACGTAGGGATAACACAGAAAAGTCCATAGGTAAGGCGCGTTCCTACTCGTATAATCGGTGCAGTAGCTAGTCTGTCGCAACCCTTACTGTTGTTTTATTTTATGTGTATCGTTACCTTTTATTGTTATTGGTTTACCTCACAGTTTACCTTCTCTGTACTCTCACATATCTTATCATTACTTTGTATGTTACTTTCTTCACTGAGTTGACCGTTTGTACCTTTATTTTCCTCGATTTTTATAACACTACTAGGCTGTTCCTTGCCGGTCCTTGCTATTTTCCCATGGCACAAAGTATGCCTTACTAGTCTTACTATACTATCATATATAATAAAAATGTAACGGATCGTTGTCTGTACATGAAAGATATATGAGAAAAAATATGATATGAAAAAATCTATACATAGTATAAAATGAAGTTGCGAAGGGCGCCCAAAATGTGTTTGTTACCTAGGATCTCAAAAACTACTATATTAATAGCTATGCGGTTTTCAATAATGGAAAGAATCTATACATCTATCTATACATAGTATAAAATGAAGTTGCGAAGGGCGCCCAAAATGTGTTTGTTACCTAGGATCTCAAAAACTACTATATCAATAGCTATGCGGTTTTCAATAATGGAAAGAAGACATTCCAGGGATTCTATAGGTGTATAATTTAGGTGTACCTACTTAAGAAATTATTAGAGTAATCGTAACAGTTATCAGACGGACGGAAGAAAAACGAGCTTTTTGGAGGCTTGCATTGCGTGCGCTGCTGAAATAACTCAAAATACAGAATAACAATGTATGGGGGAATTATTCTTCTCAAAAAGTTCTATAAAAAAGTCTGCGATAGCATATGTCTATCCTTTAAGGTTTAGCCACAATAACGATTTTAGTGGTGTTCAAGTTTAATTTACGAAATAATAAGTGAGCGAGACGGAATGCGAACGCGCCGGAACGCGCTGTACTATCGCAGTAGACGCATGAGCGCGAATGTAACGACATTACACGAGTATATACGAATACTCACGAGCGACAGGCATGCCGTTTAGTTCGTTGCAATGTTTGTTTTGAAATATTTGTTTTCGTAATTATAATTTTCAAAATTTCTATTTATTCCGTTTTATATTTGATCTTAAGTATTTTGTTTTTAATGTAAATAAAAACTGTTTGGATTTGGAATTATTTTTAGGACAATAGTTTTAGTGTACCTATTTAGTGATTTTTAAATACGCCTATCAAATATTCTAATTATTATTTGGATAGATCATCCCAATCATATCTCGGTTCGCTTAATCTCTTCATTCCCGGATATGTACGCGGAGTTGGATCTGTTAAAAGGACACCTACAACAACCTAACCAAACCAATCCCAGTCATATCTCGCTCCACTTAATCTCTTCGTTCCCGGACATGCACGCGGAGTTGGATATGTTAAAAGGATATATATCCATAGTCGGAGTGATATGCTACATGTTCAATCCTTTCCCGGATATGATTAGCCCATGCCTAGTGGCGGCGAGTGGCGGCGCGCGGCGGCGGCGACGGCGGTGGTGGGGGTGGGCTCATGTTGATGGTTGTGTCGAATTATAAACTACAGCTGTAAAAGTCGAATATCCGAGCGAAGCCGGAACCGCGGGCTGCTAGTATTATAATATAGGGCACCTTTATCAACGTAATAGTACCCAAAATAATGATTTTTGAAATTTCTGTCTGTTGTCGGTTTGTCTATGCGTTTGTGCACGCTAATCTCAGAAACAAGAAACAATAAACAATGTATTAAGTTATATTATTGAACCTATTTGGAATGAACGTTAACGTGCAATGTTTTGACAGCCTATTTCCTAGATGTTGCACCATTTTACAGTAATATTTTGCACTGCATAGAGCGAGGACTGCAATTTGTATAGTATGTCGACTCCAGGAAAGAAAAAGAGAATGAAAATGATGTACATTTATACAAAAACAAGTAGATTGGAATCTGTAGTTTAACTATTAAATATGTACACCGTCCAAAATTGACTGTACAACACTTTTATTAATTAGCCCTGTAATAAAAAATGGGCTTCATTAGATTACGTCAGCTGCATCTACTTCCGTGCATGTCATGAGAAGTTAAGGAAGTCGAGGGTATTTCTCAGATGATGAACTAGCAACTTATCACTGGTATACACCTGGCCCCACTATGCAAATGTAAGGTAGGCTCATTTTTCTGGCCATGTAGTTCTGGTTAACCCATTACGAGACCACAACCGTGTGATATACAGGATGATTTTTGGTCGTCAACGTTCCCGAAACCTACGGAATCTCCTCATCATCACGATCATTTTTATCCATGAAAGCATACCTGGAAAGTGTCTGGTTCTAAAGATATTAGGGTCCAAAGTTGAGTAAATAGACTGCGTTTTTCTGCATAAATGCACATAGTCGCGTGTGGCAAGATTTTTTCAAGAGAAATCAATAATATTTGTCTATGAAAAAACAAGCATAAACACTGGACACTATAAATTTCGCCCGATGAAGTTATTTAAAAAATTTACATCGTTTCCCACCACCATTTTTTTCGGCATAAACTTACTTTATTTGATGTATAGAGTACGTACCCATCGTCAAGGGTGGCGACGAAAAAATACCCTGTGATAGCTAACTACAATAGCAGAAATCATCATCATGTTATGAAAAAATACGCAATAGTATTTATACGTCTGACTCATAAAGGAAATAAGCACTATTCAGGTTGACTAATGAAATTTCATTCTAATGATTAGGTAAAGCCTAGAAAACATAAAGCTGTAAACCCCATTATTTTTGACGTGAAACGTCTTTAAAATCGCGCCGACACATACGGGTACCAGGTTTAAAAACTGGACCGTAACGAAAAGGTCTATATCATCGTACCTTAATAATTAAAAAACTATTGGTCTTAGAAACAAAAATGTGGTGTAAATATTTCACTTATATAGTCAGCTCGCTGTTATGACATTGAGTTCGTGTCGGGGTCAAGCGGGGGGGCGGGGGAGGGATACTGCGATAACTGTGCGAAACCGGCGCTCGCGCTTGTTTCTATTCAGTGTAACTCGTGACTCCGACTTTATAGCGTGGTGATTCTTTCGTGTGTTTGTCAAGTTTATTTGAACCGATTGATTTATACAAAAATAAGTGTAATTTGGACAGTATTTATATCTATACTAATATTATAAAGCTGAAGAGTTTGTTTGTTTGTTTGTTTGAACGCGCTAATCTCAGGAACTACTGGTCTGATTTGAAAAATTCTTTCAGTGTTAGATAGCCCATTTACCAAGGAAGGCTACAGTCTATACAACAACCTGCCCGGCTTCGCACGGGTACAACGCCCCCTCACGCGGACGAAGTCGTGGGCGGCTGCTATTTAAAATAACCAGAAAGTGACAATAAATATATAAACATTTGCTATGTATTTTATGTTTCTATTACGTACCTGTTCTTTTTTTATTAAAATACTTAAAACAGCGTCCATCTTGTTTTCATTTCAATCTTTTACTTTAAAAGCGATTCGCTAACATAGACGTTTCACGTTAAAACCAACGGCCGTGTGCCCCGACACAGCCCCACCCGCTTTTTCCTTGATTAAATAAACGTGGTGCCGGCAGAGTAGAGTTTGTACCACCCTTGCCTGCCCGTGGGTATCGTACGAGGCTATTAAGGGTTTCCGGGAGGTGGGCAGCAGCGCCTCTCGTACTGACAACATAGTCCGAAAATCACACTGCGGTCACCAACCCGCCTGCCCAGCGTGGTGACTATGGGCAAAACCCCCATCTAGCAGTAGCCTTGTGGCTAGCCCTGGGGGAGGCCTATGTCCAGCAGTGGACTGCAATAGGCTGAAGAAGAAAAAGAAGAGAATATAAACGTGGGCGGCCCCACGACTTCGTCAGTGTAAAGGAGGAGCAAGACCATATTAACCTTAATTTTTAATCACTATCTAATTAAAAAATATCGCATCTAAATCCGTTACTTAATTTTAAAAAACTAAGTACAGGTATTAAGGTCCTACATAGGGACAGACAGACAGCGGAAAGAGTCTTGATTTTATAATATGTAGCGTAAATAAAATATTATTTCGTGACGATATTAGAAACTCTCGACATCTCTATCTATTAATATTTGGTAAACATAAATATTTGTTGTATAAATCTCTAGACAAGATAAAAATATGTTATTCAATCACCGAGCAACGTTTTCCAATTCCCAATTCACAGCTCATATAAAATTAACATTTCTCAAAAGCATAAGTCAAATTGAGAACCTTGATGGTTTGCTTTGATGCGAGGGTTCAGTAGGGATCGTTTGGCCCAGCGAGGTTCATTTGCACCCGGATTCGTTTACTGGATCCCCTAGGATGATGTTTTAACGCTGCCAAGACGTATTAATCCCGGTTAAGTACAATAAATTATTCAGCTTAGTACAGTAGTCAATGGTGTAGCTGTGTTTTGAGAGTTGCGGAGAGAAAACAGCTGTGTTATGGTGGAAATGCGATGGTTTCTGCCTGTGCAAATATGGTTTGTTATTTTTCAATTCAAGTTTTATTTTGATAATTGAAATTATTTCTAGATTGCTTTATTACTCTGCCTACCCCGTAAGGGATAAAGGCATGATTATATGTATGTGTGTGTGTATATATGCTATTTTATTTTTGCAGACCAAAAGTATACAAACTTGTCAACATTCAATAAACTTTTATTACAAGTTTTTATCTTTTACGATCAAATATTAATTATTTTTCAAAAATTTGGCTTACTCTAGGTTTAGATTTACGATAAAATTTTTGCACTTTAAATAATATTAGTGTGGAATATAAACTCTCCAAAGTCACGTCTGGCGGAACTCCACAAGACATAAGTTAGTTTCGAACTAAAACGTTCTAGTATTAAATATTGAAAGACTTGATGATTCTTTGAAAGTTGTACGCTAAGCGACCTCGGTCGCAAGTTTTGTATCCACTGATTATGGCAGCGGAATAATAGATTGGATAATGGAAGTACCCGTATGAAAAACTAGTTGATGGCCGCAACTTCATTCTTATGATCGTAAATTATTCGATCTGTATTATATTCTACTGTGCTAGATACAAGTTTCATCAAAATCGGTTTATTTACTAACATCTTACTAATATTTTAAATGTGAAAGTACTTATGTGAGCAAAGCTAAACTTACATATAAACATACATGTACATAAGGCTATGACAATGTCCCAAAATAAAAGCAAAGATAAAAATTTTTGATAATTTAATGTTAATTATTCTTTCACACAAAAACTAACTACAGTTTTTGATAGAAGTTGGTAGTAGTTATAGCTCTATTTACCCAATTACATTTTTCATTAAATAAATCCCCGCCAGGTACAGAATACACGCGGACGAAATTTCAAGCTTTTCGGCTAGATACAGGCAAAAATCATACTTGATTATGGAACAGAAAAAAAAACTGTATTGCCTGTAGCTACACTTAAGTATTCTATAATATTAATGACTAAAGATTGCGTGCACAATTTCACAAGGGCTTTTACAATTTACCTTCCTACCCTGTACAATTTGATAGTAATGACTGTGTCAGTCATGTCAGGGGAATAAGGAGCCACATCTGAAATGTTTCTAGGGGGCAATTCTTGAAAATTTTTGAGCCCAAACGCAACCACTAACGAACCGTTAACGAAACTCAGTGCGAAGCAATATATACTTGCCGCTTGAGTAATAAGGTATATTTTAGCACGCATCGGTGGCGAGTATGACATAATAAAAACAAATATCTGTCTCGTGCTGAAATGTGTCTAATTACGTCACCGTAATTCCCCAAAAATTTTGAGCTGAAATGCAACCACTAACGAACCGTTAACGAAACGCGGTGCGAAGCAATATTTATTTACCGCAGGAGTATTAAGGTGTATTTTAGTATGCAGTGGTCCTGAGTATGACTTAATAAAATCAAACATCTGTCTCGTGCTGAAATGTGTCTAATTACGTCACTGTAAAGTAATTATTGCTTCGTTCTGAGCTTCTACAACGGTTCCGTTTCGGCTTCGTTGCAACTCGAGACTTTTCGGGAATAGGCCCCCAGATGTCTGACACGGCCTCGTTACGTGCTTCGAATCCCGCGAAATATTCATAAAACTTCAAGTTTTCTAGACTTGTTGGCGAATGTTATAGAATATTGTAGTAGTTTTGATTTATATTCAGGAGATGTTTTAAGGTGTATTTCCAATTCTGTTTACTTTTACTCTTCCTATGTATTATAATTTTACCGATGTTTTCTCATTATATTACTTGCCTTCCTTATTTTATTAGGAAATCATGTCATGGTATAGTTGTCAAGGTAACCACGAACTTATAAAGTAGGATTATCTCCACTGTGGAAGCGAGATGACGCTCTATACTCCATATAGCTTCGTTTTTTTTTAAATTTATTTCAGATTTTTAAAAGAATTACAATTAGGTTCAGGGTGCCATTAAACCGGAGGGGTTTCACTTGGCGCCCTTTATGTAACTATTAGTTATAAATTACTTACTAGATTTATTCAGTACCTACACTCAGCCTGGGACGCATTTATACGTTTCACCGAATAGCTTCTATTACCGCTTTTTCTTTTTTTTTTATAAACACTTATCTATTCGCAACCGTCACTTTTATTAGACATAGCTACAACAATATATACACTACACTGCATAGATAGTGCCTATGGGCGTGCACGGCTTAGTAGCTAGCGCCATCGTTCACAGGAGCCATTCGGCGAAACGCAGGTAGCTTAGAGCAACGCGGGCTGTAGATAGGACCTACTGTGGGTACAGTATTTATTTAAAGATATAGATATATATAGTTTTATTTCTACAATGAAAACAATACTGCTTTGAAAGTATGTGATATTTATTGTATGCTTATAATCATAAAACTATCAATTATAATAACGGTAGAAATTACTCAAATTACAGCTTATAGCACACATGCTGTGTAATTGGCCGACATATTAATAGCCGAAAGTAGGCAGTAGACTTATGAAGCTGAAATTTGGTATATTATATGTCAATTGTAAATTGTAGGAGATCACTAAGAAGAGATTTCCAAAAACCACGGGTAGCAGGAAAAAAAGGAATCCTAAAAATCTAGTGAAATTATTTAAAAATAATAGTGTCATGTTATCGATTTACACGCTTCACATCACATCAACCTAGTCCCACACTGAGATCCCTTAGGTCCTGTATCGTGAATACTAAGCAACCGTTCATAAATACATAGATAAGTATAGAAATATCCATGACTCGGAAACAAACATCGATATTCATTATATTAATATTTACTCCTATAGGGATTCGAACCCAGCACCTAGGGCGTCGCAAGCAGCAGCACTAGCAAACTACACCGATCCGCCGTCATGATGAAAAGATGGTGCAATAATCCTAGATTTAGAGAGCCAGTATGACAATCTAGGCTCTGACATCAACACACACTGTACATAATGTTAATGTTGGCTTTTCTGTAATCCAACACGTATCCCGTTACGCATTTTTCTTTGATGTAGAACTAAACGTATGGAAATGTTTTCCGTAATCATGATAATGTGTTCGCGGTGAATTCGCTCGCGTTCGCGAACCCTTCCCCCCTCCAACCCCCGCGGATGGTTATTCTACTCTTCAAGTTTATCCCTAATTCATTAACTCAATAAGAGCTCTGTTTCAACCGAGTTATATTTCACCCCTTTTGACTTAAAACCTTGTTAATAGAGCGGACATTTTACTTTAGTTAAACATTTAATTTTAATGGTTGATTCTTACATAACAAAATAAAAGGTAAACAAAGAAATATCCCAAGTCATATTTTAAATGCAAAAGTAGGTTTGGTTGTATGTTACCTCTTTACACTTTATTTACGAGTACTCAACCAATCTTTTTGAAAGTTTGCATGCTTATAGTTTTCCGGTTAACAGCTAGTCTAAAATTAATGCCAATAGCATATTATTTCAGTCCTTATAGATAGACTGTGTGAGACATTATTCTATTTACCTAGGTATGGCATTCTGCTCATTTATTATTAGTTATTTATTTGTTTAATAAGTTATTTAAATAGGCACTGCGTTGTACTATCACACAAACCTCGTTAGTTTTACTAAGTGCTATTGTAATGTAGTGCTAGTGTGTGTTTTTGTTAAACAATTTAAAAGCTATATTTTTTTTTTTTAATAGTTTGTTTTCCTCCCCATGCAAGTATCTTTAATATGTAGAAATTTTTAATAGAACAAATTTTGTGAAATGCCATCTCAAGAAACAATAAGGTCGAAATTTAAAGATAGGAAATATCCAAAGTTGCATTCGTGGCGGATAGTATAGTTATCTAATAAGTCAAGCAAGCAGTATTCAGAAACTTATAATTCACTTAAAACATTCACAATTTAAAACTTGCAAACTTTAGACGTATAACAGTACCAAGTAGCCGCAATAAGACTGATAGTCTTATAACAGAGTTAGCGGATGCTTCTTAATATCTTTTCTGTTCTCCGCAATTTTCCACTTTATAACTGAATTTCTTTTCTAAATAATTGGGTTAATGGAGTCGGCTATATGAAGTTAGCCAGTTTAATTTTATAATTTAATGGTAGACGATACGACGTTTATTCTTCTATTGATACTAGTTAATGTAAATTCAATTTAGTGAACTATCTTTATTTCTTTCTTTATCTTACTGGTCATTTTATTTAAGCTTGCTATGTCAGGAAGTATAAAATGTTGCATTATGAATGACCATTGACTAATTTATAATTCGCTCTTAGTTGATTAAAGTTTGTTTCACTATGGGTGCGCCCACCACCGGGCCCTACACCCTCCACTGACCCTCGGATCTGATAACTCATAATTGCGACAACAGGCACTTGCACTAACTACAATCGCCATGAGAAACCAGACCCGAGCACCTAGCATGCAAGACGATACATTGCACCATTCCGAAATCAAAAACTAGATAAATAATCTACATATGTTTCGCCAACAACCGTGGCATCCTCAGGATTATAGAAATTAGTAAATTAGTAAACCACTAATTACTATGAACCTCTAAAACCCAACACATTACTTACTAATTATAAGTAATGTGTTGGGTTTTAGAGGTTCATAGTACTTACTAATTATAAGTAATGTGTTGGGTTTTAGAGGTTCATAGTAATTAGTGGTTTACTAATTTACTAATTTCTATAATCCTGAGGATGCCACGGTTGTTGGCGAAACATATGTAGATTATTTATCTAGTTTTTGATTTCGGAATGG
Source organism: Carposina sasakii (assembly GCA_014607495.2). Classification (NCBI taxonomy): domain Eukaryota; kingdom Metazoa; phylum Arthropoda; class Insecta; order Lepidoptera; family Carposinidae; genus Carposina; species Carposina sasakii. The sequence goes on along the minus strand of CP053158.1, from coordinate 243,100 downwards.
TGCAATGTATCGTCTTGCATGCTAGGTGCTCGGGTCTGGTTTCTCATGGCGATTGTAGTTAGTGCAAGTGCCTGTTGTCGCAATTATGAGTTATCAGATCCGAGGGTCAGTGGAGGGTGTAGGGCCCGGTGGTGGGCGCACCCATAGTGAATGTTTGAACTTCCGAATTGTAACGCCTAATACAATTTCATTTATAAAGTTTGTTTATTCGAATAACGAGTTCATTGCTAACTAACTTTGCTAATTGCGGTCATACAGTCACAGATAGCAATCGATGCAATACAAATAGCATTTTGGTATCGTTCGATGACATAATATGATCGAACCAATCGAATTACTGAATCATCATCTTCCTGCCCTATTCCCATTTATTGTGTGCGTTCCCATTGAGGGTCCGCATTGGAGTTCAGAGGTTTTGAATGTATCAACCTTGGGGTCGGCGCAATATATACTTTTCTTCCATTCATCCCTATTATGCGTCATCTCATTGCTCACTCCCATTACACGCATATCCTCTCTCACGCAGTCCTCTACCTTTTCTTTATATTCATCCACATTCATGCACAACGCTCTCTGTAAAATATGCCTTTCATCCCGTCGATTATACAAAAAAATATATATATTTATTTATAACCAGGTACATAACTTACATGCTATGAAAGCCAAAAATAATAACTTTTTATTTAAATAATAGGAATGTGTAGCACATCTTATTAGCAATTTTTCTTATAAGTAAGTTATGTGATACAAAATTTAATTTCGTCCATGTAATAAATTCAATGGTACATAAACAAACTGAGATTGAACCTAACTTTATGAAAATAAATAACCTCACGTTCCAACTATCTAAGACTCCTTTAACGCACTTAATATGCACTCCTTTAGCTCCAAACAAAATTGTCACTCCAATAGATCCCACTCAGTCTTTAATTTAGTCACTATCGCCACCCCATAATCCCCACTAAAACATTAAATACACTAAACTAACTCATTATAAATTCAATTACGGCTCAAGACAGACAATTTGAGATGCAGGGATGAAGGGAGGGGGGCGGGGCTAGGTAAACATATTGCGGGCCACTTGGGTGCTCGGTGGTGAGACGTAAGCCGATCCCTGCTGGTCCTTAAGTTTCGGGTTGTTGAGCACTGTAAGTGTGAACTTGGCGAATTGTGACATTTTTGACTAGCGGCCAATTACAGGAATTATGATCCGTAGGTACATATATTATCAGGCAATTCTATGAGCGTGTCACAGTCAATTAGTAGAAAAAAGATATTAAGATACTAGGTAAAATTGCCCATATAAAAAATATATTATTTCAAGCCTATACTAAACTTAATGGTGCTACTAATGAACCGCCCTTAAAGTTATGTCTTCGTTGTTAAAGACATTTTGACAGCAAAATATATAGAATACCTGTCAAATCATACTGTGTATAGCTTATACCTTGTTTAAAGTTTTCATAGTAAATTCCATTTACAGAAACACACAAAAATTTGTAAAAAAATGTGTAATGAAAGAAACTCGTAGCAAGTTCGTAGTGTCCGTAGTAGTTCGTAGCACCACCGTAGAGTCGCCTGCTACGGCCGATAAAGGTATCTAGTATCGGACCCAGGGGCCAATTCTAGAAAAGTCTCGAGTAGGAATGAAGCCGAAACGGAACCGTTGTAGACACTCAGAACAAAGTAATAATTTCCTTACGGCGACATAATTAGACACATTTCAACACAAATATACCTTAATACTCCAGCGGTAAGTAAATATTGCTTCGTTTGTTAGGTTGCGTTTCGGCTCAAAATTTTTGGGGAATTGCCCCCCCCCCCACCAGGTACGGATTCTCTTATTAGTTATCCAGGGTTAACATAAAGGAGAAGACATAGTGCTGCCATAGATAAGGTGTATAAGTTTATTTAGCTTCTACTACTCATCTTACTGGCTCAATACTATCAAGATATGTGATTAAAAATGTGATGTATAGTTATTTACTATTACGTAGATTATAATATTTGTAGCTAATTCAAGTTTCGGACTAGAATATACGCTGGCGTACTGGGTATGTGATTTGCACATTTCTGCCCAACCTCTTTGGGGGATAATAGGCGTGACTATCAACCAATTTCTATTACTGATCTTGAGAGGTTTTTTGAATATCTAAAATTTAATCTTCAATTGTTTTCATAAAAAATTTCAAATTATTAATTATCTCTCGTATTGAAATTGGCCGTATATGTATGTATATATACATTATTCTGTTCATTATCATGGGATCGGGCAAGTATCTTCCTTTTCATTACAAACTGATGAAAAGTTTTGGAAATTGTATGTATTATGCATGTTCAATAAAATATTAATATACAGGATGTAACAAAAAGGGTATGTTAAGCGAAAAGTTATGTAAATAGCCCACTATAGAGAACCTATCCACAAAATTTGAGACCCGAAATCACATGTTTATTTTTCCCGATAGTATGGAGAATTTTTAAATATCTCAGAAATTTTCATACAATCTTGAAAAATAAAAATGTGATTTCGAGTCTCAAATTTTGTAGTTTCTATATATAAAATTCTATAGTGGGCTATTTACATAGCTTTTCGCTTAATATACCCTTTTTGTTACACCCTGTAGAACAGTTAAAATAATATTAACCAAGGAAATTCTTGTAAATATTTGACAAAATTCAACCCAGCTTTTTTCGATATTATTTCTCAATAATAATATACAGAGAGTTTATATATGTGTACAAAGTGGGTCGCGTGGCAGCCGGGTTTGCATACAAACAGCTGCGACACAATGTCCGGCTTAGCCGATAGGGGGCGCTGGAGTGCGCTTAGGAAGCGGGTGTAGTCGCTTATGTAGCGAGCAGAAAACTTGTGGAAGTATCACTTACGTGGAAGCCGCCGCGAGTGAGTTCGCCACCAGGAGGATCTTTTGTAGAGAATTGTTTTTTTATTTAACTAGTGGACGCCCGCGACATCATCTGCGTGGACTGCAGAAAAAACAAAATGACGACATTATCCGGGATAAAAATATATTTGCGGGATAAAAAGTAGCCTATGTGTCAATCCAGGGTGTCAGCTAATTCCATACCAAATTTTGTTAAAATCGCTCCAGCCGTTTTTACGTGAAAGAATAACAAACATCCATCCATCCATACTTACACACTTTCGCGTTTACGAGAATAATATTAGTAAGATTTAGCATAGTTAATCTGAAAGGAAACGGAAGTATGTTCATACAACTATAGTCTTAAGTAGAATGATTTCTAAATTTATGATTAAAGAAAATTAACGTAACGTTATCTAGGAATGAGAAAGATTAAGCACTTACGATTTTCTGTAAAATGATTTTAAAGGAAACGCATAATCGTCAGAGTGAGCCCAAATAATGTGGTCCCCTGGCTGTTCGGATGTAGTTTCTTTTGCCTTTCCTTTGGGATGATTTCGATAAAAAAAATCTTGTATGGTTGCGCCAACTAGTGAGGACAAAAACGGTGGCCATTACGGTACAATCCTGAATCAGTTGTGACTCATTGTGTGCTAAGCCAAAGGTTTTGATTCCTAGCGCATGAGATAACAAAAGCGTGACCACCTCTAGCAGTGGGACCACGCCTTTAACCGCCATTGTGTTGAGAGTCCGTCCCGAGCCACTTGCTGCCACCGAGTTACACGATTACCGGACCGAGGAGGAAATGTACTATGTTTGTGATACCGTACTCGATATATTTTCTGAACAGTTAAAGGATCAGGCCTATTCACAGTTTTATATTTACACATATTTAAATTATTTTTGAGCAGGAATTGAGGACATAATTAAGTCTTTTCAAGCTTAGATAATAGCTATAACATGATATCTACAATGAGCTAGCCACTCCGTTGTCGTAAACTTGAAGTCTCGTTATTTCCGTTCCCGTAGAACATTCGGGAAATCCTTTCTTAGCGGATATAAACGTCACAAAAGGACGCTACGGTCCCAATATCACGTTTCTAGTTTCAGTAATTTTGCCCAATTTTTAACAGATATACGAGTATGTATAGGTTTTTTACTAATAAGTATAAATTATTTTCCAATAAATTAACATTACTATTAGCAATTATACAATCAAAATACTATATCACAAGTTACTCTAACAAGTACAGCGGTAAGGGGTTTTATAATTACTGGCTTGGATCTGAAATAACTATAATTACTGATCCGACTCTGTCGAACTAAACTAGATGGACAGGATTAAGACGTTTACACCTATTTATTTAGCAGCAAGTTATTATTACAAATGTGGCAGGGCAAACACATGTGTTCAGAATCCATGGATTGTAAAAGCTATGAGGCAATAAACTGTCTTTAAACTTGTGGGAGAGCATGATATTTTGTGTACATAGTGAAGAGGTGCAAATTTTGTGATTTTCGAGATGTAAATTTTGTGATTTACATTTTTTTTAAATATTTGGGCACAAAATCAACACGGCTACATCTTAACGCATTTACCCAATACTCAATTTTTCGAGTTGTGCCCCTATAGTATGAAAGCTGTATTACAGTAAACAGTAATCAGTACCGTTTAGGCTCGATTATACTTATTAGCCAGTAGCCGCAATGTGTATATACCATAACAGCTTTATTGTTACTTATTGCACACATACATTAGCCAGTGTATTACATTTCCACACGTATTTATTCGGCCGTGCAAGTAATAATTACGAGGGGGTTATTACCCGTCGAGTCGATATCTCTCGTTCTACAACTATCGAACAGCGCGGGAATCGGACACGCCTTTCTCCTAGTCAGACCCGAGACAGTTATTAATGTTAATTTATTGAACAGATGTCGTCACTTATTTTACCTAATAATTAAATCTAGTTTTAGTTCGCGTTGGCAGCATTGAACCGAGAAAAAGTTATTTGAATTTGATTTTAAATTTGATGCTGAGATGTTATACTTATAATGAGTGATTTAGATTTGTATTATTGTTTATTAAATAACCTCTGCGTCACCACAATAAGAGAAAAATAGATTGTTGTTTACTATTGAAAAACTAGGGCTCCTATCTATTAACATAACCATACAACCTGTTTGTAGTAAAAATCAAACATTTATCTTCTACCGACCTTACGGCTAGTATTTTTATCGTATCGTAACCAGTAACTATTACCCAGTTATTACGGCTTTACGCTGAGAGCACTCGCTGTACTCTCGGAACGCACTGTGACGTCACATGTGTCAAACTAGGGCTGACTACAATTGGTCGGACCGTGTAACAAACAGAGGTGTTGCTGCAGAGTATTAAGTAGGTACATTATGAAGATTTTATCCAGATATTTTTAGGTCCACTCACGGATATACATTTTTGTATTCAAAATACATCACGATTATAAATTATTTGTTTCTTTTAATTACAATCTCTGTCTACGATTTACTGATATTACCTTTAAATTGCAAGCATAAAGCCGTCATGTCGTTTTAAACAATACTGACTGAGTTATAGCACGAAATCCTTAACGATTAGATTTACAAATCCAAATCAATTGACTTATTGTCTAAAACTCAACCATTAATATTCAATTGTACAGTTAATAGACAGTGTCGCAGTATTAGCATACCCAGTCGGTACTAAATATACGTCTGTCTGTCTGACCGCACCGACCCCGCATTCATACCACGTACTCGTGATTAATGCACCTAGCTCAAGGGGTCACGGGTTTGAGTCCCGGGAGAGGCATTTTCATAGATATCTGCATAATTTTAGCGCGTGGAGCAAGAGAGATTTTGTTTTTTATCGAATTATATTAGGTAGTTCCTATTAAACAATTAAAACTATTGAAGGATTGTTCCCAAGCATTTTCTTAAATACTTTTTTTTTCCTTGCTGTTAACATAAAAATATATTTACACATAATGTATTTATCATTATATAATGTTTGATCACATTATTGTTGTTTTTACTACAAGATTCGCAACTGCTACATACCCAAAACTGGTAATTCAATTTAAATAATCGATATGACAACCGTACAAAAAAAAACAAACGGCCGTAAAGATTTTAATGCATGTTTTGTGTGCGCCAGTCATAGTTGCATGTATCAGTATTGTGCTACAATGTATAATCATTATTCTACTTTTTCATTCATGTGATGTTGGTGTACCTAATATTAATAAATAATAATTAATAAATAAATAATGACAACCCTAGTGTAAAAGTTAATTGTGAAGGAGCCCTCCTGCGTAGCTCAACGCGCACGGAACCCTGCGGCGGGTGCTCTACACTGGTGACTGTTTACGCACTTACGAGAACTTCATAAGGATGAACTATGAACAAGCATAATAGCAACTCATTTCAAGATTATTCAGACTATTTATCTATATCTATATCTTACATGTCTGTACATGGAAGACATATAAGAAAAAGTATTATAGAAGACCTTTATCAATGCCATAGTACCCAAAACAATGATTTTTAGAATTGTTGTCTATTTGTCGGTTTGTCTGTTTGTCTGTGCGTTTGTGCACGCTAATTTTAGAAACGGCTAAACCGATTTCGCTGCAGTTTTCAGGAATATATTGTGACAGGTCCCACTTAACATATTGGCTACTTTTTATCCCGGTAATTTTTTTTCATCCCGGATGATTTCGACGTTTTGTTTATTCTGTAGTCCACGCGGACGGAGCCGCGGGCGTCCACTAATAACAAATAAATATTATGGTTATAATTTCCACTACAAGTACTACTACTATTATGTCCTGTGCTGATGCGATGCTTCACTAGAATACATTAGCTGCATCATATTCTTCCGTTCATGTCGTAAGAGTCGACTAAGGAACTCGGGTATTATCATCACGCAGTTCTGGCTTCCTCATTTCGGAAATACAGCCGTGTCTCTATGTATAGAAATTATTTATATGAAATCTGTAACTAAAGTAATCTGAATAATTTGGATCCTTCTTAAAATATTAGCCTAACACACCAACACCCCTGTTTCAGTAGATATGCTTAATAAAAACATGAAGCCTTTATCATGACCCTTGCTTTATGCAGGACCTCAAATAATTGTAGCGCAGATAATTGAATAATTCGTGCTTTCTCTCTCGTGTGCCGCCATGCCCCGTGATGTATGGCACGGCATACTAATTACTTGCTTCGGGACTGTTTACATTGGCGATTGGACAGTGTGTTATAGTTTTTGGGGTTTTTTAGGTTAGCAATGACCTATCTGTAAGCGTAAAGCTTTTTACACGAGAGATACAGAGTAATGTATATTACACACTTACTCTGTTCAGTATTTTAAATAGAGCTGCTGTGAAAAATTAATGTAATGAGATACTCGTATATTTCAATACTCACCTACACATGCTCTATAATGTCAAAACCGGTATTCTGTCTAAATATAGATGAGTGACAGATTCGGAACAAATCTGTTCAATAAACAGCCATTTTTTATATAATACTAGCTGACCCGGCAAACGTTGTTTTGCCATGTAAAAGGGGTTGATCCTAGAGGGGTGAAAATTCATGGTTGTATGTATTTTCGTATGCTGTATCATAAAAAAAAATTGTAAAAAAATAAAAAATAAAATTAGGGGTGGACAACCCTTAACATTTAGGGGGATGAAAAATAGATGTTGTCCGATTCTCCACCCTAACCGATATGCATGCTAAGATTTAAGAAAATCATCGAGCCGTTTCGGAGGAGTTTAACTTCTAACACCGTGACACGAGAATTATATATATATATATAATATATTTGTATAGAATGTAACCGAGTATGAAGACATCACGGGACGCTAGAACCCGCACTGAAGTTAGCAAATATCATCTTTGTCTAGATTATTCTAGAGAAGAATGTTGACCGGTGTATATAATCCCTTACCCTGAGACGTACGACTGTGTGACCGTTTACTTTGCGGCCGTAATGGTAGGTTGTGTTGTGTAGGAATGCGGTGCCGGTCGATTTACTATAGTAATTGCTTCAGATCAGAACAACTTCATAGGACCAATGTAATACAATTATCGTATAGATACATACATGTACGCTTTGATCCCAAAATTCGTCAGATCTGCAGATTACGTAGGAGTTGTATAAACTCACTGACAAATTGCTGGTCTAAGAAAACGCCTCTGAGTTCTTTAGTCGACTCTTACAACTGAAAGAGATTTCAGTGTAATCCACGTCATATTTTCTGAACATAAAAACAACGAGTTTATGACAAAATTGTTTTGTTTCAGGTATGTTTCATGCGGTTTCATGATATTAATAAAGCAGTACTATCCATGTTCGAAAAGGTGAGTTAGTACAACCCTAGAGTCCCTCATCTCTAGAAACGATTTAACGATCTCTTATTATTAATAATACTATTAAGTTGAAGCTTTTTTTTAACTTATATCATAACTAAATACATTATTTATATGATGAGAAAACATACTTTATTTTTTACGAGTTTGTGGTTTTAGTTTTTCACTGTATATTTCCCCTATAATTTTTAACTAAAAGATACATACATAATAATCACGCCTCTTTCCCGGAGGGGTAGGCAGAGATCACGGATCTCCATTTGCTACGATCCTGACACACCTCTTTCGCTTCATCTACCTTCATGATATTCTTCATGCACGCTCGTCGGTTTAGGCTACTCTTGACCTGACCTGAAAGAAAGCTTTAGGATTTCACCAATTTGATCTAAAAGATACAACCTTCCAAAACTCATGTTTCCTTATAAAACATGAATTTCATTCACAAAAACCTGCATATTGTCAAGTTAGCAGACAATTCAATTATGAAAGCAAACAGCAAGTCTTGCTTGCACAGACATTTACACCCTAAACTGGACCCTGTTACCCGCAGATAAGATGTGTTTTCCCTCACTTGACTCGGGTAGACTTTGGGCCACTTAGTGCGATTGTTTGAACGCTCGTCTGCGCGGACATAGTAACAAGTACATAAAGGAGATGTTCTTATACATTTGGACTTATCTATATAGTCACGCCCATCAATTCCAAAGTAGTTGGACAGAGTGCAAGTTCGACGTAATTTTTAACTGTTATTTATTCTATTTAAATTCCACTAGTCTCATATAGCGCCAGTTTTCGGAAGTAGAAGAAAAAATATAAGAATAAACAACTTTTCATCGCAGATCTGTTCATTCGGCCATTCCAAAATCAAGGTTGACGTAAACAAGGTCGCATTATTCCACCAGCCAACACTATTGATATACAACAATTATCATAGAAAACAGTTAGATCATTGTTAAGGTTATATTCTAATTATCGAGGTAATCTATGCACGGGTAACAAGGGAAGAGTATACTGCATACCTAAGCTGCATTGGCAGTGGCATGGCTCACAACTCCTCGTTACATCTACTTCATGATGCGATCCGACACGTGGTCACCTAAACGTGCAGTCTCACGTGGTATGTGTCAGTGTATCAAAATGTATGGAACAGCGGATTTTTTTTTTTTTCAATATTTCGGAGTTGGTCCCATAATGAAAGTTGTTTCTTTTTACCTACCTAGTTTCGTGTCAAAAGATAATCAGTACTTTTTGGTAGACCTTATATACTTAAGTACCTATGTAATACCTTATTGTCACTTCGGTACCAAATTGACCAAACGTACAGACACACACTCCATCATTACATTAGTAAGGTAATACGCATATATACCGTTGTCAGTCTGGTATACTATCAATATCTACCCACATCCCCCCTGCAATACAATACGCACTTAATATATAAAACAAATTAGGTTCATATTCAAACACCATCGATAATATCCATCAGCTAATTGCATCCCTGTTGATCCCTATTGTTTAGTAATAGCTTTAGTTACCAACAAATGTCTTTGCAAAACAACCGAAACTCATCCTTAAAATTAGAGGCATAAAGGTTCAATGAACCGCAAAGATATGCTTGTGTAAACCAAGGTGTGACAAAAAAGATTGGGTACGAATCAAGCGATTTTTCTTCTTAAGTCTTATAATATAAGGTTGGTATGAAATTCATGTGTAAGTTGGCAGTAAAGGTAACCGATACGTACGGGTCACGGGTTCGATTCCCGCTAATGGCATTGCAGTACATGCTGCGGTCAGGTTTCTGTAAAGGTGTCCAGATTAATATGGATTTTGTTCTAAAGGTATTAAGGCTTGGTTTTGGTTCTATAGCGATGAATGGATGAGATCATATTACATAACTAGTGGACGCCTGCGACTCCGTCCGCGTGGACTACAGGAAAAACATAATGTCGAAATTATCCGGCATAAAAAGTAGCCTATATGTTAAGTGGGACCTGTCACAATATATTCCTGAAAACTGCATCGAAATCAGTTCAGCCGTTTCTGAGATTAGCGTGCACAAACTCACAGACAAACAGACAAAAAATCCAAAAATCATTCTTTTGGGTACTATTGCGTTGATAAAGGTCTCCTATAATATTTTTTCTCGTATATCTTTCATGTACAGACAGCGATCCGTTACATTTTTATTATATGTATAGATTATAAAATTAATTTAAATTCTAAGCTAAGATTTTCTACTAAACTCTACTTACTTAGTTAATAAAGTAACCAAATGCTACTCGTATGTACATACTAGCTGTCAACCACGCGTTCATCCGCATGGACTACAGAATGTGTCCTTCTTCGTACTCCGTAGGTACTCCCAATACATACATACTTATGTATACCCATATACAGGCTGTAACAAAAGGGGTATGTTAAGCGAAAAGCTATGTAACTATCCCACTATAAGGAAACCATAAAATTTTTGACTCAAAATTACATGTTTATTTTTCCAGATAGTATGGAAAATTCCTACACAACTCAGGAATGTTCATACAATCTTGGAAAATAAACATGTGATTTCAAGTCTCAAATTTTGGAAATAGGTTCTCTATAGTAGGCTATTTACATAGCTTTTCACTTAACATAACCTTTCTGTTACATCCTGTATGTGTGTATGCAAAATTTCAAGTAGATTGGTTAAGTAAATACAGCGTGAAGAGGTAACAAATATCTCCAACAATATCAAATAGCAGATGACGTCCGCAATAATTATTTTTATCCACGAGTTCATCTACCAAAACCTCTCACCATAAGGCTAGTGATACACCGAGCACAAAACAATCCCGCGCTGAGTACTTCCGGGATCCTCCGATCCCGAGATCCCGGGGTCACGTGCGGGTATTAATTACGGGATATCTCGCCATCTGAGGTTGCTCCTAAGATAGGCCTTAATAACCCGCTGGAAGAAATTAATGCGCTAGGAAAAGCTACGAGTAATTAATTATATTAATTTCCATGAGCAGAAACGTTAGCTATCTATTACTTTAGTAATTATACGAAGTTATATTATGTATTATTTTAAAGCCTAACTTAGATAGGTCTCAGGGGTCTATTTAGTCTGAATCTGTAAAAGTTTCATCGCCTTTTAAAATCACTTTATTTTCACCTATAAGAAAAAGTAGCTCTGTCAGTCTCTTACTTTTTCACAATAATTCAATGTAATACTTAGCTTATCAACTATCGTAATTTATATAATCCTGATTGATGATTTTTAGTTTCGGAAAACAACCACTACAAAAATATGTACTTCTTATGTCATCATCATCAGCCTATTGCAGTCCACTGCTGGACGAAGGACTCCCCCAGGGCATGCCGCAAGACTGCCCTGGGGATATTTGCCCAATAGTCACCACGCTGGGCAGGCGGGTTGGTGACCGCAGTTTGTATTTTGGACTATGTTGTGAACACGGGAGGCGCTGCTGCCCACCTGCCGGAAATCCTTAATCGCCTCGTACGATACCCACGGGTAAACATGGGGTAGTACGAATTCTACTCTGCCGGTACCACGCGGCTCGATTCTTATGTACTTACATATATATTACATAGATAATAAAAATCTTGAAATTTTTTTGGTAAATGTACTTTTTGTTGACCCTGCTATTATCATATATTAGCAAACAAACGAATGTGTAGGTATGTGACACGTACGCACAAAATATATATCCTCAACTAAATAGTGAGTGCAAATCAGGAAGAGCCAGCACCAGCAGTCATAACAACGTAATATCTCTGCAATTATCGCGCTAGTCGCTTCACGAGCCTAACCCTGCGCCTGCCGATAAGGGCCGCAATTAGACCCGCGCCGTTACTCAGTTTCTGTGATAGCACGAGTTATGAGCATCGCGGGTGAGGTGTTAGCTACTGGGTAAGGCATAGAAGGGTATAGAAGTGATGCGTAAAAAATTGTATTGCGTAACAGCAATATCCAAATTTTTCACCGTAACGCGATAATTTTATTTATCATTTTTATATTCGTGTCTACCGATTTTTTTTTTTTGAAATATATTTTTGTCGTTATTAACAAAGACTGAACCATGACCTAAACTTCCTATAACGAGTATTTTTACATACTCGTATTCTTCCGGTTACTAACTAAACTTACAGATAAAGTCACAAAGGGAAAAGATGGTTTTTTGAGTATTAAAATGCGTCCCTAGTTTTAATTATTTATCAATAGAATATAAGGATGTTTTTAAATCATGTAGTTTTATACATATTGGAAAGCTATAGTCTAATACCCTACGATGAACATCAAATAAAGTTAAACCTTTAAACTTGTACCATACTCGTACCAGGCCCTGCCGCAAAGCAGTGGTTCAAGCTAGTCTCGATCTCAGATTGACGCCCAGAATAGATGCAATTAGACCTCTCCGATATCCGACAATATCCGTCGGTATCCGACGAAGCCATTAGACTGTAATCATTTGCAGCTAGAAGCTGGGTCAGGTATTATGGATTACTTCCTGCTTTAACCTTGTATTTATATTGTACTGTAACAATGAAAAATATATTTTCATTTAGTTATTCCTCTATGGTTATACGTCTCTTCTATGGTTAGTTACTTAGTCCATTAAAACTTCATGCATGTTAAAATTAGATTCAACAAGAGTTTTCACCTATTAAACTGCATTGCTAACTAATTAGCATTAATAGGATTTTGGGCTATCTAGGGCTTGACTAGAATATATCAGGTTAAATCTGCTTCTGTACATGTCGTAAGAGTTGACACTCAGGATTATTCTCTAAGATGATAAGTATGCAACTTGTCACTGATATTTTACGTCTAGCCGACTATGCTAAACATGGTTAAGATCTTCTTTTTGATCCTGTAGTTCAGACTACACTATTTTGGGAGGTATATAATAAGTAGGGAGTTTTGAAACTAAATAACCAAAATGATGATAAACGAAAGTAAGCAATTTTCATCTAAAATGATGGTCTCGCTTAAATAAACCTCCTCTACTTTTGCTATATAGCTATATGTACTCATGTATGTTTATACATGGCGTGTTTATGTTCGGGCCGTATATCACGCGGAGTGCATCGACGGATAATGTCCGACACCGCAGCGGGGCTGAGGCACAGTGGCCTTCAATAAGCTTTTATTCGTTTATTTTTTCTGTCTACAAAAATAATTTTTATTTTTAATTTACTATAGCTCTAAATTTAAACCTAGATCAAATTTACGTTGTTTGTACCTCGGGATTAGTTGCTCTGTCTTAATTTCTCGTTTACCTAGTTGTATATATTTACAATCTGCGCTGATGAATTTTGAGGGCGGAATTTTCGTTGATTTTTGATTTTTTTTTATATAGCTGACCTGAACTTTTGAGACATACTTACGACCATAGAGGAATAAGATGTAGACATAGAGTGCTAATGTCGTACTAACTGTTTCGATGCACCATTAAACTTTTCGGTGCCTCACAATTCCAGTCCTTGACACTTAGATCATATTAGTGTAATGTATAGTAATGTACTACATTACTAATGTACTGTAACGTATAGTAATGCAATCTAAGTGCCAAGGACTGGAATTGTGAGGCACCGAAAAGTCTAATGGTGCATCGAAACTGTTAGTATGAGATTAGCACTCTATGTCTACATCTTATTCCTCTATGCTACGACGTATTCGCAAGTTCTGATTGGTTTTGATTTTTCTGCTATGCAAAACATATTCAGGAAGCGTATCTTCTGTTCTGTATGCAAAATATTAATACCTCCAGTGTACCACGACCACAAAGCCATGCACAAATGAAAATATTTAACGAGCGTCCCGCGTCCCGGCGGCGTAAAAACTTTATTGACATTAAATCTTGATCCCGCATCCCGCGCGACACACTCGCTTTGCATGTCGCATAGTGCGGACTATTTTGCATTTTAATACAGTTACGTGTAAGCCTTTCATGTTTTGGGATTAGATATCCATTTTCATATTTTGGTTTTTTGACTATCGGAGATATATCCCATGAATACTTATGTATATATTTATGTAATTTTATCGAAGTAGATACTATTAGGGCAAATTTTTCAAAATGTAGACAGTTTCAACTAATAAATAAATTCGATGATGTCCTGCTTTAAATCTCCTTCTATATATACCTACCTACTAATTTTGTTAATATCCGAAGTATGACAAATTATCTCTTTAACTGCGTATGGTAACATGTATAAATCTTCATCACATTCCGCTCATAGGTTATTAAGAAACTCACTTTTTGTATTACTCACTGCAGCTTTATACTTGAATCAGCTGTTCCAAATCCCAAGCCAATTTTTACATGACCACTACAGCGGGGATTCTATTGACATAAAGCGCGATGTCCATTACATTCCCGGTCACGTCCCGCACCCTCGCACCCCCTCCAACCCCCCCCCTCTGTCTCTGGTCATCATTTACCTCCAGGATAATGCGTCTTTTATACCGTTGACTTGACTGACTGCGCGCATGATTGATTGTGAGTGCACTCGACTGGGAAATAAAATAATACTGGACCGACGACGAAAACCGTCGGTTTTATTTTGTGAAGATTTTTATTTGTTTTGAAAGAAAATATTGAAATTATTTTGAAAAATAATCTTACGAAGGTTTAAAGAAATTTGAAAGGCTAGTATAAAAAGAAGACGGAAAGTAGAGTTTAACACTTTCGGTGATCCTTTTACGTCCTCAACACTGCTCAATAAAGACAATTATTCAAAACATTTATAGAATATAATATACTAGCTATAATTAGCATTGGCAACTTTTTATTCATTGAATACCTGCTTTAACTTTTGTTTATAATTAAATTGGGGTTTGCCCATGAACGTATTAAGAATAACGGACAGAGTGTAGTGACTACACAGACTGAAGCACTCATAGTAAGCTCGGCAACGATATTCCATGGAGTAGGGATGAGTATTGACGCGTTATCCCTCCACACATACAAACCATAGTAAGCTCGGCGCCTACTGGAAAATACGCACACATGCCCAACGCGCCGCCATTTCGGTGCTTCAATCTTTGCAGTGACAGCATTACGTCCGTTATTCTTTATACGTTCATGGGTTTGCCAAACAAAAACTCTGAACAATGCACCTTTGGTTCCTACTTATATACTTTGACATTACGAAGAAGCGACGATCGTCTGGTATTAAATATAAATAAGCTTGCACCTGAATGCGGCAGCTGACGACACCCATTGATCAAGATTACGGGACCAGTGAAAAGGAACGTCCAACCCAGCCATCCCGCTTTATCTTACTCAAAAATCCTATAGTTATCTCTCTCCTGAATTCGGAGCCGCAGATTTCAATAGACACATTTGCGGGCACGGATTAGCACCTTTCACGGTAGAGTATTATGCAGGGATTATCTCTCTTTATAAGCAGAGATTTGAATCGACGATATCCGGAGAATACGAAACGTAATATGAGGTGATGAAGAGTTTTGAGACGACGATGGAAATGGAATCTTTAAAGAAGATATAAAAGAAATTCTTTTATACCTCTATACCAAATTAAACATACCTATTCAAACTGTTTATTTTGCAAATTTGCTATGTCATGCAATATAATTATATCCATACAAATAGACATGGCTGTGTTCCTGAACTGGGGTAGCCAGAATGGCAGACTCATAAAGGAAATCCCACAGCCACGTTTACCATAGCAGGGACAGATGTTAATGATCATTGACAAGTTGCTAGCGTATCGCCGCGCCTGAGCGTTCCTTAGTCGACTCTTACGACGTGCACGGAAGGAAATGCAGCTGATGTATTCTAGGTATATAGTAAAGCCCCGCATCAGAACGGTGTATTACGAAATCTACTTCTTATGACACCCGTGTGAGGTAATTTTGAAATTGAAGGTAATTGATATTGGATTTTATCTAGTAATTAGTAGACAATAATTGTCGAATAATCTAGCGTTAACGATAACTAACTCATGTCTAAAATGCAATAAGTATAAAATATCTTCCAGTAATAAATCTCTGACCATTTAGCCATTAGAACAGAATCTCTCACCGCCGCAACATTAACAGTATAATAAACAACGAACAGATAAAAATTATGAAATATTCAAATGAAGCCCGAAGCGGTGACAAATCGACCGCGATAAACTTTTACAACTTTCCTGTGTAATTTATTTTGGAAATAATTTTGAATTCGGTACGCGAACTAGTGCGATAAATCTTCGGCAAGATGGCGGCTCGTGATTCATTCATACGCTCTCATATTCACGCGGATGTGTGAGGATGCACCGGAATGCTGGCAGCTCAGAACTTAAGTTATGGCAGCCATGCCGGAAGATTTCAGTCATTTAGCGTTTGTGAGATTTGTTAACTATTCGGTACAAAGTGATTTGCAGTCTTTTAGTGAGGTCGATCAAAAGGTCTCTTTAGGTGCGGTTTTGCATGTACGATACTCAAGAAATGTCTTTTAAAAACTTTTTTGTCACTTCCAAAATATTTTCTATTAACACGTACTCTTAAAATAATGCTAAACGTTGCTGTGAGTTTTCCTATATGATACTGCAGTTCTAGCTACCTTAATTCGTGAACACAGCCGTGTCTATATGTATGTATGTAATATTAATAGCTACTCAGACAGAGATCTCTGCTGAATACTGCAAAGAGAATAATACTCGTAGTTTCTAATAAAATGATGGTCGAAAATAACCCTGATAGTACATAACTTGTGCTCAATAAAACATTTTACGACGGAGACCTAACTTTGTCTTGCAGACCCGGAATTACTTTCAAACATTGTTTTCAACTAAATGACGCATTCAAAATAATAGAGCAGTCGGAACTAAAGTACATAAGGGTGCCTGTAGATTAGCTTTATGATAGGGTGGAGAATATTGTAGCTTATAACAATTTGTAGTTACTAGAATAAATAACTTTAGACCAATACTATTGTTGTTGGTCATGTACACTAATTAATCATAATCAAAAATTGAATTAACATACATTCATTCATTCATTCATACAGAAATAAATTAATTTACATACTTGACAATAAATATACAGGGTATTGTTTGGTCGTCAACGTTTCCGAAAACTACGGATTCTCCTAATCATCACTAACATTTTTCTCCATGGAAGTATACCTAGGAAGTGTCTGGTTCCCAAAATATTAAAGTCCAAAGTTAAGTTTTTAGATTGCGATTTATTGCATAAATTCACGTAGACGCGTGAATCAAAAAAAAAATCAATAATTAAAATTTAAAACTGCCTATGACAATACTAACACAAACACGGGATATCATCAGATGACGAGATCATGCCAATTATTATTTGTCAAAAAAAAATTGACAAAAAAAATATCGATTCCCAGCATTTTTTTTGGCATAAACTTACTTTATTTGATGTATAGAGTATGTACCCTATATTTTGTTTTTTCTGTAGTCTACGCGGAAGGCGTCGCGGGAGTCCACTAGTAAATAACTAAAATAAATATCATGAGCATATTCTATAAGGAATAAACATGAACAAATTGTCCATAGCCGCTAGCATTCTCTATTGTTTGCTATCCTAGAAAAGTTACACATATGACATGGTTGAGACTATAATCTACCAGAACCAAACAAACATGCAGGTACCTTTACAATGCGGAGTCTTTCATAATTCATATCTGTGTGTATTCCCGCCGAATGTCGAGTCGAGACGACTTTCAATATTAATGTTAATCGCCTTACGTGACTCGAAACTCAATCATATTTCCATCCGATAGAATTAGATATCGATAATACAACTGTATACGGAGATTTTAGGGATTCTGGGTATTTACTTACGAGTAGTTGCTAATCAAAAATTGATTAAGTAAATTTTTCTAACGACCCTTCTTTAGAATATAAAATTTGAAGATTGTTCAGTCTGCTTTATCAGGTTTTTGGTTAACGCCAACAACAGGTAACCGCCGATTTAATAGTTATTTTACTACGGATTGACACAATACATTGTTAAAAATAAATTAGCTTTGACATTATTATCACCAGAATACGTCAGCTGCATCTCCTTTCGTGTAAATCATAAAAGTCGACTAAGGAATTCTGGGGAAACAACTTGTCACTGATCATTTACACCAAACGTGGCTGTGGAATCTCCCTTACGATCCTGCAGTTCTATCCATCGCATTTCAGCAATACCCATGTTATCTTTATTCTTGTTATATTTTACATGAAAAACACTTTCAGTAGAGTTTTGTCGGAAGCATGACAACAGCGCGTTACCCTCCTCTATAAAGTCGGGTAAGCTCTATATAAATTGTCGTTTATCTGTCTGTCTGTATCTTTTGTATCGCTTTGTGTCCAATTAACCTGCTCCAGTTTCGAAACTGTTCTATGATTGTCGCCTGATAAACTTTGTCAAACTAACTCTATATTTCTTGGAAGGTAGTCTATATACATACATAATATTATGTATAGAACAGAAATAATGAATAAATATGATCTATTGAAAGCCTTAAGGGGTTATATCCACTTGCGAGGCAGAAAAAACGCGTTTTTTTGTGATTTTTTTCCAAAGAGGCATTTTATTTTATACATTAATGGAAAAAATGTACTTAAACAGAATTTAATGTACTTTAACAATCAGCGGTTTATTTAAAAAAATATTGGATCCCCTAGCTCCTGTAGATGATCTGCGGAGAGACCTCCAAAAAAAGTGCTTGGCGGTGAGCAAGATATCTCTGGTCCAAATTATCTGAAAACCAAAAACCAAAAATATTTAGTTTTATAATAAATAAATACAGGTAATGATCGAAGGTCTAGTCAAAATTTTGATTTTTGACAAAATGGCGGCTGTTCAAAAAAAAAATTCAGTTTTTCATGAAAATTTTTCACTTCAAAGTGGCTTAAAAAATCGAAATTATTGTCCAAAACCTTATTCCTTCGATCATTACCTGAAAAATATATCTGAGTAAGTCGTGTGAAAATTTCAAACCGATCGGTTTAGCGGTTTCGGAGAAATTTTCCTCACCGACTCTGAAAACACGGTTTTGAGATAAACGCGTTTAAAGTTTCGGGAACGATTTACACTAAATTAAAAAAAAAAAATTCAACTTACATCGTGTCATCTATTCCAGCACCATAAGAGGAACCCTCTGCTTCGTCGTTTGCTTCCATTTGTATTATTATCTTAGGGTCCCAAACACAATATAAGTCGAGAACAAAAGGGTAGAAGCTACCAGAAACAGCTGCTACTCCGGCTCGTGCTCCGCCTACTTTCGAACGCTCGGAGACGTTCTTACTAATACGCTCATATCTCCGAAACTAATTATCGGAACGATTTGAAATTTTCAGAGAATATTCTTGAATATATGTACATTCAAAACATGAAAAAAAATCAAAATCGATTTTTTGAAAATCACAAGTGGATATAACCCCTTAATGTGTCATTTGTCGTGAATTTATCTTTTGACAATCTTTGATAATATCTTGACCTAGTGTGGTACCTAAAGAACTTGACCACTAAATCGGAAAATTATAGTTATTCTGAAAAACTCAAGTTATACATTCATCAATTGGCCAGAGATTGGAGAAGAGAGTGCAAAAACATACCCTTTATTTTCTGTCTAATAAAATATGTTTTAGATTATATATAGAAAAAACTCGACTATGTAAAATTTGGATGTACCTTCCAAGTGCCACTGTCACGACTAAGACGAATCTAATGATCCTCTTAAGCTCAATCAAATACGACAAGCCGTTTAGACTACAGAGCTTACCAATATCCAAAGCCAATGTCATATAAATACATACAAACTGACATACATATTTGACTTATTTTGACAGATAACCCATACACATACCTGTCAAAAAAGTGCCAGTTAGGTTATCCGTGGTGAAACTAAGACTACACATCGTTTAATCAACAAAATATTGTTCTACTTACTAACTTAATACACAGCCCCCTAGCCCCCTCTATATTCCCCATCCCGCGACCTCGGGATCCTGTCACTTTTATTGCCACAGACTATAAATCAGGGCACGTCATCGCGACGATATCGCGCGTGAATATGACTTCAAACGAGATTCAATCTAAACCACACGCCAACCTACCAAGACACTTTTATCAATATATTTTACTAGCTAAGATGTGCCTTTAAGGCTGTAGTGAAATGCCGTCGCGAAATGTTACTCTCACCATAGAAGGGGGTCCTGCCATGCTTCTGTTGGTCCCATCCACGAATAAATAATAAAGAGGAGATGGTATCATAAGTATCCAATGAATACAATACGTTATCATTTAATTGACTTCTACATAATATACAGGCAACTCAAGTCAACAAAAGAAAAAAAGAAGATATTAGACAGTGAAAAATTACGACAATTACGAGTAGAAGGCACAGCATGATAACCTTTTCGTGTAGTAAATATTTTGAGTTTATCTATTTAAATGTGCGCGAAACGTAGCGTTTTAGTGTGAACTGACGTTTACAAATATCTATCTAGACAACACAGTGCAGTTTAAACCAATCACTTGCATACATAGGCCTCCCAATATTAGGCTTGATTCCAGCAGTCACACTTAAACTGTCTACTACGAGTATTTTGATGTCACACACGCAACGGCCCACGACATCCTTTTTCCTCTAACAAACGTGGTTAGGTCACCTCCTGTATGTATTTCCTTTGCGTCGTTGGTCCCGTACACATTTTATTTATGGTTACGTGTGCATCCAATAAAAACGCCTGTAAATTTCGCACTTTTATTACCGAATTGTAGCACGAGATAGTTTCCTGTTTTGTTGAGATTTTATTTGACGACTGCGCCTTCTTATTCATGTGGTTAGTAAGAGAACCTGCAATATTGTAATTTTTGCCAAAAAATAAGGATAGAGTCTCCTTAGCATTTTTATTATTTAGAAATTTTAAACATCGGTCCTCCACTTAACTATTAAGCTTTACTTGCGCGAAATCCTATGTGTAATTTTTTCGCCGAACACAACGCATAATCTGCTGTCTTTTTTAACATAGATGTTGTCTGCATTACGTTACCAATTTATTTAAAATCAAAAGAGTAGGTAAAAAAAGCAGATATAAAATGTTATTAATAAAACTTCAGATACATAATAGGTATTAATCCTATTCACTATTGAACGAAATTAACATCTCTACACAATATACGAGTATGAACGCTGTTGTCACTGAGCATGAAATTTTCAATTTTAATAAACGTATTAAAATACTTATAGGTCTGTACCAACGACAATAAGAAACAATTTCTTCCCAACAGGCTATCTATCAAGTAATTAAATAAGAGTTAAATGGATAAAAGCTCAAGAAGCCTTTCAAATCATAATGAATATCACACAGCGGCGTTATAAAATCTAATTACTGCTATCATTTTGGCGGGAATTTAACATGGAGTGACGTCATAACTCGCGTTAATGGTGGCGTCAGGCAGGCTTTGTTCTGTAATCAGTGAGCTCGGTGCTGCCGATAGCACATTGTACAAGAATTTAAGAACACTGTCAACGGTGCAAATTAAGTAAGCATTACGATTCCAGATGCGGCCTAGGTTGTTATGCTATGCATTATGAGTAAACTACATTTCGAACGTAACTTCGTGGGATTCGTAGGGCAAACAAGGAAATAATTTTTATGTCCTATTAGCAAGGCATTATACATAATTTAGTTATGAATTTGGATACCCATTCCTTGGTAATGTGAGCTTGGCAAAGATATTAATCCCGTAAATAATGGGATCAGGGCGAGAAGATAAAGAATTTGGATGCCGAAAAAGATTGATATTTCGAATTTCGAAAGTGTAACTTATTTGTGATAAGAGATCTTCTACAAATATTTTACTATGAGTATATTCAAGTAAATAATTTAATAATTAAATCTGACATCATCGTTCACAATGAGATGTGCCTCGTGAAGAACGGCTTAAAGGAACAGCGTAAATTAACCTACTCATACAATTTCTCATCACAATGAAAAATAACTCATTATGAATTGATTTATAATGTAATTACTATTGACATCTTGTTACATACATACAGGCTGATTTTTGGTCGTCAACGTTCCCGAAAACTACGGAATCTCCTCATCATCACGATCATTTTTCTCCATGGAAGCAAACCTGGGAAGTGTCTGGTTTCCAAAATATAAGGGTCCAAAGTTGAATAATAGACTGCGTTTTTCTGCATAAATGCACATAGACGCGCGTAGCAGGATTTTTTCACGAAAAATAATTAATATTTATCTATAAAAAAACTAACATAAACACTAGACACTATAAATTTCGCACGACCAAGGAATTTTAAAAAATTTTTCCCAGCATTTTTTTTGGCATAAACTTACTTTATTTCATGTATAGAGTACGTACCCTTCGTTAAAGGTGGCCACAAAAAAACACCCTGTATACACTATGCATACAGGATGTTTTTTGGTCGTCGACGTTCCCGAAAACTACGGAAATCTCCTCATCATCACGATCATTTTTCTCCATGAAAGCATACCTGGGAAGTGTCCGGTTCCCAAGATATTAGGGTTTAAAGTTGAGTAAATAGACTGCGTTTTTCTGCATAAATGCACATAGACGCGCGTAGCAAGATTTCATCACTAGAAATAATTAATATCTGTCTATGAAAAAACTAGCATAAACACTGGACACTATAAATTTCGCTCGGTCAATTAATAAAAAAAAAATATAAAAATTTACAGCGTTTCCCAATGTATTGTTTTACTCGGGTGATTTTTTTTTCATTTCTTAATAATATTTATTATTCTCAATCCTTACTTTTCTTACGATTATTTCATAATTTATTTTAGACAGAAGTGATCTTAAAATAAAGTCCATAGACACAGGCAAGAATCGCTGACGTCCATTCCTCGCACCGCCTCCTTCTTAATCGAGTATCTCATCTTTTGTGCGCTTAAAGCTGCTCCTCCCGGCAATTAGCTGCAGGCTCCTGGAGAAGGACACAGAGCTTTCTGTCATGCTTTCATAATGCATTATGTGTAAGTATATATATTTATTATACAATTATTTTTATACAATAGTATCTGTCCCCGCCTTTCGAAACGTGGCTGTGGGATCTCTATGAGCTTGTAGTCTGGCTAATACATTTTATGAACACAGCCGTACCTATATTTATGTACGTAAATAAATATCAGCTGCTTCTCTTCTCGGGCATACTGTACAAGTCAGTAGAGGGACAAGAGCGTCTTGGTGTTTTGTAGGCGATGGGCTGACCACCTGTCACTACTAACCGAACTTGTACATCTCAACTATACCCTCAAAATTGGTCAGAAGTGGCACCATGTGGTTCCACCGGCCCTTGGTGCTCTGCTAACCCCATAAGGGATAAAGGCGTGATTATATGTATGTAAATAAATATCAACTCACAGATTTGCCTAACCAAAGAGTAAACTCTGATTGTTTCTATGATTCCTAAACTTTTGTATTGTTAGTATCAAAAAAAATTATAATATTTAATGTGGTAATCATATCAATATGTCCATGCCGTGTTTTGATCCCTAAATATTGGGTTAAAGAGAAAAACAGTTTCCTTAGCTCTACTTTCTATTCAATTTATATTATTCACCAAAACAATTCCAGTTAAAATTTCCGTGACCGCGAAACAATCGCAAACGTTGATAGTTAACTATCCGTTACTCGTTAGCGACAGAGTATCGCGACGTGTTGGTCACGACTGCACGTAATGGTCAATCAAAGTGAAGGACTCATTTATAGGTGCGACCAGTAGGTTGGACTGATCTGGAGGAAATTTCAACGTTCCAAGGAAAGATACTCTTATATGTTTAATCTCTGTTGACCTGCGCTGATGTGGGCATTACGAGTATTAGAATACATCAGCTGTATTGTGCATGTCTTAAGAGTCAACTAAGGAACTCCGGTGTTTTTTCAGGCGATGAGGTGCCGATAATTTACATATGCTGAACGTGGCTGTGACATCTCCTTCATGATCCTGCGGTTATGGCTACCTCGATTCAGGGACACAGCCGTACGAGTATATGTATGTTTGTATGTACATCTTTCGTTGTTCAAACGAACAAAAAATATACTTGAATCCACAATGAAATCATCACAACCTTTCATAGGATCACTAAGCTATTTATACAAAATTCTACACTTAACCCTTGTTAGAGCAACAATAAAAAAGCTCGACACATCTATTTCCTTACAAAGCATTCCGCGGCCGGAAATATATCTTATGGCCGCATAAATTATTAAATTATAATCTGTCCAAAGCCGGCGGTGTCACCGGGCTCGAGATAAATCCAGTTGCCATAACAAGACCAGACAATGTACGGATATAAAGATATGGAGAGGTTTGGTATATGCCTATTATTTCGAATGTGATATATCCCCAAATTAGGGTAGACTAACTACAATAATGTCTCGAGTACTAGATATGACTAGGTGATTATTTGTTCATGAATTGGAAGTATGCAAATTGACGCTACTCGTAGTAGCATCGAGAATTTCTGAAACTAAAAATGGCTAATTACTTCTTCTAATGACTCGTTATGCGTATGCCAATTTTTATTAGTTTTAATATACTTCATAGTCACTAGTTAAGTTCCCTGGAATTTTCTAGGTTTTATTTCCATTTTTCTGGTCGCCTCTGTTTATTCTGGCTTACGGGAGTTGCAGTGGCAAGAATGAGTGGTGGGCCAATCCGGGGTATGCATATTCCAAATGACAACAATATTTTTCAAGACATTTCGCCATGAAAACACATCACACAGACTTTAAAAAAACACGCTAGTCTCTACTTAGGAAAGATACAGAGATAGTAAATGCAGTATTTTCTAGCGCATTGCTCTTGTCCCTTGCACCTTAACAGGAACATATATCAGATGCGCCCTCTATCCATCTATGCGCGCGACACAAGTCACTATTCCGTTAATTTGACACTCGTTATAAAAATATGACACCAGCAGCACATAAACATAAAGAATCTATGACATAATGAGCGACATAGAGAGAGGAGGATGTAGACAACTTGTTTTATTAGACTACGACTTTGATATACATATGTACTCGTATTTTTGTAGATCTTTATAAAAATAATTTGGGTATTCGAAAATTAATTTGGATTTAAATTTATTTTTAAATGGTTTCAAGCTATAAGTTTGATATAGAACTATAAAATTTCTACCAATTTTCTAAAATATTAATAGGTTTATTAACTGAAGTTTAGATATATTGTTAGCAATAAAACTTAGGAGTCGAGTGTTTTCTTCTTCCTTTGAGCCCAGAATATCCTCAGTAACTATCGTCCATTCGCTTGAGCGCGCGAAACTACCTCGCTTGAGTACAATCCAGTAAAAATAGGAATTGCTTCCTCGTCATAGCGATAATATAAACTCTATTCGTTTACATATAAATTTAACCTCCTAAAAAGAAAAAACATGAAAATTAGACTGATCAAACCGCCTTTTAAAATTAGGCAAAAAGTGACCAATAATTATGAAAAAACAATAAACTTTCAGAAATATGTAACACTAATACGAGTAGCTTCAGTGCGGTGAATGATAGTAAATAAACAAAAATTAATTGACTTGAATTGCTTGCAATGCGTAAATTGGGTAAGACTGCTAGTCTATAAAATAACTTGTCTATACCATGCGGGTTTCTCAGCAAGTTAATTTCACGCCGCTCCAACTGCGCCCAAAATAATCCCTCAGATTACAGTTATTTATTATTATGGAGTGCTAGTTAGCGTTGTTTGTCCCGGGAAAATTATCCCGGGATCGTGGGCGGGACGACCTGTGAGTCTTGTCGATTTATTTGGAAATATCAATGGGATTAATTAGTTAATCGCTGACATCAATCTAGATAAAGCTACCAGAGGAACATAAGTCTTTGTTGCCTAACTTGAACCTCCTTATGAGGCTGGTAGACTAGTTGAGGTAAATGGTTTAGGAAATAATAATATTGATTCTACCTTAGAAGAACCAAAAGCTTGATATATGTACTACGTGAATTTGCGATATCTATCCGTTCTAGATCTGTGGTATAAAGACACATTATTATTTGTAACCTATATTCAAATTAAGCAAATTATACCAAAACCAAGTACTAAATCATAGTTCTAGTAGCAATTAGTTAGCTTTAGTTTAAATCAAATATATTTATGTCACGTATATTTACGTCATAGATACTCTATGATATCAAAGTTCGTAATAAAATATTTTCTTGTTTTATAATTATGTCTGAAGTTACTAATTACGAATTAATTTTGAGACGTAAGTCATGATTATTTATTAGATTTGACTAAGATTAATTACGAAGACTCAGGAATTTTGTCCCAGAGATAAGTGGATATTAGATATTTTTAATATTACTTATTTGCTTTACAAATAAATGACACTCTAACTCGTATTTAAGAGCGAAAATCTATAATTTCGATTACTTAAAGCATAAATGGAAAAATGAATAAAGCTGAAAGAAGCTTTTGTCATTTTCCAGCGCCTTATTCACTCTATTATATGTAGACGTATGGATTTGTACCCTAAAACTGGTAATATAATCAAGTTGAACGCATTTTTACGACCAGTCTGGGATCACTTGAACAATAAGACAGTTTTTAAGGTCGGTTCATCGCCCGCGTATTCTGCACTGCTGGTGATTTCAGTTTTATTTCTGTGAAAAATGGTAATATCGCTTGTGATCTGTTTCTTTGTCGGTCAGTTTTAAGTTGCAATAACTTTGGACCTTATAACGATATTAAAATGCTTTTTAATATGAGTATTCTACGTAATTAATACAAAGTATGTATTTTATAGCATGGACCTTGGTGTCTTTTTTTATGCTCAATTTTACGATAAGCGATTATCTAAATGAGGTTTAAGAGCTTATAACCTTCGATCAAAGCTTATAACGCATAAAAGCGTATATTTTATCCTACTGCACCAATAGGATACGTTATATTTTCAAGAGTATGTATGTAAGTTTGTACGCCCTATATAGGGCCTAAACAGATTGAGAGGCATTCGTGAGAATGACACTCTATGGTAGATAAATGGTAGGTATGTAAATGATGTTATTTTCATAGTATCCTTAACATACAATTTCAATAACCTTACAAGTAAAACTGTAGGTAACAGCACGTATACTAAAAGTCCAGAAGGTCATCTTGACTGATATTACAAGCTCTCCCGCACGCGGAGAAATGTTCATCTCGGAATTAAATAATGGAATTCCCGGCGATTATGAAAATTCTATGAACGTGTTTTAATTTTTCATGCGAAAATTTCATTTCAGAGACTATAAAGTTCATTGACCGGTTTATGAAGTTCTGGGCTGATGTGGTCCTCTGTGTTAAGGGAGATCCTACATGGTTAGCATTGCGGGGACAGGTATAAATGATCAGTGACAAGTTTGCTACCCGATCTGCTAGTTTGCTAGCCGATCTGCTAGTTTGCTAGCCGATCTGCTAGTTTGCTAGCCGATCTGCTAGTTTGCTAGCCGATCTGCTAGTTTGCGCCCAGCTGTGGGGAAGTACTTGCGACTCCACCTTGAATATCATGCACAGAATGCAAAATGGCATTTTAAGAACCATCTGAAATGCACCATGGTTCATTACTAACACGGAAATCCACGGAGCTCCGAACATAAGTACTATTAGGGAGGAATTACAACTTATAGGGAATAAGTATAAACACGGCTGGAAAATCACCCAAATAACTTGGCCACTGCCTTAGCAACTATCAGCTACACTAAACGCCTGAAACGCCATGACATTAAGAAGAGAACAAATCTGCTTATAGTTTAAGACTGATTGCAGATAATCCAAAAAAAAACCTACCCCCTATACCTACTACATGGGCTATAATTTTAAGATCACGCAGGCAATCGATACGAAATCACAAGAAAATAAACGATTAAACAGTGGACAGCACGTTTTTGCTATCTCTATTAAAATTTCATAACTGGTTGCAAATAGCTGACGCGTTAAATAGGCATTGGTGACGTGAAACGAATCGCACTGAACATGGAGCCATAAATGTAGATATAAATGTCGCATTTCAAATCTTATTATATATCAATCTATCTACACTAATATTATTTAGAGGAAAACTTTGTTTGGTTTTAATGAATAGGCTCAAATACTACTGAACCGTTTATAAAAATTCTTTCACCATTAGAATCCTTATTGGACCTGGATGAACATAGGCTATAAGAATTTCCCGATATGCCCACGGGAAGGCGACCAACGGGAATTCTATATTTTTTACGAAAACCGCGAAGCTGAAATCGGGCATATATGTTCATTGGAGACAGCGAGGGAGGACTAAAAACGGATTTCCCAAAATTCCCACGGGAAGGGGACCAACGGGAATTCAAAATTTTCACGAAAACCGCTATACACATGAAGCTGAAATCAGACCTGTATGTTTATTAGGGACTGTGAGGGAGTACTAAGAACAGATTTCTTGAAATTCCCACGGGAAGGGGACCAACGGGATCAATTTTTATTACGAAAACGGCTACACATATGAATCTGAAATTGGTCATATATGTTCATTAGGGACCCCGAGGAAGTACTAGGAACGAATTTCCCGAAATTCCCACGGGAAGGGGACCAACGGGAGTACCAAATTTTTATGAAAACCATTGTACCTACATATGAAGTCGTAGCTATGTACTGATATGTACCGAAGCTAAGCGAAGGCGGGCCACTATTTTATTATAAATCAGGCATTACTATTCGAAAGTTCAAATCTGAAAATAGTGTTCACACACCACCGGGCCCTACACCCTCCGCTGACCCTCGAATCTAATGACTCATTATTGTGATTACAGGCTACTACATAACAGTCGAGTTAAGAAACCAGATCACAGTCAAAATTAGCGAAAGGTATTCCAAACAGATATTTAGAGTGCGGTATCCATACACATCTACATTCATGCGTGCATCCGACCAGTAACGTTACGATTTACGCACGGTTTCTCTACAGCAAGCACTGTAGGACGTTTCGTTCGTTGACAGTTCCATTTGTATTTTTTTTTTTTGCTCTTTTGCAATTTAGCCACCACCGTCAATTTATGAGATTTTAAGGTGATACGGTATACAAAAAGCGGTACTTAGGTTATCCAGATAATAAACGTATTATTTCAAAATTAGCAAGGAATGTTAATATTCTGAAATTATGAAATTCGGAATCTGAAAAAGTATGTTTTTATTTATGACTAGTGGACGCCCGCGACTCCGTCCGCGTGGACTACAGAAAAAAACTAAATGTCGAAATTATCGGGACAAAAACATTTTCCCGAGATAAAAAGAAGCCTAAATGCAATGCCTAAATGTTAAGTGGGACCTGTCACAACATATTCCGGACTACTGCATCGAAATTGGTTCAGTTTCTGAGATTAGCGTGCACAAACGCACAGACAAACCGACATAACGACAAAAATTCCAAAAATCATTGTTTTGGGTACTATTGCGTTGATAAAAGTCTCCTATAATGTTTTTTCTCATATATCTTCCATGTACAGACAGCGAACCGTTACATTTTATTAGAAGAAGGTATTTTTTATTGTAATTTACTTTTTAATGACATACAATAAAATTAATGTATCTATGTTATTTCTTTTTCGGGTACGTAAATAAAAATCATAACAGTAAGTCAATACAGATACTATAGTTGGTAAGTCTGCATGAATAATTTATACGAGTATTTCTTCGAGTCACTGACTAATATTAGGTTCGGTGTATTTTGTAGAATTTATCTATTTTTATAGTTGAATTACTCAAAATAATAAAAATAATTACACATAATACCAAAGAAATAATCAACTTTTGCTTTGGAATTATTCAGCATAATCATAGCCTAACTTAACGCACCAGAAGCGACATTCAAACATTCATTGCATGTACGCAGTACGTAGGTACTTAATCTGATTCATTGAAAGAATTTTACTGCACACATGACATTAGGGCGAAGAGGGGGGGATCACAGGGGGAGTACAAGACAGGGGGAGAGAGGGCATAAACGATGTTGGCTGAGATGTGATCGGGATTATTGATGACCAGTCTATATTTACCTGCACACGATGCTAGGGGAGCGAGATAAAAAATGTAATCTAATAAAATTCGTTTACCGTTTGATTTTCTTCGTGCAGAGTGTGGAGAGTTGAAAGGTTACCTATGTTAAATATGTTGTACCGTAGGTATATAGTATTGATAAGTAGTTGATTATATTCGTTTGAATGATCCACGTACTTTTAGGTGACTACAGTTACATTACAAGCGTTTGGTATATAAGCCGTCGTTACAAGTGTCAATATGGGATTCAAAAAATATTAATTTTTAAAAAATAAAATAATTTTTTTAATTACACTTAATGAAAAATGTCTGCTTCACCAATCCCATTAGATATTAACGACATCTGAGTGCACACTAAAAAAGGAATATGAAAGCATAAAGTCACAGGAATCGCAATGTTCGAATTTAACGTAAAATCAGAGCACGTGTGAATGTGCTGCCATAAATACGTACGGCTATTTAATGAAAGCGCTCTACATTGCGGGCGAAGTGCCACCATTTATTTCCTTTTCAATAAAAACAACGTGGTGTAACGTCGATGTAGTAAATTGTCTGAATGTTTGTGTCGCTCGTGGGATGTGGTGAGACTCATGAATAAATTAGTACTTTATTAGTATTAGTAGAAAACCGTTCACAAGATTAAGTATGACATTTTATTGTGTTTATGTTATCCTATTAGTATAATTTATATGACTACAATATGAATTTATATGTTTTGCTTTCATATATTAATAACTGTAGCTTCATAAATAAGTCACAGAATAGTTAATATACAGTATAGTAAAATAATGTCATATCCAAGATGCTTCATCTTTATAATGTTAGTACAACTATTAATACAGGTAATCCATTATTATAGCTACACAGCCTATAATAGCAGTTCCTAAGTTTAATTAGTGTAGGGCAGGATGATGGAAAGGATAGCTAATAACTATAGCAGTAAAATGACCCCTACAAATGACTCGTGACTTCTTAATCTCTACTACACCTATACCCAACTACCGGCAATATAAGACGTAATGAAACGCAGCTAAAGATTTACCAAATAATTCCTATAACTGCGGCGCTAGTTGTTCAATGTATGGCAACATAACTGCATACAAGATATGTAAGTTCCGAAAATGCTCACGGGCACTATTCCATGAAACGTCTACACTAATGTGAGCCATCAATAACGACCGTCCCCGAGGAGCGACGGACACGAACTGATTTGTAATTTCACGAGGGGGCGTAATTGGCTGCTTTGAAGACTAAGGATTTGTCAGCATCGACAGGATCCACTGCAACCCGACACGCGTGTCATTGTGATGTGACGACTCTGGGGACACCTACTCTGTGTACGGTTGCAAAGAGTTTACGTTACAATAGGGTATATTTTATGGCCTTTGAAAAGGTGTTCTGTTATCCTTGTATAACGTTACGGCAGTTTGTTTTACGCCTGTATCGTATACCATCTAAAATACACATGACTTTGTTATCCAAATAACAAACTTAGCACTTCAAAGGATTAATAACTTAATTAATCACTCCCCCTTCCAAATCAAGTTTCATTGAAATCGGAACCATAACGACTTCTCATTCAATAAAACCAAGGCACTATTCAGTCCTTTCATAATTTATTAACCCCTCATAAATCAAGTATGACGCTTGATGCTATCAATAAGTCAAAAAGCGCAAATTGTAAGTTCATTAAGGTTGAAGTTGGCGCCCCCTAGCGGAGACAATCAACTTTAATGGCAAAGTGTTGATTACGATTACCGAGTTGACGCTCTGCGGATACTTAATCTGTGGTTGATGGGACGAGTTAATCACCAATTTTATACAGTGTATAAGTATTATTTCCAAAAAGTCTCATGAAACTTTTCACTGTAGTATTTTAATAAGCTTACTTTATCCTGTGCTAATGTCTTCACTAAGGACTTCTCTAAATACTTCACTAAATACTTCAGCTCCTGCATCTCTTTCAGTGCATGCCGTAAGACTTGGCTAAGGAACTAGGGCATTTTTTCAAACGATAAGCTAATCAGTGATCATTTGATCCCCGCTTTAATATATGAACGGCATTTAGTTAAAACTTACTTAAAATTATCTTCTAAACGGTATCTAACGGAACACATTAAAGAAGCAGCTCCATAAAATAAATAGGGCAATTGTGCTTGTACAAGATACAATCTTGACGAGCCCTCGGGCTTCCCTTTGTGGGCTGACGTATCGCTGCAGCCCGACGTAAGCCCTTAACTAGCGATGACTATCAAAGGCCCTAATGAACGTCACTGGTAATAGGGCCCTCAATTGTGTCACTCAAATTAAAACTGATGACTATTTTTTACCACCACGTGTTGTTTTTGTCATTTAACTTTCACTCCACTTCGAAACCAATGTTCTAATTTAAGTTACTTTAAAATTCCTGAGCATGATTTCCTGGCCTTTAATTTATACAGATTCTAATATATTTGTTTAAATGTGGATACATTAGTGTCATATAACAAAATTGAAATAGCTCCTGCATATTTTCCAATGAGTGGCGTGCAAATGTACGTTACAACCATGGAGAAGAAATAAAAGAGGAGTAGCAGCTAAGTATATTTTCATACAAAAATAGTGTGCCGCGGAGCGGAGGTGAAGTATGGGACGAGGGGAGCATTGAACACTGTAGCTCTGCCCATTTACATAGAAACCACCTTTTAGTGACGAGTCAAACTACTTGCTCATTATTAATATGGTTCAAGATTGTTTTACTAGTGCAACTCATCGCTAGATGGCAATATTATACAACGTTTAGTAAAAAAAGTACCCTGATAAAAGCGCTCTAGTGTCTTTGTAATTTTAATACGGTTACATTTTGGAGCACAAGCGTGTGGTTACAGCTACTGCGTTACACTGGCGCTGAAGCTCCGCCCCTATCATGACGTCATGGCCTCACGATTGCCACACGACTCACTTCATAGTCCCACCTCCTCTTTTATACCTTCTTTAGTCAAATTTTAGTATGTAAGCAAAATGTCCTAATAATATTTTTTAATTGGAATAACAAAATGTATGAATAGTATACAAACAGAAACGACGAAATTATTTCATTCTATTCACAGTATTAAGATACAGTAATCATTGAAGAAGTAATATTTTCTTGTTCAGAGATATTATTTAAGTACCAAAGAAATATCCTCGTCCGTCAAAAGTTATTGAAATACATAATGAGCTCAGCAGATGGTCCGACAGAAAAATAATGAAATAACAAAAGATTAATTTCTCTCCGAGTAATATCAACGAAAACAATCTATCTTTGATGTCCGTATTTTTTCATCCTCGAATAGATTTACAAGATCAAAATTGAATCCTGATCCAATTTTATTGTAGTGTTTGTTTACTTACTTTATGAGGTACTTATGTAAACATTATCTCATCTGTTGAAAAGTGAAGAAATTGTCAAAATAAAGCAAGCTCACCAAGCTCCACTCGTTTTTCAATGACCCCAGATTTTAGAAGTAAGATGTCGTTATGTATTGCTTTTAGCAATGTCTCGCTTCTGTGATAGAAACCATCTTATCAAAAAACCTCATGGCTATTATATGCTTCAGGGAATAATAATACCATTTTGCACAGTTAGTTGTTTCACCATTAATAGCCGGTATCCGTAAGATATGAATATAAAGCCATTAATAAATTAACTTTCCTAGTATTTTATAAAAACATTGTTTTTCATAAAGTTTATCTTGAAATGTTGTGTCTTAATAACATTTGTAGCTCATTACTGCGACGTCTCCATCTGTAGTGGTCCAATCAGACGCGCCCTCGGGCTGCAGACGTTCCAAAGGCTTTATACCTAGTCTCCAAACCTAGGCGCTAGTATCTCTGTAAATCTAACACTGTTTCACATATTTTATTTAGTTCTTTAAAAATCCGTGGGCCGTTGTTACTCAGAGTGATTGCCGGACCTTCATTGTCATTGACTCGGCCATTTCTCATTATTTTCTGTATCATTTTTGTCTAATAATGCTGAGGTATTATAGAGAATATGCTGCCTGTCTGCTGAATGCCCACTCTTAATTATCCGACTATGCTAGAAAGAAGGGTAATGTTTTTCGAGTAAATGTATGTATGTATATTTTTAGCTTAAACAGCTTGTCGCATTAGAGCTTGAGGCTTGGGTATAAATTATAACGTAGTCGGGTTTTCATTAGATTCTATTGCAAAGTTTAACATAGCATGCATGTTTTAGCACCTGGCATGGAAAGAGGGTTAATTAAGATGCTATGTATGATTTCTTTGTATGAACTTGAAAAAACCTTGAGTCCTACAAATCTTCAAAACTTGAGTCTTCAAAACTGTCAGAGTGTAAGGATCAGGCGACCATTGATAAAAACTTCCAACTAACTTACATGGTAAGGCTCTACGAAGTCTACTAATTAGTCTAAATAGTTTGTCCGATGTCTTGACGTGTCGTTACGACAATATGAGAGAGGTCTTCGGTGATTGACGACGTGATTACTGCGACACGCTACGTGCGAATTAAGGGGAAGCTTTATACTTTACTAATATGTATTTATTATATATTCTTATTCTTTACTGTATACAAGTTTTGTATTACAAGACATTACAGTAATTACCTATAGAGAAAAATACAAAAGACAAACATACAAAGGCTTGCTTATCTCTACAAGTAAATTCTTGCGGCATGTATTTATACCTATAATATGGATACAAAATACTTTTAGGTAATACATAGTTTTAATATAAGGTTTATTAATTTAAGTTAATTATTAAAATTACCTTTTATCTATCTTTTACATACTACCTACTTCTGTATTCCGATAATCAAGACCATAATAAGTATATTATATTTGCATTTAGTGATTTAGGCGAATTTATTGAAAATAATTAATAATGTTTAATATTAACCAAGATATGGCATCACAAGGATCATTATTAGTTATATTATATTTATAGGAAGCTAACACACAAAACTAGCAATTAATAATAGAACATAACTTGCGATTACGGTCTAATTTAATTTTAAACAATACCAGATGTTACGATCACAATAAAATTCAGCCTAAATTACAAATAAGTGGCGCGACTTCGCCTTAACCCTTAATGTCATAATTCGCTGGTGACAGAAAGTGGTGTTAATGTATCCGGCCCGTGTGCGCGCGCCCTAATCCGAATTTGATTGCACCTCACGTGTGCTCACGCCCTTAGCGATCGTATACCATTAACTTGAGATCAGCGATTCATTAAAAAGTATTTATTTTGCACTTACATTTTGAAATATACCTTTATTATTAGTGTGAAGTTTCGTTGGTTTATTTTTTTAGGACACTTTGTTTCTATTACGTGTCCTTTATTTTGATTGAAGCATAGTTTGAAATTAACCTCTGTCCTTGATAATCATAATAAATAATTAGGACAGAATTTGTTTGTTCGTTTGTAATCTCTTCCCGTTAAAACTACACCACTGAATTAAAATAAAACTTGGTACATTTATAGAGCCTAAAAAAGCCCACAGCCCTTTTTCTACAGTCTATGCAGACGAAGTCGCGGACAGTTGCTTCTTATTTTCATGTTTATTCCAAATTCATGTTCATATTATTATTAAAGTTGTCATGACGTAAGTATAATAAACACGTTTTAGTTTATTATCAAGTCTAATATAAATTAGTATTATCTACTTAGATCAAGTACGAGCACTACTAATATATTAGTCAGAGAATAGGAAAGGTTTAATATATTAGAATAACAATAATTTGCCAAGACAAGGCGCCGGTAGCGGTACACACGTACCTACTAGAACAACCAGTCTACTTGAGACATAGTTTATCAAATATGACAATAGTTAAAGCAAACATGCAGTAGTGTAGTTTGAAATACATAACATACAATCTTTGTTTAGTATACCTATAGTTCCATGAATATGAGAATTATTACGAACATATATATAAACACGGCTATATTCCCAAAATACGGTATACAGAACTGCTGGATCGTAAAAGTGATCCCACAGGCACGTTTATCTAAGCGGCGTCAGTAGTTAATGATCAATCACAAGTGGTTAGCTTATCTTCAGATAAATTGCCCGATTTCTTAGTCAACTCTTACGGAAGGAGATAGATAGAGGCATCTGATATATTCTAGTAAGCGGGGTATTACTCAGCACAGGTCAACGTGCAGTTATTTCTTATTGTAAACAAATAACCAAATCCAGTGAAAACAGCGTGCTCCATAGTACTCGTACCTACATATTGCACAGTGCACACATAAGTCAATAATCGTGTTAATACTAATTATCTACATCGTTAGTTTATACTATGAGCGTAGCCTCGGCTCTTTAGCCTATATGTTGGCTAAACAAGGGCTCCTGATGGCTGGCTAACTTGTTTTGTCAACATTGCTGAACGTGTTTCACTCCAAATGGTGTTTGTTCTCACTAGAATCGATAAATAGTATAAATAGACTATAATTTGATAGAAAACTTAGAGTTGTCAAATTATTTCCATTAATAATAACCCTACATGTTTTTATTATACAGTTTATTGTAGTAAATGCGAACTTAATTATTATCAAATTAGACTAGACTTATTATGGAGGAAGCACGTGTCACAGTGATCTCATCGTTTAGTCAATTTAAAAATATTTGGGCTATTTGCCAATCAATGATTCATTAGTATCAGGTTACTTTTTAAGTGGCTCATTCTAGTCCTCAAATACCAATTAGCTTCTTTTTAAGTCATAGGTCATTATAGAGAAAAAATGGCATGTATTTTTTTTATACAGCTATCGTGAATTTTATTGTGAATATAATATTTCTGTGGCTTTGTTAAGCCACAGTGTAAAATTATACCGTGTCGTTATCAGTACATGTTCTTCTCACTATTTCAAAGGAATTAATTACTTTTTGGTTTCAATAAAGAACTCATGAGTAGGTACATTGTTTACCTGTAATCCGGGAAAAAAGATAACAATAACTTACAGTGGCATGTAAACATAGAGATTATTATACCTACTGCAGTCTAATTACCGACTGCTCTGCCAATGATATACTAATGAACTTAACCAACGACTACAGACAGACCTCCACACCTCCAACTACACCACACTTACGGACAAGCCAATCTGAACTTTCAGCTTTTGACAAAACTATGGCTATAAGACGACCCAATAAGCAGTTACACCCTCAGTTGCAAGTAGAATGGGGCGGCTGTACATCGCGCTATTTCAATTATGCCTCCCGCTGCAGGCATTTCTTGCTAACCGGTATTGTTAATTTTGTATTTCATTGCTGGTTTAATTTTATTCCGTGCAGTCTCTATAGTACTTGGCAGGCAATGGGTGTTGTACGTGGCGTTATTTACCTTACGTTTGATAGCGTGGTGGTGAGGCTAGGTGTCTATTCTCAATTAGGTCTAGGATCACGGCCTCGTAGGGTAGTCTGGCCTGTGACCTAATGATCCTGTAGGCGGAGGATATCCATGTCTAGGAAGTAATGAGGATAATTGTGTCAATTGACATTCCTGAGAGTAATGATGTCCGATAGTCAGTCGGACAATTAGCAACAGCGACAGACGGAAGCTGCGTAATGAACACAATGTTAGTTAGGTACTCGTACATGTATCCCGATTTTGGATAGATGAACTGAATTTGAGTAAATTTTAAGATAGACGTATAGCAAAATAATGTATGTTTACTTTTATTATATGCTTTATTATCCTGAGTTAAATTTAAATGTATATTCCTATGAATATGATCTGTATATGTACGAGTTTTAGTACACTTTTTCGGGTAACAATAAAGCTTACAAGAACATTCTGTCGACTACATTTGTACATCTATTCTCTAATAAGTCTTATCCCACATATAAATAGGGTTTCAGCGAATTAGTCTATGTTCGGAGGACTGATGAAGACGTCCTTTATTAGATCGTGTGTATTGTTTGAGCGTAAAAAGATCTGTCTCTACTTCATCATATTTCTACAATAGTAGAGCTGTAAGACACTTATCTTGTTCATAGGGTGTAAAGCAAAATGATCTCTTTCTTTAGTTACAATACAAATTTGTCTCTATTTGTGCTATTTAGTGTTTTTGTAGAGTAGTTTACTAACTAGTGAGTCGTGAAGAAAAGGGAGTGGGAGAGTTCTTTTAACGATTAGTTGTTCATACGAGTAGATGTTGACCATTTTCCAAATTACAAAAAAGGTTATTTTTATCTTTACCGGTTTACAAGTAAATTTTAAGGTAAATATTAATTATGACTTTTTTATAACATGGAAAATAATATTTGTTATAAGCCTCCCATTCCCTTTTCTTCTCGACTCAACATTTAACAAAATATAAAATGCCAATTCACTTAAATATTTGAGTCAAGATAAACCTTCACAGAACGTAATTATTTCGAACGTGCTAAAATAACAAAACCTTTCCAAAATTGCCAAAAAAGCATACAAAAGCTGCACGCCCGTGTTAAGTGGGCCCGGCCGGTGTACAGAGATGAGTAACCCGGTTATCCGGGTGTCCTCTCCGAGGTAACCGCATTACGGCCGGACTAGCTCGGACGACGCGACTTCGACTGACAAGTGACAATCGAATCAGGTATCATAGAATGAGGTGGGGACACAGATTAGGAACATGCGGTAGTGCAATGAGTATGCTATATTACGGGTTTCTTTGGACGTTTATACCACTGTATGCAACGGTAGTATTAGCTATACTGTGACCCAAAGAAAGATTTCATGTGTTATGGCAGAACACGTCGGGTGTGTTGGCCTATAGAGTCATGTCGAAAACTCGGAATTATAAGAGGTGGGTTTGTAACAGGCTGGCATTTTGCGATGTTGATATTAAAAGCTGTATTATAGGATACAGTTATTTTGCCTGTGTACTCGTATGCTGCATAAGCATCAGCCCCCCTAGCATGACCACGCATCGTGTATATCGTATCGTACTTTCAGACCGAGTAGACAGCGCACTGATGAAACATTGTACATCTCTGCATGAGCCCATACCTTTTGGAATATCAGTCCTGTAACGTGCACGACCGCCCATTGCCCAGATTGTTAGCTCTTTTTGTATTGCACCAGTGTATCTATCATATTTGTTGTTTTTTGTACTATAAACTAACAAAAAATATTATCAATTTATGGGCACAAGCCTGAAATAAAAAGATTTTATTTTATTTATTTATACAAAATTCAACACGGTGGCTATATTTATCGTATTTTGACAGGCTAAATGTCTATAAATCGGTTTATCATATAGTGTTTCGCATCGTTGTTACGCAACGTAACGGTAACTCGTAGTAGTACTATGAAGACAGTTTATATGGAAAACAACTCATTATTATCTTATCATGTTTCTATTTCTGTTTTCCTTTTTCTTCTTCCTTACCTGTTTTGGTTTTCTTGGCTGTACTTATACTTGTCGGTACTATAAAATACTAATTTTGTTAGTAGCTATGTTTAATTTCATATACATGTACAAGATAAATACATATATGGCCCTAGGCAGCTATTATAATCTACCTTGGGCTATATCTATAAACTTTAGTGGAGAATGTATAAAAGTAACGTTATGGTAGAAATCAAAATCAAAATTTCGCGCTTTGAAGTTCACTTGATGAAGTCCTGCAATTATTTATGATAAAGTGTTACACAACAATTATACCAGCTAAAGTTAATAACAAACCATACAAAATTAAATAATACTTACGTTCCATAGTAAATTTTCTTTGAAATGACTTCTTGATATGAACTTTAGTGTTTACACACATCTCCGGTGAATAGAAATCATGAGTCATTTACCATTGTGCGCCCGCGCAGAGGTAATTGCAAAAGTCATACCTTTTCGCCTATAATTCATAGTTTAGTATTTGCCCGTATAATTTACTGTAGTTTCGTTAAAATTGCACGCCATATTGGGAAAGAGTAAGGTATTTTGTTTCATGGTAGCAATAGGTGTGTCTCAATGGAAACATAAATATGGATTAGGTAATTATGTTTAGATTTGTTTATTTAAAAATTAAGTGCTATATAATTATTACAGATTGATTATTAAATAGCAATATTAAGGTACACATACAATGATGAAATATAATATCATATCGATTTTAAAGGATCATATTTTTGCATGCTACTGTGTCAAGATGAAAACAAACATACTGAACACCAATTTAAGGCCTTATTTTGTGCTAATAAGGTATTTCGAATTTGAATCCATTTTCAGTATGCTTTTTTAGACTTCTCTATCGAAAGTAAACGACAGGTTGATATTGGTATGTGTTCGATACGTAAGACTGAATTTTTCTATATTTATTATTTATATTTACAGGTCTCCTAGAGTGTTTTCCGTTGTTTTTAATAAGTGACTCGCAACTCGTATCTCACACAATCTCAACACTCAGTACATAAATCTATTTCCAGTCACAAAACTGACATCCAAAACCACTGACGTCAAACCACAGAGCTAAGTAGCAGACTAGAGCCGGCAGTAAATCTTTATAACATGAAATGTATTCAAGTGTCAGACGGCGCGTGCCCCGCATCCCGCGATGAACCCGTTGTTTACCGACTGACCCCCATAAAGGGAGCCGTTCTCGAAGGATTGCCAGAGTCGAGCCAGAATTTTAAGCGACTTGGAACGCTACTCTTTTACTGATTTCACGGATTTAAGGGAATATTTTATGTGCTTCGTATGTGAGCTCTCTGGTCGTGTCTTTGATTTGATGCGCGATGTTTATATGTATGGACAGCTGCTACCTATTTATATGTATATGCTATGTATTGTATATACGCTATCTTTTGCAGATTCGGAGAGGTTTTTCTTCACGATTTTAGTAATCAGTCGTATATGACTAGATTAGAGTGAGACTGAATGTTTTGGTTCTTCTCTTAACAAACTAACATTTGATGTACGATGCCTTTGAAACATTTTATTTTACACTGACTTGAAATAAGTTTTAAGCATTATATTTTTCCTAAAATATTAAATATATATAATATAATTTACTTAGTAATGATCAACCATCAAACGATTAATGCTAATGTGGAAGTTATCATCGTCCGTGACTGCGAATACCGCACGGTCACTATGCTAATGTTATGTTACACTGTTGTTAATTTTTATGGGGTTAAATGGTATTACGTGATAATTGTTAGTAGAGTACATGACGACAGACCTCGTCAACATATCTCAAAATGATACTGAAATTAATCTTCTTATCCTACTATGTCATACTGATTGCACAGTGAGAGCTCTCGGATTCGAACACGATGTCGTTTTAGTTTTACACTCAACCAATCATATTGTGATGATATGATGTCATAAAAGAGACAATAAAGTCACTACGTGTTTGGTTGTGAAATCGAATGAGAATCAAATGGTCTTACATTTAATATACAGGGTGTAACAGAAAGGGTATGTTAAGCGAAAAGCTGTATAAATAGCCCACCCTGTATAATTTTGCTATAAAGGATAAGGATAAATAAATGATGAAATCAATTATTTCCTCAAATATTAACATTTCTTTGTAGCCACATTGCAAAAGCGTTTTTAGAGGCTTCTTCCACTCATTTAACTGAGCCCATTCTGTTTATTTTCTAGCTCTACTGAAGTACAGTATGCAGAATTTCAATGTATACTAACTTCCTGTCTCTCATACAAGTTGTTGGTGAATTGCTTACAAAAGTGTACCTCATTTGTACCGTCTTGTAAGCAGTTCATTCACCCTTGAAATTGAAAAGATTTAGTTTGACTTCATTTCGCTTAAATTATTCTTGCAATCTCCTTTCATTTTTGAACGAGAGATTCTATTTTAGAAATTACTGAAGCTAGAAAATATTGATAGTATCTCGCTCGGTATACTCAAAATACATAACTTGTTGAATATAAACATTAATTTAAGTAAATGAAGTACTTAGTAAAACGAAGAAATGTTTTATAATGTTCCGTTTCTATGGGTGCACATGACTTGCCCTCTATAATTGTGTAACAAATTGTTTGCTTGGGTTTGCTGGAAGAAATCTCTTAAAGAGATAAGCTGGCCTTTGTACACTCTCTGTAACTATCCTAAGTCACTATATTGTCTAATGCTTGTGTGTACAATAAAGAATACAAGAAGTACATAACTAATAGAAGTAGACATATTCATTCATATGGCAGTAGCCTTGTGGCAGTAGCCTGGGGGAGGCCTACGTCCAGCAGTGGACTGCAATAGGCTGAAGAAGTATTCATACATATACAGGGTGTTTTTTGTGGCCACCTTTAACGAAGGGCACGTATTCTATACATGAAATAAAGTAAGTTTATGCCAAAAAAAATGCTGGGAAAAAAATTTTTTTTTTTTTTTGAATTTTTTTTTTTAATTCCTTTATTGTGCGAAATTTATAGTGTCTAGTGTTTATGTTAGTTTTTTTATAGACAGATATTAATTATTTTTCGTGAAAAAATCCTGCTACGCGCGTCTATGTGCATTTATGCAGAAAAACGCAGTCTATTTACTCAACTTTGGACCCTAATATTTTGGAAACCAGACACTTCCCAGGTATGCTTCCATGGAGAAAAATGATCGTGATGATGAGGATATTCCGTAGTTTTCGGGAACGTTGACGACCAAAAATCATCCTGTATACACTCGGATGTGTTCCCGAAATGGGGTAACTAGAACTGCAGGATCATCAAAGATATCCCACAGCCATATTTAGTATAGAGGGGATAGACGTAAATTATCAGAATAAAAGAGTAGACAGATTATTAATCTAGGCCATAGATTCCTCTATGTCTAGGCTTATAAATTATTCTGAGATTTATTTAATAGACTTTATAGATTAACTGAGGAAAATGGGTGTGTAATATACACATTTCTGGCCAACCTTTTGGGGGATAATGGGCGTAAGTATGTATTTATTTTCGGCCTCAAGCAAGATTAGTCAAAATCTAGTTCACTCAATATAGAAACTTGTCACAGAGTAAATATGCATCGCACACGTAGTATATGGTCGTACTCGTAATAGCTAATTCTTGGCTCCAAGAGCTCGAGACAGGAACTGTGCAATCTGCGATATTGTCCTGTTTCCGACTACACTCACACTGCACAAGTAGCCGTGATGACACAGCATACACAACATGCAGTGGACTAACTAAACCCTGTAAAGTGACGTAGTTTTTTTATACTGTCACATCGAATGAAAATTGTAGATGCAGTCAAAAGTAGGAGCATGCTAGCTTTCGATTTTGAATATTACCAAATTGTGTTACTGCATTTCTTTGTACTCAACATGGACGGAATCGCGGGTAACTCTTGATTATTATTATTTTATAATTTTAAATAAATAGTTACAGTATAACTATATAAATTTTCACAGTTTACTGCTGACTTGCAACAGTCATTTGAATACAGTTTTTACGTTATTTTTACAAGTACTCTCATAAAGTTTAGTAATTCTAGTATTTATTACTGGCATGCATGCACTGATAGAATATCAACGCATCATCTGATATCCTATACACACTAATAAATATATCCTCTTATAACTTATGAAGAAATATTTTTTTTTAGTTTTTATAAACTTCATACCTCAGTATTTATAATAGAATTTTCAAACATGACGTATTCCATCGTCTTACCTAAAAAAAAACTCGATATAAATTTACACATTTCTAAATGAAATTGTATTAGGCGTTACAATTCGGAAGTTCAAACATTCACTATGGGTGCGCCCACCACCGGGCCCTACACCCTCCACTGACCCTCGGATCTGATAACTCATAATTGCGAC
The DNA here is from genome assembly GCA_014607495.2 of Carposina sasakii. NCBI lineage: Eukaryota > Metazoa > Arthropoda > Insecta > Lepidoptera > Carposinidae > Carposina > Carposina sasakii. The sequence goes on along the minus strand of CP053158.1, from coordinate 198,994 downwards.
AACAGGCACTTGCACTAACTACAATCGCCATGAGAAACCAGACCCGAGCACCTAGCATGCAAGACGATACATTGCACCATTCCGAAATCAAAAACTAGATAAATAATCTACATATGTTTCGCCAACAACCGTGACATCCTCAGGATTATAGAAATTAGTAAATTAGTAAACCACTAATTACTATGAACCTCTAAAACCCAACACATTACTTACACAGAATTAACTACCCTCTACTAAGTATTAAAAAAATATATAAATAATTACCCACCATTATTTATATTTCAAATAAATATATACTATTTGTGCACACAAACCAAATAGTATTGGGTGAATTAGTTAAATTTAAATGAAAAAATTCAAAAATTCACCAAAATATTGATAAATTAGTAAAGAAAACAAGGATGTATGGAACAACATCTTCCATTGCCCACAAAAACAAAAATTGTTATTGACATTGACAAGCCACTACATTCTAAGGTACTGTTTATTTATTTATTCTAGCCAATGAGTTTAAAAGCGGAGACGAAAATTCAACCTGTTCATTAAAAGGTTTACACCAGAATATTTGGCTTTCAAAATCTCCAACTGTTCCAAAATAGATAGACGAATGCCCTTTTCACACGTATGCAGACTAACAAAACTGTGGTCATCTGGAATTTTATGATTTGAAACCAACAAGTGCTTGGCAAAATGTGATTTTTCAGGGAAATTGTTCCTATAAGCTGCCAAATGTTCTTGGTATCTAATCTTGAAGTTACGACCCGTTTGACCTATATAAACAGAATTACAGTCAGGACAGTGCAAGCTATAAACTCCTGATTTTTTATCAATGGTATATTTGTTTTGTGTTAATTAATCTATTTAAAGAATTAAAAGTCTTAAAAGCCACCAAGATGTTTTGTTTTTTCAATGATTTTGCAATCATCTCTGAGATATAGCCAAAATATGGTAAACTACCAGTGTAAATATTTGTAATCTCCTCTATTTTTGGGTACAACATTTGTTTAACTAAAATGTTTTTCTTTTTATCAATTAGGTTATAAATTAGTTGTGAACTATATCCATTTGATCTGGCTATTTGTATAATACTATTTATTTCTTTAACATAATTAAAGTTATTAAGCGGTAACGTTACTAACCTGTGTATCATTGATTTGTATGCCGCAAGCTTATGTTGCCATGGATGGAAAGAATCAATTGGAATAGTTACATCTGTATGTGTTGGTTTCCGGTAAACTGAAAAATCATGATAATCTCCCAATCTAGTAATAGTTACATCTAAAAAAAATTTATACTATTGTTTATTTCTTGTTCTATTTTAAATTTAATCTTAGGATGTTTTGTGTTTAGGGACGTTAACAAAAAGATGAAACTGCCTAACTGTGCCTGTCCAACATAAGATGATATCATCAACATATCTAAAATAATATTTTATATGATTATTACTATTAACAATATATTCATTTTCAAACCAATCCATAAATATATCGGCTAAAAGAGGTGAAAGCGGAGAACCCATAGTAAGACCATCCTTTTGTATGTAATATGTATTATTATAGCAGAAATAATTCTGGCTCATACAAAGTCTAGTTAAGGTAATAAGATTATCTGCCTCCATTGGATTTAGTTTAACTTTTTCACACCAAGTTTTAATAATATTTAAACATTCCTTGTAAGGAACATTTGTAAACAAACTCTCAACATCTAAAGAAAATAATTTGGAATTTGTTGATAATTTAATATTTTTAATTTTATCTATTAAATTTAGACTATTATTGACACTATATTTGGGTGTAAATTGAATTTTTTCCTTTATAATGTCATTCAGAAATTTTGCTAATTTATAAGCTGGAGCTCCAATATATGAAACGACTGGCCTTAATGGTATATTATCTTTATGAATTTTTGGTAAACCATATAACAATGGTGTTACCGGGTTCATTGGAATATAACGTTCCTTTAAATAAGCAGAATTTTTTGGAAAAATATATTCAGCAGAAGTAATACATTGCTTTAATTGTGCATGGAATTTCTTAGTTGGATCAAATGGTAAAATTTGAAATTCATCTGTATTGAGGATCTCCATTATCTTACCATGATACACCTCATGCTTCATTATTACCAAAGTATTACCCTTGTCCGCTTTACTAATTAAAAGATTATTATGATTCATTTTTAGTTGTATAGATTTATATATTTTAGAAAAGTGTGTAGGATGATTATAATTACTAAAATTATTCAATGTATTATTTTGTAAAGACCTCATCTCGCCGGCTAAGACACTTTTGCCAATGGTATCCATTTAAAATACATTTATGATAAAGGTTCTAATAACATAAGTCCACCTAACATAAGTACACATAAATTTTATCCAAGAGTTAAAAATCTTTCGGACATTAATTTCTCAAATCAGGAAATGGGGTTGTTGATGAAGGGATTGAAATTTTGCCCACCAAAAGACATTTCCAACAAATCTTTTGAACGTTTGGCAGTGGACACTGAAATAACATTAGTAAGAAATAAAGTGGATACCATTGGCAAAAGTGTCTTAGCCGGCGAGATGAGGTCTTTACAAAATAATACATTGAATAATTTTAGTAATTATAATCATCCTACACACTTTTCTAAAATATATAAATCTATACAACTAAAAATGAATCATAATATCTTTTAATTAGTAAAGCGGACAAGGGTAATACTTTGGTAATAATGAAGCATGAGGTGTATCATGGTAAGATAATGGAGATCCTCAATACAGATGAATTTCAAATTTTACCATTTGATCCAACTAAGAAATTCCATGCACAATTAAAGCAATGTATTACTTCTGCTGAATATATTTTTCCAAAAAATTCTGCTTATTTAAAGGAACGTTATATTCCAATGAACCCGGTAACACCATTGTTATATGGTTTACCAAAAATTCATAAAGATAATATACCATTAAGGCCAGTCGTTTCATATATTGGAGCTCCAGCTTATAAATTAGCAAAATTTCTGAATGACATTATAAAGGAAAAAATTCAATTTACACCCAAATATAGTGTCAATAATAGTCTAAATTTAATAGATAAAATTAAAAATATTAAATTATCAACAAATTCCAAATTATTTTCTTTAGATGTTGAGAGTTTGTTTACAAATGTTCCTTACAAGGAATGTTTAAATATTATTAAAAACTTGGTGTGAAAAAGTTAAACTAAATCCAATGGAGGCAGATAATCTTATTACCTTAACTAGACTTTGTATGAGCCAGAATTATTTCTGCTATAATAATACATATTACATACAAAAGGATGGTCTTACTATGGGTTCTCCGCTTTCACCTCTTTTAGCCGATATATTTATGGATTGGTTTGAAAATGAATATATTGTTAATAGTAATAATCATATAAAATATTATTTTAGATATGTTGATGATATCATCTTATGTTGGACAGGCACAGTTAGGCAGTTTCATCTTTTTGTTAACGTCCTTAACACAAAACATCCTAAGATTAAATTTAAAATAGAACAAGAAATAAACAATAGTATAAATTTTTTAGATGTAACTATTACTAGATTGGGAGATTATCATGATTTTTCAGTTTACCGGAAACCAACACATACAGATGTAACTATTCCAATTGATTCTTTCCATCCATGGCAACATAAGCTTGCGGCATACAAATCAATGATACACAGGTTAGTAACGTTACCGCTTAATAACTTTAATTATGTTAAAGAAATAAATACTATTATACAAATAGCCAGATCAAATGGATATAGTTCACAACTAATTTATAACCTAATTGATAAAAAGAAAAACATTTTAGTTAAACAAATGTTGTACCCAAAAATAGAGGAGATTACAAATATTTACACTGGTAGTTTACCATATTTTGGCTATATCTCAGAGATGATTGCAAAATCATTGAAAAAACAAAACATCTTGGTGGCTTTTAAGACTTTTAATTCTTTAAATAGATTAATTAACACAAAACAAATATTACCAATTGATAAAAAATCAGGAGTTTATAGCTTGCACTGTCCTGACTGTAATTCTGTTTATATAGGTCAAACGGGTTGTAACTTCAAGATTAGATACCAAGAACATTTGGCAGCTTATAGGAACAATTTCCCTGAAAAATCACATTTTGCCAAGAACTTGTTGGTTTCAAATCATAAAATTCCAGATGACCACAGTTTTGTTAGTCTGCATACGTGTGAAAAGGGCATTCGTCTATCTATTTTGGAACAGTTGGAGATTTTGAAAGCCAAATATTCTGGTGTAAACCTTTTAAATGAACAGGTTGAATTTTCGTCTCCGCTTTTAAACTCATTGGCTAGAATAAATAAATAAACAGTAACCTTAGAATGTAGTGGCTTGTCAATGTCAATAACAATTTTTGTTTTTGTGGGCAATGGAAGATGTTGTTCCATACATCCTTGTTTTCTTTACTAATTTATCAATATTTTGGTGAATTTTTGAATTTTTTCATTTAAATTTAACTAATTCACCCAATACTATTTGGTTTTGTGTGCACAAATAGTATATATTTATTTGAAATATAAATAATGGTGGGTAATTATTTATATATTTTTAATACTTAGTAGAGGGTAGTTAATTCTGTGTAAGTAATGTGTTGGGTTTTAGAGGTTCATAGTAATTAGTGGTTTACTAATTTACTAATTTCTATAATCCTGAGGATGCCACGGTTATTGGCGAAACATATGTAGATTATTTATCTAGTTTTTGATTTCGGAATGGTGCAATGTATCGTCTTGCATGCTAGGTGCTCGGGTCTGGTTTCTCATGGCGATTGTAGTTAGTGCAAGTGCCTGTTGTCGCAATTATGAGTTATCAGATCCGAGGGTCAGTGGAGGGTGTAGGGCCCGGTGGTGGGCGCACCCATAGTGAATGTTTACACATTTCTTATAAAAATCCTTCGTTAGCTATCTACTGGTATTTGGGTAACAAATAATGCGTCACCGCGATCGGACAGGAAGAGTAATGATCTCACTCTCCGATGATACATCACTGGTGATAACGAATTCATCACTCTCAGGGCAGGGTAATTAATGTTGCGGATGATATGCGTCGATATTCATATACTTCGCATAGAAATAGGTAGGGATACTTTGAAAGTGATATTTTTCCTGAATAACATTTTCATGTATATAATACACATAGTTATACATAATATACATTTGGCGCAATGATAATATGGAAATTTATTTACTATACGAATGGTAATGTAACAGATATGTACCTTCAACTTCTTTGAACTTTAAAACAAGTCTGCGGGTACGTTCCTCATGAAATAACAGAAATAGTAATAAATCTAAATGCCAGCATACAAAGTTATTTTTAACGCGATTCTTTTGAAGCATTCCGACATATTACCGCTGCTTTTATGTTATTTTTGTGACAATTGTCGCGACGTAATAACTCGTCCGTAGTCGACGACGACTTTGAATGATCACTGTTGCAGAACACACAAGTTACCATGAAGTAAGTACAAAGTGGAGAAACGACAATAATGCACCTACAACCGACAATTTAGATTCTTCAAAAACGGTCGGTTTTTTACATACATACATACATATAATCACGCCTTTATCCCTTGCGGGGTAGGCAGAGCACCAAGGGCCGATAGAACCACATGGTGCCACTTCTGACCAATTTTGAGGGTATAGTTGAGATGTACTATCAACTTAGGCGCCAGTGACATGCTTTAAGGTTTCATTTAGTTTGCAGCGCGTTAGTAAACTACACTTTAATAGAAAGTTAGAAAAACATTACAATAGACTTTTTTACTATTGACAAAATGTAAAACAATAAAAATATTGGCTGACTAGCACAGATGTCAAACGTAAGAATATTCTTAACAATGATTTTTATGCCCTTTCCTGTTGTTTAGGGTTTCTCAAGACAATAGCTCATTTTATGTAACTTTAAAAAAAATTATTGATACTATGAACAGATTGGTATGCAGCAGTAAAGAGTATGACAAGGAACTATCGTAGCTTGCAAACGATACATTTTTAGTATCGTGTCAGCGGCGCCTTGGTTGATAGTACAAGTTCAGTCCTTTTTTCCCTCTACTGACTTGTACAGTATGCCCGGGAACAGAAGCAGCTGTCGTATTATACTTTTTTTTTTCACTCCCAGAGCAGCATAGAAGTCAGTTTTTTAGCACACGTTATATAGCCTCCTCTATATTCTTCCTCCATGGAAGTTAAAGATCGTTTGTAAAGTAAAACAATGAGATGTTTTCTCACAGATTTATTAACATTTATTTTAGTATTTCAAACATTTCAACTGTTTTTAGAAGGGTTTGTTCCCTTTGTAACTATCAAATGAGCAACGTTATTTAAATGTCTGCGAATTGATATTCATACGATAACATAAATACAATTTACATCTGAAAATATACGAGTACATATTTGTCTTGATACTTCACATTGACGTGAGTGAAATGCAATGAGGCATACCACATTAGCAATTTTGTGACAAAATATTCAAAAGATGAATAAAAAATTAAGAAGAAAAGTGGAAATTTTACGAATATTGTTAGGTACGTCTAAAACTTATCGATGCTTTAACAACCTTACACTACGAGTATACAGTGTATACTATACAGTTTCTTGTGGCGATTGTGGGTAGTGCAAGTGCTTGTTTTCGCAGTTATGAGTTATCAGATCTGAGGGTCATTGTAGAGGGTGTAGGGCCCGGTGGTGGGCGAACCCATAGTGACTGCAGTGAAACAAATTTATGATCGCATAAAATCCTAGGTCCCTATATTACATCTATATACGTTTCAGCAAAATGCAGTACATCTAACTCATGTCTTATTGGTGGATAGATTACGAGCTATCGCGAAGAAAACGGTTCTCAGACGATCGTAGAGTAAAGCGGGGCAGGGGGGGACATGCCACCAAATTTTTCTATCACGTAAGATCGTAAGATAGTAGTGTGATACGAGTGATACGAGTACCGATAGGCATATAGTAATTACTGTAGTACCTAAGTATCATCACGCTTGGGTCCTTGGGTAGTCGACGCAATATTTATTTATTAATCACGTTCAGGTCCCTTTTACTTAAAATTTACTCCGTTCTATTATTGCTTGAGATCTGTCATCAATATGTTACTCGCTCTTAGCATTCTAATATCATTTAAAACTCGGTTCTTCTTACTTTTTAGTACCTTTTTTTTCATGTACCTATATAACTTTTTTATTTCATATACCTATTTATTTATTACATTTTATCTTTTATTGGGTTATATAATTACTTCGTAGTTTATTTTTGATCGGTGCAACTTTCCTACTTAGTATAGTATTATTCAATACTTTTATTGCTTGCATATTAATACAGATTGTCCTTATTAGGATTTACAATATACCTTCTAAAATTAACCGATTAATAACGGAGACAAAAGAAAAGTTGTAAAACATTTTGTAAAGCGGACTTTTCACGTAACCAATTTAAAGCTAACTTTGAAGTACTGCTTGACCTGTGCTCTGGGACACAAATTGTCTCCCATTCTGGACTCCCGCCAGCGGTTGACGTTCTCGCGGTATTACTTGAGGTATTACTGCTATACATAGACTATAACACACTGGGTATATGCTAAGAGCTATATACCATACATAGATTATAACACACTGGGTATATGAGCTATATACCACGCTACCCACAGAAAATTTGTCTATGATGCTAGCGGATACCCACGACTTCATGCGCGCAAACTATAGAATTCCTGTTGTTTCCTGGGTTTCCATGGGTACGCCATGAAAATTTCAGGATATCCTTACTTCAGAAACATAGTGCAAATACCATATAAACTTCCAACCCCCATTTTACGTTCTTAGCCGATGTCTACCCAATATAACCAATTTGCCAAATTTTTAATTTGTAGTGGTATAGTTTCTTCTAGTTCTATTTCGTGATCAATCAGTGAGTGGTATTTATAGGTAAATACACTCACATTTAGGATTGTGATATGTAGTTTATTAGGTACAACCATACCTTACCTATTGCTCATTTACTAACATAGTTTATAAGTCAATCATCATACTAATATAACTATGGACTTGGTCTGAAAATAAATGATTTTTATTTTTATTTATTTTATAAACAGATATTTAAAAAGTATTTCCACAAAATATGTATCAGTTCCACATGTAACGATGAAGCCGTAAACGTCTAACTAATGGGTATGTATAATAAGTGTGTTTGTTAATTGAGTATTATATTTTCGATCTTTATGTGGTAACTCGCGACATGGGGAAGTGGGCAATGTTTCTGAGGAAAATTATTCGAGTGCGTTTCATGGAATAACTTCGGTGACTGATTGCGTAACTAACCATGTTTATAAGTCTTAGCACGTATGATGCAGTCATATCATAGTAACTAGCGTCATCATCCAGGGGAACTCTCAAGAGAGATACACTCGAAATGCATAAAAATGAGTTTTAATTTTTAACTTAACTAAAGTTAGCAAAAAACAAACTTCAATTTAGAAAAGTTTTTATAAATAGAAAGTAGTATAATAAGTACTTAGATATAAGTGGTGGGGGACAAGAGTCACGCATAAACCACCAGGGATTATGTGACCCTTCTATATTTTTTTTTTATATATATAAAAAGGTATTAGCATTACAATATTTGGAAAACCTGTTTAGATAAAACAGCAATGTATTTTGTAATACAGCACAGCGCTGCTCTGACCGTAGCAGGTTCGTAGTCTGTAGCATTTGCTACGAATAGTGCCCTCAAAGAAACTGCCTAGAGTTCATTTATCTACGAGTGTACTTTAATTTACATTGCTACGTATCTACGAAAATTCTACAAAACCTTGTGAAGGAAATTTCCATTCAACACTTACGCCTTATGTAAATAAAATTCAGTTTTCAAAGTACTGCCACTATATCTAGAACTAAAAAAGGAAGAAATATCTTTTTTTACTAAAAAGGGACGTCGACACATCTTTTTTCATATAAATTGTCGGCTTTGATTACACAAACAGTAAGCCTAAGCCTTTGGGTATACGTAAGGCACACATACAGGTTACCTACTAGTATCAAAAATATAATTAGACATTATCCAAAATAAACAAAGAGCACAAACTTATATTCTTGTAGCCAAAAATGATAATAATTCAAACCGAGTACAATGGCAGTAGCTGACAGTCGCAGTGCGGGACCGCAGTGCGTGTTCCCGAATCGGACCGGACCGGATCGGCGACAAGCCGGCACTGATATCCTAGTGGGTGCGTTTTGAGAATTACCGGATAAGAATTTAATGGTTTGGGTAATATTAACACTGTTTTGATAATTGAAATTATGATAAATTATATTATAGTTTGCGAGGTGATTATTCTTTTCCTGTATATTATATCCGTACATGTATATTGTGTGCCCAGAATCGGGTAGCAAGAACTGCAGGATCGCGAAGAAGATTTAGAGATACAGGCCTGATGTAAAGGTCACAGAGACTGTTGCTATAGCTCATAGCCTGACAGAACGCCCCTACATTCCTTACAACTTTTAATTTGACTTCAAAATCTCCAATTTAAAAAAAGCTAAAACGTTCGCAAAGCTAATGAAAAATTAACGAGCTTTAGGCGAAGAGAATGCGAGTGAAAAGCAACGTTCTGAATGTAGTCCCAGTGACAAATGGAGGGGATAAAGCGTAAACAGACGAAGCGGCAAATTGTCCATTTAAAATGTTTAAATGTATGCAAAGCGCGGGATTTGGGCGTTTTTACATAACGGCCGAAGATACGACATTTACATTCTACTGTGGCCGCGCACTGTGCGTGATACAAGGAGGTGGGAGAACGTGGATGCGGCATTTTTTTATTTCACATGCCATGCTGAAGAAGCTATATTTTATGTTGAAGTTAGATACACTAGTGTGGTAGTAATCACCACAGCCCTTTTTGGTTGGAGATTTTAGATTTTTATTGTTTACCAATTATTGCTCTTATGTACCTGCCTACTTGTACTTTTTGAAAAATTCCAATTTGAGCAATAATAAGTGGCAAAGGGCAGGGCACATTGCTCGAAGAACTGATGGCCGATGGAGCCGGAAAATTCTAGAGTGGATACCACGTATCGGAAGGCCACCCGCGAAATGGACGCAGGCGTCGGTTGGATGCAGGCTGCTTCCGACCGGTCGGTATGAGGTTATTGGGGGAGGCCCATATCCAGAAATGGACTTCCCAGGACTGAAATGATTAAGTGTCACTGATATTATAAATATATCACTGATATATTTATAAATTCATGTAAGTAGTAGAAGCGTAGGTACCTATGCACCATTTCTCTAAAAACTTGCATTTCTACAATAACATATTCTTAGTACCTATATTACAGTTCTGAAAATTGAACTAGATTAATAAATAAGATTGTTCACGTTAAGAAATCGGTTACATAGCCATTTTCGGGCATGTAAACGAGAAAATGAAACCTGTATATCGACATGTAGATTGTAACTTCCAAAGAAATAAAATAAAACCCGCACGTGTCTCACAAACTCGCGGCGAAGCCATAACGTGTGTCGTCTCGCGTCGAATGTCTCTTTATCTCATCTCATTCATATTTCCTTAGTGTACGAATTTACCAAACAGGTCATGTTTCCACAATTTAGCGCAAAGCCTCACGTTTTCACGACATAAGCTGTCGTTATCTGTCCTCCGCGCGCCGCCATTTTTCTGAGTCAGAGCCGCGAATATTGTCCGGCGGGATCGCACCCTCCACTCATTTGCATACATTTACATTATAATCCTGGTTGTTTGGTGTGCGCCGAGTATTTGACTCGATATTATTTAGATTACGTGAACATGGACCTATCTGTCAGTGGACGCGCTATTTCCTTCTAAATGTGTTCTAAGGTGTTTTAAGTAGCAATACTTGATTGTAATCAGGCTGAAATCGTTTTTTGCTACGTTAATGTATAACCTTTATGGAAAGCTATCATTTTACATCCCATTATTTTTTATGTAAGTTTGCTGTAGAACTACGAATATTTTCATAAAATACAGGAATTAAAAATGAAAATAAATAAACTATTTGCCGTTTATCGTGTAACATAACTGGCGGATATTTATATTTTTGTAAAATATGTTCAATAATGTTCATAGTGAATTTGTAAGAAGTTGTTCAATAAACAAAATATTTTCATATCATAACTTGTCTGCTGATCTTAAATGTGGAAAATAACTGTAACGGTACAATGATTTGTTTGAAGAAATAAATAATATTTTTTCATATTTTTGAAGAACTAATTTGGTGTTGTCCATGTAACCTGTCGTCCATTAGGTGATACGTCTATGTCCAGCTCTTAATGCAGTGCGGGTCAAATAGTTTTATTGACTTTCCGGAGTTGGCTATGAATGTTATGATTAATGCTCTCCATTGTATTGTTTTCGGTTGTTTAATGAACTAAGTTTCCGGATGTATCTCGCTGATTAATGGACAACAAAGATTATTTTAACGCAAAAGTTGTTACTTTCCGAACTGAGCCTCTGAAAATTTAATAGGGTTTTACTTTCTTGCTTGTATTAGGGATTATGAGGTCGAAGTTTGTGCTCGCGGCTTTGCTCGGTTTTTATAATTGCAAGACAAACTATGTAGAGGCATTTTTGTTTTCTAACACTATTGGACCGATTCTTAAACCTCTTGTCATATCTCTATAGTCGACTTTTCTATGTAGGTAACCTACTGCACAGGATTGCCCAAAATACCTATCGCTGGCAACTGCAGTATCTTGAGCTGTCGGAAGCATTTTACACATTTATATCAGCTGATGATAAACTATAACTTAAATCAGCTTTTAAAATAATTGTATGGCCAACTAACTATAGAATAAATATATTACCATGTCGTATAGGCACACTTAAGGTAAGGACCTAGTTATAAGGTAATGATAGTTTAATGTATCAATAATGTTGCTTTGGTGTTGCGCTTATCAATAAAATTAAATTAATAAAATAAGTCAAGCTAACGTGAGAATAGGCACCCATGTCTACCATTCCCTCTACTCGGCTAAACGCAGTGCAGTCTACTAACGAGTTGCATGTCCAGCCGTCCAGCCGTCCGTAGTCCAATCCATCACGAGCTAATTCGCCCCGTCGTACCCTCGACCTTCGGGAACGTTCCACTGCGTCACGCTCGTCACGCTGCGGAACCCTTCTGTCACAACCTGTCTGAAGTGACGTCATGACCAGAATATTCAATCTGTTGCACAATAAACTACCTGTCCTATATGATGACGATTTTTTTTACATATACTCGTGATCACGCCTTTATCCCTTACGGGGTAGGCAGAGCACCGAGAGCTGATAGAACCACATGGTGCCACTTCTGACCAATTTTGAAGGTATACTCGTAGTTGAATAAACTATGTAGGTAAAAAATACATTAGTTACATATCATTTTGGAAAATGTAGAATTTTAAGGAATAGGTCTTAATATAGACAGTCTTAGTTAGAGATAATTAAGTTTAGGCAAAACTATCCCGGGAATTGTCTACTTTTAGGTGCTTTTGTATGTAAAATCCCAAAAAAAATGGTATAAGAAAGTGTGCTATCATTCAAAATGTTTGATTCCCTCTATACTAATAGTGGCTACAGGATCACCTTTATGATCTTGTAGTTCTGGCTACCCCATGTTTGATATACACCCGTACTAGTCATATGTATACAGGGTGTTTTTTTGTCGCCACCTTTAGCGAAGGGTACATACTCTATACATCAAATAAAGTTTATGCTAAAAAAAATACTGGGAAAAAAATTTTTTTTTTCAATTTTTTTTTTTTAATTACTTGATCTGGCGAAATTTATAGTGTCTAGTGTTTATGTTAGTTTTTTTATAGACAGCTATTAATTATTTCTCGTGAAAAAATCTTGCTACGCGCGTCTATGTGCATTTATGCAGAAAAACGCAGTCTATTTACTCAACTTTGGACCCTAATATTTTGGAAACCAGACACTTCCCAGGTATGCTTCCATGGAGAAAAATGATCGTGATGATGAGGAGATTCCGTAGTTTTCGGGAACGTTGACGACCAAAAATCATCCTGTATATTTTAAGTCTCTCACTCAGCATTAATCGTGTGAATAATCACGTTATTACCGCTAAACTACATTACTAACTTAGCTAGTCAAGCGGCGTAATATAAATGGTAATCCATGCAATAATACTCCCATTATGCGAGACAGACAGTGGCTCCGCCAGTAATTGCGTGGCTGCTCGGTACTAATGCAGGGATTAGAGATCGCAGCTCAATTTGTCACATTACGCGATGCACCTGCCTGACGTCATGTGGGGCCATGCAACCTGCGGGATGTTCCTGTGGTAAGGTTTATTAGTGTTGTTTGAAACTCTTGCGTCACTGAGTGACTGACGGACTACGCACACTCAAAACTACTGGGCCGCTAGTTAGCCCTAAAAGTATGAATATATACTTGTTTACTAGATTTATATAGCTTCAAAGTTAAATTCAATTTAATTATAAAATAGGTACTACTAGTTGCCCGTGACTTCGTCCAAATTAACTCCAGAATGTAGCTTAAGTCCTTCTCCGTACTCCCAACTGTATGTTAAAATTTCAAGAAGATTGGTAGAGTAAAGAAGGCGTGAACACAAACAGTTAGGATTGGGATGTTAAGGTATTAGGTATAATGGTTGTTCACTAATGGGTGTTTTCTGATACTCTTGTAACTTCAAGACATGAATTTGTAACAAATATTGTATAAGAAGCCAGACATGAATATGAAGTAAATTTCACCAGAATGTTATAACATACATACATACATACATACATATAATCACGCCTGTATCCCTTACGGGATAGGCAGGGCACCAGGGGCTGATAGAACCACATGGTGCCACTTCTGACCAATTTTGAGGGTATAGTTGAGATGTACAAGTTTGGTTAGTAGTGACAGGTGGTCAGCCCATCGCCTACAAAACCCTCTTGTACTTACTGAGTTGTACAGTATGCCCGGGAAGAAAAGCAGCTGTAGTATTATACTTTTTTTTTTCCAGAGCAGCATAGAATAATATTATAACGTTTACGAAAAATATGTCATTCCATGAAGCGAATTCACACACTTATTATTAGACATGGTATTACGTAAATAAAACTACAAAATCAAAAAAAAATTCGAAATAATTTATTCGATATAAAAACCACATTTATTTCATTGTATTTTTATGTAATACCTCTCGTGTTCTCCTCGGCGCTCGTGGCCCCACCAATTAGCTTAGTGCTCCGCGGTCGTAGTCCGGTGAGCGAGACACGCGTGATCCTATACCTACTTACACACATACACACTTACTGTACAGACAGAGTACGTACATAGTACCTATCTATACATAATAATACCTAAGTACTGTGGCACTTGACAGTATTGTACAAATTTTAAATATCTATTACCACCTACGCTTTCAGGTATAGGTAGCATAATGATCAAGAAACATAAAGTAATAAGTTCTCGAAAATTCAGATTGATATGATAATCATAATTTATACTACAGGTAGGTATATATCTTACTTACTAAGTATATTGAATTTGCACTTTGTCTGCTTAATTATTACGGTTAGGTTATGTTAACTGTTAAAATAGCACAAGCCGACCGAGTGGAGCGAACGTGTCGCGGGATCGACCAGTACCAGAAGGACCTTTTTCATATTATTCAAAATGCGTGGCGTCTGTGTACTTACAACATATTATTTAAAATGCGACATATACATCTTCAGGTGCACTAACAAATGGACACTGCACCTGAAATGAGCCAGTTAATCGGAAACAATAGATGCGGTGTGCGGGACATGGCTCACCCATTTCGAACATTAGCCGCTGATCAAAGTTTAATGGTGAAGGGGGCTGGCATTATGAGCTCTATAATGAAGTGATAAGTTACTTACAGTTACAGGATTTTGAAAAAATAATCCCAAATGTAAGTAAATACATCTCATTTTGTGCACACATGAGTAAGTACGAGTAACTTATCATCTGCTATCACTTTCGCACATTATGACTATTTAAAAACTGAAAATTTTGCATTAAGTAGTTTAAATTCTATAACAGTAATTATTTTCTTCTTATTCTTAGATATTAAAGTATCTTTAAATATTATTACGAATGAAGCTATCGATTGAGGTATTTGAATCAACAGTAAAGCAATTTCAGTATTAGACTAAGTCGCTAATAAAAACATCTAAAAAGAAATAACTGTCGAAATTAAATTGATACAGCTGATGTGTTCCATTCAGCTTAGAATTATAACGTCTCTTACGTTTTATTCGAGATTTGGCTGAAATAATATAACAGAATTAGTCTCACAGGTGACTTGGCTGTAAGTAACTATAACTTATAATAAAATTACTGGAGTTAATCTCCTTCCGCCGAAACTCGCGGATCATTACCGGAGACTTGTCTCGAAGGAGTTAAACTTGTTAATATACGTAGATAGGATAATTATCATAACTATACTAGTTATAGACATGTATTCGTAAACTTACGTCAGTTAGCTGTGGTTTCTCATATCAGTTTTAGGCAGTGATAGAGAGGTCTATCAAACTAGGGAATTAACAAATATTGCTGACGCAAAATGAAGGCATTTTCCCGAACTCAATGTAGATGTTTATTGGTTATTCTAGCCAGTATTCTAGTATTTACCGCGTGAGCAGTTTTTGCAGGACATAGTAAAATTATTGTAATTAATAATCTTAAAGTCAACAAACAAATAATAATAACTTAAAAGTCATACATTACAGTTAGTATATTACAGTTCGTTATTTTCCATAATGGATTAGTGCTTGTTGATAGATTCACAAGATAACTATTTATCGTACAGGTGGTAAGGTTTCCAAGATAACTAACAACTATGATATAATATGATATGATATGAGTATGTATATCTATTAACATATAATATCTCGTCATAAACCTTTTAGTGTTATCCTGAAAGTTCTCTCCCCAGTTCCCGTCTTATATAAAGTTGGTTTATTTAATTATCGCGGTATCAACTGTGCTCGATACTTGCTAATCTGTTTTAGCTTAGCTAAGCATATTTAGTTTGATGAGTAATATGACGTACAAGTAGGAAACTTATAAAATTAATGATACTTAAGTTAATGTCTTGGCCGCGTGGTGTCAGCAGAGTAGAATTCGTACCACCCCATGTCTGCCCGTGGGTATCGTACGAGGCGATTAAGGGTTTCCGGGAGGTGGGTAGCAGCGCCTCCCGTGTTGACAACATAGTCAAAATACAAACTGCGGTCACCAACCCGCCTGCCCAGCGTGGTGACTATAGGCAAATACCCCCACGGCAGTCTTGTGGCGTGCCCTGGGAGAGGCCTACGTCCAGCAGTGGACTGCAATAGGCTAATGATGATGATGATCATGAAGTTAATGTCTAAAAGAGGGTGGAACTTTTGACAATTCTATATGACGTGTCTTTGTAAGTTGATCGTAAACAGTCAGAGATATGAATATGTCATTTAATATTATTTCAATTATTTTCATTTATCGGCCAGCCTTTAGGCAATAAATATAATAAATATTCACACACTACAGAACACATTAACCTAGTCCCACAGTAAGATCCCTAAGGTCTTGTGTCGTGGGTACCTAAGCAACGGTATATAAATACATAGATAAGTATAGAAACATCCATGACTCGGATTGCACCTACCGGGATTCGAATCCAGGACCTATGGCGTCGCAGGCAGGGTCACTACCTACTAGACCAGTCGGCCGTCAAGATGTCGCTAGCAGGAAATTTTAGCAGATCGTCTTTTTCAGGTAAACTATTGTGTACTCGTATACCCCGCTATGCAAACGTGACTGTAGGATAGATCTCCTTCGTGATTTTGCAGTTCTGACTACCTAATTTTTCGGAGTACAGCCGTATGTATGTATTTTACTATTGCATTTACAGGTGTACCAAGTCGATATGGATCCAAAGTAAAACTAGCTCTGTATTTATAAAAAATAATTGAAAAATTAATTATATCTATTCTTATTTTGTTCCAGGTAAATACAGATTTTAACAACAAACCTCCAAAACATCGTACATCTTGTAGAATAAGGTAAGCTATTGTCCATCCTAGGCACGTTCTAACAGTGAGCAGTCGTTCACATCGGCTCTCAGGAATTCCCTGGATAATGACATTAGTAGGGAGTTCACGAATGATCTCCCATAGCGAATGGACGAGTAAAACTTACGTGTAATACAGAAGAACTTATTAAGAAATTAGCAGGCAGGAGAAGCCGATCGAGAAAGTCCGGGAACGTCTAAAAATTATGTAACTGTTGTTAAATTAGATAATAATGTCCTTCTCGTTCTTTTTGGAAATTGCTGACTAAACGTGGGTAAGGTTTGCTAATCTTATAAACTGTAATTATTTTATATGAACTTAGTTTAGGCTGGCATTGGACTATCGATTTTATTATACAACTATGGATTCGCCCCAGCTTTACACGAGTGTAATGCCCTTTAACGTTGACGGCCGCTATAGAAAAGTGTTGTTTTTAGACTTTTTCGTGCAATTTTTCTGTTCAGCTGTTCTCCAGATTTGCGCTTAGCAACACATTCAGTGATTCATTTTTATATTATAAATATACGTAATTAAATCATAAACTAAATTATTTGGAGCCTGGTCAAAAAGAAAGTTTTAACACTGTAAAAGCTATAACACTGTTTAATTTGACAGATATTCTATACATTTTTATACACGCGGTTTGTTAGTATAGTTAGATAGCACCCTAAATATATTGTGCATGATATTGCTCTAATACTCGTATTCTTATATGTTTTCTCTTGATGCAAGAAAGTAATATTTTACTTTACTGTAGTTATTTTTCAATGGTAGAGGACTATTAAAGTCTCCAAATCTTGTAAGAGTCACTCTAACATCTCGAGCAGTTTCTCCGCCATCACAACATGGTCGGACACTATTCATAGAGCGAGTGCAGATATAACGTGCTCGTGGGCGGTCTCAGTGGGAACGGTCGCGATCATAGAGCAGATGTTCAGAGGAGCTGTAATGTAGTTGGTAATAGTTGACGATAGGTTAACGCATTTGGCTATTATAAGATCTGGGTAAAGACAAATATTGACATTATAAAATTATTAATAAAGAAATGGAAAAAATTCCTCACCCGGGTGGGAATCGAACCCACGACCTCTGCATTCCGTGCCAGCGCTCTTACCACTGAGCCACCGGGTCAATTACTCGGATGACGAATTTTACCATCTCTTTTTGAAATTACATTATTGGAAACGTTATTTTTTCATCCCGATAGCTATACATAAGCCAAATCTCGGCAAACAAAGCTGAATCCTTCAGCACAATGTTTTAATGATGAAACGATCAACCATATCCTAACGGATTATATTATGGAGAAGTGTTTTTATCTTAGTCAAGATATTATATATTATAAAATTATTAATAAAAAAATAATAATATAAATAAATATTGACATATAAAATCGCTGTTTGTTTTCATGTCGTGCAGGTTTGTAAATTATCTTTGTATTTATGTGGCGGCGTTACCCCCGATATCTTAGTCTGCACCAACTAAAAATTTAAGTCAAAGAAATGTACTTAGATGCACATAGCTGTGTTCCCGGAATAAGGTAGCCATAACTGCAATATTGCAGGGACTGATGTTAATAACCAGTGATAACTTGTAAGCTCATTTAAAAAAAATTGTTTATCACGAAGGAAAGGCAAGGGGAACTAAGCCCACACAGCCATTGTCTTTTGTAAATGATTTCTGAATTTATGATGGATGATAATGATGATGGTGAATGGAAACGTCGAGAAAATCCTCAAGAACAAGTGTAAAATTTGTAAAAATGAAAAATAATTGCAGAAACAACTTACATGAGCCCATGAAGAGATCGTATTCCGACTAAAGTTTTACTCAGCTTACCTGCATATAAAACCATGCACACGTACTAGATTCACATCACAAGTAAACACAATATAACTTATCTACCAGAAAACATCACTTTACAGACACATGCAAGCCATTTACAAATATTTTTTTTATTTTCACAAGAAAATTACACCCGCTCCCTTCCAGTTTTTCCCGCCGAATCCCTTGTAAGGTCATTGTCTGGGAGAATTCCAGAGTTCCTTAGTCGACTCTTATGAAATGCACTAATTAATCAGATAAAGCGGCTACTCTTAGTAATAGTTTTCTTTCTACCATAGTCTGCCCTTCGTACTCTCGCAACGGAACTCACGGAGACTCTATCTTCTAGTAATTTTTGTTATTAGCGTATCTCTCTTATGTATCTACTCCACGGTTATAACGCTATTTGCAGCGTTTTACCTCCGAGCCGCAATGTTTGTGCAGTATGCCTAGGCGGACTTTCATGTACTGAAATTATTAAACTTAATAATATGTTTGTAATTTGTATACGAATAGTTTTAACTGATAACCTATTTCTATCTGATATAAGTACGTCTATTATTAACAATACATATAATACTTAAAATGTTAATTATATTTCTTAATTTCAAAACAGTCGGTTGGCACTCTTTGAATATACCTGACTCTACCTAAAATGCAGTATTTCTTATTAACCAAACCACGCACTTCGTATTTCATATATCATTAAGACAAAATGTTTATTTTGGTCAGTTTTCCTATGTGTACCAACAATAACAATTCACAAAAACTTTAATCGAATCAGTTTACAACATCTTTAGCCCTATTGTTCTGTCTCTTATTGTTTTCTGCACCGATATGTCCGGCGGAGTCTCGTCTGGCTTAAGAACGTCCACATTGATATACTGCCGTCCACTAGAGACGACGGAAAAAACTATTTTACCGCACTCCAAGCTTAAATTGCCCATATATTATAACCAGCACTTAGGTATTAATCGAACGCTTTCTCGTTTTACAAGTATGTCAGGTAAATGATAGTGTACTTGTACATTTAAGTATGGAAGATTAATACTTTTCTTTTTATGTATGTCTTAATATTAAAAATCTATTAAGTACTCCATCTTAACTCTTATATCAATTGGCTGTTCTACATTTTTTTATATACTAAGGACCACAGGCAGCACAATTTCTATTAAATATTGAATGCCGTTTATCACTACACGTCCTTTTCTGTTAATATGAGAAGAAGTAAGACAACATATGTGTTCATTTGCAATTAATTGGAGCGCATTCATTATTAATAACAACAAATCCAACCGTATGCCGTATTTCTTTTTTGACATAAATAGAGTTGTTATTACAATGTGGTAAAAAAAAATATTTTGAACGCAATTAAATATAGACTAAAAGCGTGGGCCTAATATAGCACTTCAATATTGGTTATCTTAAACTATACGAAAGGCAGTAGCATCATTTTAAATGTGCCTACCCATTCATTTGTTATTAATAACAAAGCAATGCATCTCCATACCTTAATACGGAAGAGAAATAGTCGTAAGTGTGTGGGCAGCCTTATCTATTAGGGAGCGATCACACGCGCGCATACAAATTGACGCATTAAAGACGCGCTTCGATTATAATCTAAATAGCTTTCTCAAATGAAGCTGTATTGAGAATTTATGAGCGACCGCACGAATTGTTTACATACACAACTTGATCTTGGAACTTGTTTTGGTGAAATAATGAAACAAATTATAGTTTTCTCGTTTCAATTTGATGTACAGTCGCGATGGAAAATGTTTACCACATTAAGAATGACAATTCTATGCATACGAGTACTTTGAAGTCACAAGGCCGAAATAAATTTGATATACCATAATTTTTTATCAAACATTTTGTAGTAGTCAGTCTGGGAGGTAGAGTAGGTATTTTATATACTTAGTTATATCAAAATCATTTAAAAATAAGTACTCCCAATATCAATAATATATGACTCAAACTTGCGACATTTTTAAACAATCATTTTTGATCAATATTATTTAATCAAATAAAAAAAGAGTTTCTTAATGAAAAGTGGTTAATAAAATAACTAATCAATTGTTTTATATTAAATATTTAATAATAATAACAACTTCTGAAAAGGTAATAAATAACTCGAAATGGCATTATACCTATAGCCTTTAGTGAAACGGTATGACCTAGAATCAAATTATAAAACTGGTAAACATTTTCCGACTGCGACCGTACAAGCTTATACACATTTCTTGGCCGGACACTCGCTGCTACGATGTTTATACTAACGCATTTAATGACTGTCATTTACCACGTACAAAGGCAGGCGACAAATTCCCTGTACCGGCTTTAATCACTAAACTTTAGCCTAAATGGATCCTTTAGCGAGATCAAAGTCAAGAACTGCGAGTGAATAACAGAAACTAATTTAATTTGGAGTATAAAAGTGGATTGAGTCGGACATATCGGGATGTGGGGGTCAACTAATTGAAAAAGTTTCGGTCGCGCGATGAGGGTCGCGCAGTTTGGACGCGCCTTTATTGACTATTGTATTTTACTACGCGATTGTATTTTAAGAATTTTAATTTACGCCTAGTTTATTATCATACCGTTATTTTTATATTTTGCGATCGGCGCAATAGTTTCTTTCGAAATTCACATTGCCAAAGATTAGGCATTGTTTTACGGCCACCTGCCTGACGCTAACCCACCTCACATGAAATAAAATTCAGTGGGATCGAAACCACGCCTTCCGACTGAAAGGCGCACGTCTTAACCATTAGGCTATCACCGTATATGTACCTATATGTATGTATGTATGTAATATAATTATGTTATATTGGCTACCATGAATTTGCAACCGATTCCAACTTATAGAATAAGGGGTCCGGTCGTTTATGTCCGTTTAGCGCGGAATGTCGCGCGCTCTCGATTGCTCCCTATTTTATTTTAAACTACCCTCTGTCGCGCCGTAATTGGATTCCGTTCCGTTTCACTCGCGCTCTGCCTCGTTGTGAAGATAACTAACGGCGCGTATTGGGCGGAGTTGGCATTCATTCGCGCAAAATAAAACAAGGCATAAGTTATAGAATACACTATGTTATGACCCTAGAGTATACCTACATTGCTACAAAGCATACTCGACAATATTATGATTACGTAAAAGCAATAGCAAAGCCGAAGCCGTGTGATTGCGATAATTGAGTGTGTGTATGCGCGGGGCGAGATGCGGGGCGCGGGAGGACGCCGAGCGCTCATTGCGCGTACACACACACTCTCTATTATCGTGATCGCGCGGCTTTCGGCTTTGCTATGGCTTTTACGTAATCCAGGGGCCGTACGTAAAGATACGTATCAACAGGCAAATCTATGACTTTATCACCTTTAATCTGTAAAAAGTCAGGAAAATTTCGCTCACGCCGCGCAACTTTTACAATAGAGCGAGCGGAGCGATACTGATGCTCTTTGTGTATGTATGTACGAGTATACTCTCATACTGACACTGAAAAGTTGTATGAATGATGAGCTATTTAAAAATATATTATATGGAGACGCTGCATGAGCGCGGTAAGCAGTATACAGTGACATATACCTTCCACAGTGGAAACGTGGATTCGTAATCTAAAAATACCAGATACACAAGGACCTAGTTTGAGTCTGAATTTTATTACGTCATCTGAAGTTGTAAAAGCTTTCTAATATATTTATTTAATTATAAATATTATCAAGAAATGAATTTTTTCTCACCCGAGTGAGATATTTCAGTCAATCCCTACAGTGAATAATATAAAAATCGGAAAACATAATCAACGGCTTTACATATTATTATATAAAATATATTTAATTCTAAAAGCTTTTATTAGCCACTGGTCAAAAGACGAATGTAACGTCCAACATATCTCACAGTCCCATGACACGACTGCCCTCGCCGCCGCCTCTGCAACTAATGAGCAAATTGTTCGCCAGGAATCTAATAAACTACCCGCAGTGTCCACTTCCGGATTTACTGCTTTCCATTTTTCTTTGTTTCCCCATGTCAAGTGAGTATAAGTTTATTCATACTATTCTTAGTTTTAATAAAAATATTGCAGTCCTCCTTCACAAACCTATTGATGATAATAAAACTAAAATATATTCTAGCCTATAGGTACATAATAGATATAAGATTTTTGTAACTTGCTATGTGATATATTTTGTTCTTGGCATGGTATATAGTAAGTAATACTTATCATAAAAAGAACGTTTTGTCATTATTATTTTATAAATAATTAAGCTTTCATACTCCGACCAAGGAATGATGACCACTCGTAAAATTATGCAGACATACTCATTACTTGCATAGCATAAACGGCGGAACTTTTCTATTCGCAAATTTAATCGTTTGAATCTAGAAAAGGGGCTAAAAAAATATATCTTGTTTTTTGTGATTTGTCTTTGTTGATTGTATTATGCCACTCTAATGGAAGATAAATAAAGAATTACATACTTTTGACCACATTACCATAATAATGATTATATTATACTAAGTATATTATTCGGAAATATAGCGAAATAATGCGTACTTCATTCAATGTATTAGGCGTTACTTTTGCCTCTGCCTTTGATTTCCTCAGTCGAATGTTACGACAATCACGGGAAAAGATGCAGCTGATATATTCTAGTAAAGGCCCGCATCAGCATAGGCTTTATGGTAGATTTTACTGCATCCAACTCCTAGGCCAAAAATCTTGTAATAGGAATATAAAAGAGTATAAAAATGAAAATTCTTTTAATTGTCAACATATTATTTCATTTGGCCAAGCAAAAACTCACGCAGGTGCTCTATAGTCACCTAAGTTAAATAACAGGAGGCATTTCAGTGAAGTATCCTTGAGGAGTGCACGTAAATCACGCAGCTTCAGCAGCGCCTCCGGGAATCTGCCTTCGAGTTCACGCAACGTCTGCAAGGCGAGGTCCAGGTCCTCCTTGAGGCTCACATTCAATAAAGTGGATAACAAGTTGACGGTCTGTTGGTCCTGAAGTAAGCGGAGTGCGGCGCTTTGCAGATCCACCTGCCCTTGGTAGTCTGGACACCGTCTTAACAATGGTACTCGTAACTGTTGCAGTTTGTTCAAGCAACTTTCGCGGTCATCTTTCGGTTTGCACGCGACTCTCACGTCCCTATTCGGCTGACTCACCAGAACGCTGAGCAAGTCCAACTCGTTTCTCAAGTCACCGGCCAATTCGTCGACATCCAAGAGTTCTAGTTCAAGAAGATTCTGTGGCAGTGCTTCATAACGGAGGTATCTCAACAAAGATCCTGCAAGGACTACAAACGTTCTCTTCTGAACGTTGAAGAAGTCGGACGTTCGAGATAATAGGTTATCCCTGACAAGATCCTTCAGATTGAGGAGCTGGTCGTTATATCTCAACAGGGGCACAAAGACTCGCTGGTCCTCGACCTCTGAGACCAACCTTGTCTCGGCGTAGAGCGGTGCGTCAGCCGACCAGGCGGCCGCGATGCCCAACAAACACAAATATACGCACAATTTGAACATCTCGAATTGTCCTTTCTACAGATGGTGATGGAGAGAGCTTATATACTGCATCAATTATATACGGTCACATAAACAATGCTGTGGCATTATAATCGAATTTTAAAAGGATCGCAGAGAACAATAAGCATTAAAATTTTTATCTTGGATTATTATAGTAATTAAGGCTAGTATATTTCTTTGTTATCGTGCTGATGCGAGGCTTTACTAGGATACATCGCCTTCAGTGCATGTCGTAAGAGTCGACAAAAGAACTCGGGCATTTTCTCAGACTATAAACTAGCAACTTGTCACGGATCATCAACATCTGTCCCCGAGATGCCAAACGTGGCTGTGAGATCTCCGTTATGATCCTGCAGTTCTGCCTGCCCCATTTTGGAATCACATTAAAAAAACCGCATCAAAATCCGTTCCCTAGTTTGAAAGATCTAAGCATACATAGGGACAAAGAGCAGAAAGCGACTATGTTTTATAATACTTGTATGTAGTGATAAATATTCCTGAGTTGTTAGAAATTGCTTCAAACTATCTCGAAAAATGAACATGTGATATCGAGCTTAAATTTTGTAGACATTTTACTCATAGTGGGCAATATTTATAGCATTTCGCCTTTTTTGTTACACCCTGTATAACTAAATAAACAGTAGACAAATTCTCTTAATTTTCGAGCTGGAACGAAGCCTAATAATTATTTTACGTTGACGTAATTAGACACATTTCAGCACGCCACAGATATTTGTTTTTATTCTGTCATACACGCCACCGCTGAATGCTAAAATGTACATTATTGCTCAAATGGTAAGTTAATATTGCTTCGCACCGCGATTCGTTAGTAGCTATGTTTAGGGCTAGATTTTTTTGCGGAATTGGCACCCAGTTTGGAAATAGGATTCAAACAGATAGTGTACAAATAACCTCTTTAACTTAACAACAATTTTTCATGTAAAAAAGGTAAAATAAACAAAGTACTTACGTACCACTTCCACGGGTAAAGTTTTGATGTGTGATCAATTGATCGTGATCTTCGAGAACTGTCAATAGAGATACCGTAATATTGGGTCGTCATACCGTAGAGTCCGTTTCATAATATAACTTTTATGCCTGATTTCTATATAATTGTTATTATTCCTATTCCTGAACTAACATTTTTTGTATGCAGTGACACAGATAACGTAGTAATGTACATAGTAACTAGCGCCACCATTCTAAAGAACTATTTGATGAAACGCACTGACATCAATAGAGAAACTCTCTCAGAACTAATGCAGCAAAGCCTAAGTGTTTTAATATATAAACTACATAACTGTCAAGTAAGATCAAGTTTCACAAAATACATACATATATAACCTAAATACATACATAACCTCACGTCTATATCCCATAGGGGTAGGCAGAGACTACAGATCTCCATTTAGTACGTTACAAACATATCTCTTTTGCATACTAAAATCTAACAAACATCCGGTCGTACGAATTTCCACATTATATTAATTAGCAGAACTTTGCCGCCGATATAATCGTAATGGCTGAATCGCTGCAGTAAAAAATGCTGTCTAGTGTGGGATTCGGGATGAACGTGGACAAGACCAAGGTCATGTTCTATCGGCACATCATCCTTCAGCCGGTCTCCTTTGAAGGTGTAGCCCTAGAAGTTGTCCAGAAGTAACTATGTATACCTAACCAGAAGAATCTATACCTACATATTGAGCAAACATTGCAGTTGGGTAAAGACAACTTCGAGGAGGAAACCCCCAAAAGAGTGGAGCTTGGCTGGCCAGCGTTTGAGAAGTTACGTCATATCTTCTAATCATCTTTGCCACACTACCAATAATAAGATTTCCCGCCACACAGCCTCAAGACCAAGGTGTTCAATGAGTGCGTCCTACCTACGGAGCCGAGACGTGAAACCTGACTGTAGGCTGGCCCACCGATTGTGTTATTTATTTATTAATATAAAAAGGATTACATTAAGGAGAGCTTTGGAAAAGTCAATGGCTTGAGTTCTCACTAATGGGCTTATCCGAAACCAGCTTATTCGACAGAAGACCGAAGTAACAGACATAGTCTCGAAGTGTAGCAAATTAAGGTGACAGTGGGCTGATCACATCTGCCGTAGAACCGATGGATGGTGGAGTAAGCGGGTTTTACAATTAAGAACGCGCCTCGGCAAGCGTAGCGTTGGACGCCCTCCGGTGTAGTCCCTCCTCCTCCCTCCGGTCCAGATGGACCAATGACTTGAAGAGGGCGGCTGGTAGTAACTGGATGGTGAAAACGGGAGATCGAGCCTTGTAGCGCGCAAATATTGTGCGAAGCCAACAATAAATTTGAACTCGTATTTGTATATTTTATACCTTTAGTTATGGTCATCTGAGCTTTGTTATAATAATTAAACTACCTAAAGAGTTCCACTATAACAATATAAAGTGGAACTCTTTGGGGTCCACTATTAAGCTCGAGTTATGACTCATAGGGAATATGTGGAATGGATTTCGCTTAAAAAAATATGGGAAAATAGCTTCATGCGCTCCACGTCAACTTTGGTGAAATTTTCCTTAAAAGAGGTACAAAGTATTTCACGTATAAAATATACCTATACATAGTCACACCCATTATCCCCCAAAGAGGTTAGATAGAAGTGTGCAATTTATACACCCACTTTTCACCAGTTAGCCTACTAAGTCCCACGTGGTATGGGGTGAGCCTACTGTCGCTTTTTAAAGCACAAATACAAATACAATTTAAATCAAGCTACCGGTAATCCAATAGGAAATGTTGCAGTTGTTGTTGTTATAAAATATAGGTACATAGGATTATAGTAAATTGAAATAAAAATGCTTCATAAATTGTCACATATTCGTTTATTTTGCCAAGTATATTATGTTTTTTTTTACTTAGAGAGATGTAATGATGTATACCTATATATCACTCCAGACGGCCTCCCAAGTAAAATAACTTGACGCAGTCCAGTGAGGCATTAAAAAGAAGGCTACGTACCTCCTTTAGCAAAAGCAGAGTCTTTGGGAAATCCTTCTCGAGATTACGCAACGACTTCAGGACTAGGTTCAGGTCCTCCTTTAGACTCACGTTCAGGACCGTCGTAAACAGGTCTGTGGTCTGTTCCTCTGACAGAAGCGCGAGCACTAGTTTTTCCAAGTCCAAGTGTTCCTGATAAGATGGGCATTTTTCTAACAATTCGCGACGTGTATCTGTTAAGTTACGCACGCACTCGTTGACGGAAACAAAGAGTGGTTTGCAATTGACTCGCAAGTCCTTAGTGGGTTGACTCAGTAGGAGGCTGACCAAGTCCAGCTCGTTTCTCAAATCACCGGCCAATTCATCGACATCAAGTTTCTCTAGTTCACGAACATTTTTGGGTAAAGTATTAGAACGGAGGTATTTCAGCAACGATCCTGCAAAGAGTACGAACGTTTTTCTCTGCACGTGGTAGTTGTCGGGCGTCCGAGTCAATAGGTTATCCCTGAGCAGGGCCTCCAGGTCACGCAGCCGATCATTATCAAACAACTCAAAGGGGAAGTCGAATCGTCGTTCGCCTTCACCACAGCCCGCCGCGATGCCCAACAAAAACAAATATATGCACGATCTGATCATCTTGAATGGTCGTTACTGCCAATGGAGATTGAGGGCTTATATACTGCATTGATTATATGCGGTTAAATAAACAATGCTAAGGCATAATTATCAAATTTGGAAAGGATCATAGAGAACAATAGGCGTTTAATTTCTTGTTATCTTAAATTTTTATACAGGTAGTTATTATAGCTATACTTTACAAACAGTAAGTTTAGATAACATTTCATTAGTGAAAGCATTTTTTCTTATAACAAAATTTATTCTCAACAAGAAATTATAGTTATTATATAGCGAGTTACAGGTTTATTAATAATGTAGGGTTTGACAAATTTTCCATAATAAAATATTTTAATGACTTATTTATATGGTTTTCTATTTTTGCAGTGATCTAAATGAGCTTGCGCCTGAGTAATGTATGTGACACCCAATTAGGAGTTTTAAACCGTTCAACTCGGCCGAGGGTGAGTCGCACGACGCCGCAAGTTTGAGTCATGTGAGTTTGGTAGGAAATGCAGCCGATTATGATTAACTTCCAACTATATGTATGCAAAATTCCCAGAAGATTAATTTTTGTAAAAAGATAATTTATGTAATTTTTGTTTTTCTGGTAAGAAATACCCGGGTTAACGATAGAGGCCGTTAGCTATCATCTTTGTACATCTGACATCCAATTTAGAGAATAACGAAGTATTTAAATTAGTAGGTAGTTAGTAAATCCGTTCCGTTCATTCGAGCAGAGAGTATAGAGAGAGAGAGTATACTCGGACATAGCCCGACTATGTCCGAGTATACTCTCTCTCTCTGCACTTGCCGCCGTTGGCTACACGCTAAACCTGACTATGTCGTAGTAAAACAAACTAATAGTTTATCATAACCTAATTCTTAACCTGCTGTAAAATTAAGTTTCAATTGCGCCAAAGTAACTAATTTCAATTTATCCAAGAACACACATAATATGTCATCGTGCTTTTTCATAAGTACCTAAACAGAAAGAGACTTCGTATCTGTTAGTCGTGTCATTTAAAATTATCCTATTCTAGCCAAAAATATATAAAATTATTAATAAATAAATGGAAAAAAATCCTCACCCGGGTGGGAATCGAACCCAAGACCTCTGCATTCCGTGCCAGTGCTCTTACCACTGAGCTACCGGGCCAATTACTCGGATGACGAATTTTACCATCTCTTTTTTTAACAAATACATAATCTAATTTGATCTCTAACACCATTCTAACCAGTCTAGCTGTCACTTTGCGCTAATTAACTTTAAATAAGAACCTGTGCTGAGGTGTGGCTTCAATAGAATAAATCGGGGTCCTGCTGTTTGACCAAAAGTCATTTAGCAAAATTACACTTGACAAACGTTTGGCAAAAAATGGTTTCGCCGATTGATCATTTTACTACTAATCATTTTACAAATGACTCACTTTACCAAATGATCAACACTTAAATTTACATTTTATATATAATTTTTAACAAATTGATCAACTAGCAACTAACTTATCAGAAAAAATTATTATTATTATTATTAGTAGTAAATCTAATAATAGATAATTATGGTATATATAAAATTAACTGGATATATTATATCTAGACAGAATGGAAAAAACATTAGGTATACTATGCGTCGTACTATGGGTCATATCCAAACAGCTTAGGTTAGCGAGAAGCGAAGCGACGAAGCGGGTTAGGTTGACGTAAATACAGCGAGAAGCGACTTTAGGGCGTTTCTCTTTCTCGTGCATTTATCCTCAAATGTCAGTGCAACAAATTTTTTCTCACGGCGATAAGAGGGTAGCGGAAGAAATTACCCAACAGACTAAATCGTAATGTTTGAAAAAAATAAGTACTTTTTATGAAATAACATTTTGTTAAATGACATTTGGACAAACGTTTAATTACTGAAACATATTATTGGGTGAAGTCAAAAAAGGTCAATTGACATTTTAATATTTAACACATTTAACAATTGTGATGTTTGCTAATGGATTATTTGCTGAGTTTTTGTAAGATGATACTTTTATCTAATGTCTCATTTGGCAAATGAACATTTGTTGAAAGGTTGTTTGTCGAATGACCATTTGTCAATGATTTTTTGGTCAAACATTAGTAAACCGTATAAATCAGCTGCATGTCCCCCTCCGTGAATGTCGTAAGAGTCGACTAAGAAACTCAGGGACGTTATCTCAAACGATGAGCTA
This sequence comes from Carposina sasakii, assembly GCA_014607495.2. NCBI lineage: Eukaryota > Metazoa > Arthropoda > Insecta > Lepidoptera > Carposinidae > Carposina > Carposina sasakii. The sequence continues at coordinate 168,750 of CP053158.1, read as the reverse complement.
GCAACTTGTCACTGATTTTTAACATCGGACCCCTTTATTTTAAACGTAGCTGAGGGGTCTCCTTCAAGATCCTGCAATTCTGGCAACACAGCCGGGTGTACGTGTATATACGAGTATAAAATAGAGACAAGCTTGTTTTGTTACACATCTGTCTATTCAATGCTTTATAAAAATTTAATTCATATATTTATCTTTTAACATTGATCAAGGTGTTTATTCTCATTACAACTAAGTACGGCAATTTGAATTTTATCTAAATACAACTAGATATTATCGCTTGAAGGGTGTTTATGTGGTCAATCGTGTTGTTTCTACTGCATCTAATATTAATGATAAGTGAGTTTCAGCGACGAGCTATACCGCATAAAATCCATATTAATGATGAGCATGACTGTTTCAGTATCCGTGACACTAACTGCTAATCCTTCATGACATCCTGGTATATTGCGACAATTTTATTGCAAGTAATAAATTAAATTTATTTTGATTTATTTATGCGATACGTTATGGAGGATTTATTGTCTTCTGGGGGATTGAGCTATGGTATTTTTAGGATAGCGGCGCCGTCATATAGTGGTCGTTCCAGTACAAAAACACTTTGTTGATGTCTACATGCAAAAGTTCCTTCATTATCGCTATTCTAGGATACGCGGACTTTTTAGGCCCTACTACCGCTGTCGACTCGAAAGCAAAATCCTTAAGATTTAACAATGTGATGATAGTGTACAGACTTTTGAGAGGTTTCTGCTTGTCCCACTGAAAAATATCTTAATTGTTTTTCATCAAAGGACAAGATCACGGATACGGTAAATAACTTTCAGCAATCCCTGGCCTCCTCCCTTGCGGGCTCGTGACGCCTGACTGCCCCACACAAACCTCACGGGACATGGAGCTTTTACTGCGGTTCCTCCACATTACCATACATTTGCATTTCCTTAACTCCGGCGTCCAAGTAGCAGCTGCAATAGCAGTGTGGAGCCGTGATTTACGCGTCCTCGGGGACTGCGTCAACAACCTACCATATTAATATATGGCAATCTCGCGATGACAAAATAGCTCTGGGCAACATGTGTTTGAAGTTTTCGTTGTTTTTGTTTGGCTGCGTAATGATGTATAATCAATCAGGCATATAACGGTTTTTTGTGGTATTTCCTTGAGATATTCCGCGTATGCTCTTCTTGGATATTTACATAATGCCAGGGCTCGTCGGAGATGGGACATTAATATCGCGTCAGGCGCCATCATCGCTCCTTGCGCTTTCATCGGAGACAATATGCATCAGAATACATACTACGATAAGCATGTATTTATTCGGCAGAATGCACCTCGCTCGGAGGGGATGATATTAAGATTCCTCTCTTCCCTCCCCTTTCCCCTGCGCCCGCGGTACGCAATTTTTCGGAATACTTTATGCTAATGTTTACTGAATACGTATTAAGCCCCTTTCATTACGTCGAAATAAATTCCAATTGAATTTTCGCTGAAAACAATATGTTTGGACAAATTGAGAAGTTCGAGGGCGATCTCATTTGCATAGAATAATACGCGGTCGAGAGCTCGCGAGCGTTCGCGAGCACGCGCGAACATGTTGACTGTCTAAACACGGATCTATGAATAAAATATTAGCTTATCTTAGACTACAATATAGATAGATAGAATTACTCGGGTATAAATAATGTATGGGTGAGTTCCCGGCTGAGACAATAAACAACTGCGGCACATACCGCCTCAGCGACAACGGAACAATCAACATAATGAAAAACTGCTTCGCGGAGATTTATGTGCGCACTCTTAAAGTGAATATAAAGGGAAATATAAACATTTTTGTGAAAAGTTTATCCTTCGTGACGCGTCGCGCCTCCTGGCGGGAGCTCGCGGAACTGACGAAATTACTTTTTTATTGTTGTGTAATAAATTTTCCATTGTAATATTGTAGCCTACAACATAAAAGTTAACTGTCTTATTTCTTAAAGAAATGTCTATTACTTAGCCGTATGTATGTACCATATCAATATTCAGAGAAATACAAACAAACACACATAATACCCGATGCACCTGGCCAGTAGTACCATTAAATAAGACGATTGTTCCCAGTTTCAAACTCGTTTGCGATCCCCTTCTTCAGGATATCGTAACAGTTACAACTTTGCAGCAATAATACCTTCCAGTAAGTTTCATACAAAAATTGCAAATTAGCTTAAGGTCCAACCTATGCCAATTTAGTTTCCATCTAAATATCTTCGGTACAGAGTTTAAATTTGATTGCTGGCAAAGTTGGAGTGTAAAGTGTAAGCAATACAAAGGTGTGAAGGCGGTAATAGACAAGACGAGGTTATTTGAAAAGTTCCCGCGATCTGATACACCCTCCCCCCCCCCGCTCCCGAACCGCGCCTTAAGGCAAAGCTAGAAAGTACCTGATTTTTTTCCGACTTAGGCATCATACCTTCCTACCCTCATCCCATTATTTATAGAGGCCGCGTGGTGCCGGCAGAGTAGAGTGTGTACCACCCCATGCCTGTATCGTACGAGGCGATTAAGGGTTTCCGGGAGGCGGGCAGCAGCACCTCACGTGTTAACAACATAGTCTAAAATACAAAACTGCGGTCACCGCAACCCACCTGCCCAGCGTGGTGACTATGGGCAAAACCCCCCTGTGGCAGTAGCCTTGAGGCGTGCTCTGGAGGCAATAGGCTGAAGACGATGGTAGCTATCTGCCACTGCATAGTTCATTAAAGCATATTATCTTAAAAATATTTATATTTAACTCCTTCATTAAAGACTAACACAGCTGATATTACCATGCGTTGATGTTTATTTTGCATCGCTGAAATTCCGATTTTCACTATCGCAAGTGAGTAGGCAACCTAAAACTCAGTCAAAGAAATTTGCAACTAATTAGAAAGTTGGCATCCGGCCGGTCCCAACTGGAACGTGAACATCTCTCCGCTCGCCCGAAAGTCACGCACTTCTCAACTGTTAGTAACGAGCCGCTTAGTACCCTGTAGTCAATTAACAATAATACACCTTCCGTCGGGCAGGCGCGGCTTGGTGACCGCAGTGTGATTTTCGGACTATGTTGTCAATACGGGAGGCGCTGATGCCCACCTGACGATATCCACGAGCAGGGATGGTGCTAGTCTACTTTACCAACACCAAAAGATTTTTGTTTAATTTCTTATATTTGACTCAAGAAGATGACACCACGTTCATGTATTGTAATATAGTATAGAGATAGTCTACTATTTTCGCTGTACTACGTTCTCACAGAGCGACTTGCAGCCACCAACTACCCTCACTTCTAATTTCCCTTTTAATTATGCTATACATTATGAATTCAGAGCATTTTTCAAAACTTGGCGCATTTAATGTCGTAATTAACAGAACTTAATAACTTTTTGATTAAGAAGTTTTCAAAGACGCCGAATTGTTCTTCTCATTTAAAACACAGTTAGAAATGGTCATAAATATAACATAATATTTAAAGGTATCACTAAACGAAGGTAGTAAATACTGTTTCGATTGATATTATATTTTTAAATATTTATTTTATACTTTTATATATAACATATTCATATTTAAAAATTTTTTAAGAAAATAATAATAAATAAAGATAATAATAATTAGCCATTTATTTCTCAAATTTTACAAATTATTATAAAATTAAATTTCCAATTCATTCCTATAAATAATAATAAATTACTTATTTTAAAACTACAAAATTATATTGATAAATAATTAACTTTATACAAAAATAATATAAAATTATTAATAAAGAAATGGAAAAAATTATATTATATTTTGAGAACACCTTGTAGGGTAAAGGCCTCTAGGTTCTGCCAATCGCCTCTATTTTCTGCTACTGAAAGCCATTCATTTCCTGCTATTTTCCTTATGTCATCGACCCAACGTGCTGGTGGTCTGCCGAGACTTCTTTTGCCAGTAGGGCCGGTCCATGCAGTTACTTTTCTCGTCCATCTTTTATCCTTCAAGCGAGCTATGTAACCTGCCCATTTCCATTTGGCTATTATAGTTCACTTAATATCAATCGAACAATTCGATTGATATTAAGTGAACAGATTTAGTTTTCAAGCCATGCCAAGCCATATTATTTGCATGTGGAGCAAACTCTAGGTTAGTTTAATGCAATCGTACCTTTGCATGCTCTTTAGATACTTTCTCTGTCTGTAAGTAGTGCAGCAGACGTAATATCCCAAATTCACGTAATACATTCCTTATCTTTTCACTATATTCACTCACCTTTGCGTTACGTTAACATTACGTTTGCGTTTCAAACAGCTTTGCTAGTATACTTTACATCGGCAATATGTTACCCTGCTAGTATGTTTCTCGGTTTGGATGACCTCACTAAGGCGGTCGTACCTTTGTCGCACGTTAGTCGTTCGTTGTGCACCAGATGACAGTTTTATGCAAGTTGGTGCCACTCGTCCGTCAGATGTGTCGCCGTATACCTACCAACTTAGTTGTGCAGCTCACAGCGTCGCTAGTAGGTATACTGTTTACTTCAACCATTGTACATATTATTACCTTAAACAGCTTGAGTTCTGATTTAGTCAACTGTAGAGATAAATGTGCCATCCGGGAATAGAACACGTTAGAAGTTATTGAATCGGAACGTCGTCGCTGTCCGCAGCCAGTTAGTGACAAGTCTCGCATTGTTATTGCTCTTTTGGTTATAGTGAGATACTTGTGGGATATAAATAAATGGGTGATGGGTGAGCCTATAGTTTTGTGTAACTATATGGTGCCTGTCACCTGCCCGTATATAGAAAATCTTGAAATACCTACCTGTTTCATACACAATCACACACATATGGTCTTCGCCAAGTCATTTTATTTTATGGAAAAAGTAAATTCTGAATGTTTTGGCTTCGAAAATATTATACCAAACCTGAATTGTATGGATTTATGCTTGTGTATAGTATGCGTATAAGGATCGAAACTTCTCTTAAAGTTTATAAATATTTTTTCACTTTTTCGTCGAGATGTTTCACTGCAATTGTTTTAAGATAATATCACGCCATAAAAACCTTTTCAAGCAAATACATTCTAATTTTGCCAAAGAAGATTTCACAGAGCCCTAACAGCCGTTCGCTATCTGTATGCAGAGCGCGGACTCGTTAACATTTTATTGCGCCCCATACTTGTACAATGTAGGCACAAAATTGCTTAAATCCTAAACACAGTTATGTCCCTTTCTCGCTGAACCCCCGGCAGCGTGCTGATTGCAAATAAATACCGGAGACGCTCCCTCACGCCTTGACATGAAGTAGATATAACGGAGAGGTGTATGTGAGAAATGTAGCCAAGCGACTCTACGACCATATATCCTTCCTTACTGTCAGATACATCCACTACAGATACTAAGAAAAACTATAATGAAACTATGAAAGAAGAAAAAATATCTTATCCTACAGATTATGAATGTAGAACTACAACTACTAATGTAGTTCAGTATGATCAAATATCTATCTACTATAGTATAGTCTACCAGTTTTTTTATCATTCGGGGCAATGAAAGAAACGTTAGAGCAGCCCCTCGATGTACCCGCTCTACGTTCTCGAAGTAATTCCGTGTGGCTCTGTCCCGCGAGTTACCTCAAGTGATCGCGAGCCCCTCCTCGTGCAGACGATGTGTTTATGCCACAACTTACTACATCTCCAGATCCGCTAAAACGAAACTTATTTAGCTCTCTTCTGTGGAGGACATTCGGCAGTTGTTTACGTCTCATTTGTCTTTGTGCACTTTTGTTATTTTTTGACGCATTCGTTTTTATTGTGTAGAAAATGATGCAAGTATTTTATGCATCTGACAAGTTATATCAAGCTATCTATCCAGGCAATTTGTACTATTTTTTTTTACTTTTAATTGTTGTCAGAAAATCCCTCATTATGCCTTTTGTTAATGTTCTCGCTATATCTTTAATTTTCATCGCACTTACGAAAGTTAAGTCCTACGATCTGCACCTCTACGTGATTTTGTATAAAATAATTGTCATTTTGCTAAAAAAAATATACCAACGCTTTTCAGAAAATATTAGTGCAACCTGAGCTCGCCTGTCTATAAACTCTCCGCACTACCAGCGCTACATAAACGTTAACGATCGTTTTGTTTTCGCATCTTCGTTAAAATTCACATTTTGCTAAACAATAATACAAACAGACTAATGAAAACGATGTTCTAACTAAAGCTTCATACAGTTTCTGAGAAATCAGCAAAAAGCAGTCGAGTCTTAAACGGGGTAATCTTCTAATTTTTCCAACTCAATTTGTTTCTTTAGCTGCGAGGTGTGAGGCGGGGTGAAGGGGGGTGAGCTTGTTCTCTACGGTACATGCTATTTTAGAACATTAGCCAGATACTGCAGCGTCGGCTATGGAGCTGGTAAATAAGTTCTCTGAATATTGGATAGCTTTATCTAGCGTTGCGCTTCTGGTACTTCTGAAATGTATTCTTGAACGAAGGTTATCTTTGTACATCGAAATGTTTCAGAATTTTCTAGAAAATTTCTGTTTTGATAATCAGTGTTCGAGTGAAATATAAGTCACTCTAAGTTAAAAACCTCGTACAATATAAAGAAAAGTTTTTTAATCAGTTTAAACTTATCCTACTATAAATACTTAATTGGATTGGCTTATCTAACTAGAGATATCGTAAATGGTAGTCGCTGCAGTTAGCCAGTGACGAACGGACATACCTACAGACCGGCTCAAGACAAAACCTACAGTTTCTCGTAGAATGCGCGGCCAGTTTTTGCGCCGAGCGTGAAGCGTTCCTGTTTGCTTTTTCACTTAATTGGAAGTTGTTTGTCCCTACTACTTCTTATTAAACATACTTGGAAATGAACGGATATTTCTACACGCTTTTACTTACACGTACTAGAAGATTGCTGCTGGGAATTTATTCAATGTTGCTCGGTGATTAATTATAGTTAACTAATCTGGTTAATGGTTTCATTACGCCCACATGCGGATACAATATTTACATTAGAAAAAGCTCCGCCTATTAATACTGTTGATAAATGTATCAAGTCAGCCTGTGTGACATGTGAGGAGGGGGGGATGTCGCTAAGTGGCTTTGCGTTCTATAATTTACAACATCTTATTCGAAGAAATGACGAGCGTATGTAATGAACTCTTCAAATACTTTCGTAATAAACATTTTATTACAGCTTTTTTGAACCGTCAAATGATATTCAAGAGTCATCCGCGTAATTTTGGAAACAATGCGAAAGGAAATTATAAAAGCCGTCGTTTTAGCCCCGGGGGAGTCGAGTCCGCCGTTTTTACGGATTCGTTGCTAAAACAACATTATGTTCCGGTTTCCGTGCGGATTCCCCCGACTCGGATATTTGCTTGTTATTCCAGAAATGGCTGCTCTCTGTTGGAGCGGTTTTGATTATAAAATATACATTGGAGTTCAGTTTTAGATATCCGATTTTTCTGTATCTTGTTAATAATATAGTCTTGCTCACGGTTATCCAGATTGCGATATCGAAATGTGAATGTAGCGAATATCGAATATATTGCGAATAGTTTCCTCATGGAGATTAGCATCAGTCACGTCAGCGTAAGCCGCGAGAATGGGTTTGTAGTTATAATCTTATTGCCAATAACTTGACCACGAAGGTAGGATGATGAGGAGTGCCTAATAACGCTAGTTTGTAGATAATTAAAAGTTGTGTGCCGATGCGAGACTTCACTAGAATACATTAGCCACATCTCTTTCCGTGCATGTATGACTAGACTCGGTACTCTCTAAGGCTAAGGATACTAGCAACTTGATCTTTTACATCTGGCCCAGCTATTCTAGGCGTGGCTGAAGCATCTCCTTCGTGATGCTACCCCGTTTTGGAAACACAGCCGTGTGTATATGGATGTATAGATGTATGTATGTATACAGCCGTGTGTATATGGATGTATAGATGTATGTATGTATACAGCCGTGTGTATATGGATGTATAGATGTATGTATGTATATAGATGTATAGATGTATGTATGTATAAAATAGAGACAGATTTGTACGTCTGATGGTCAGCACGTTAAACTGTATGGTGCATAATGTGCTGCAGAAACTACATTTATTATATCATTTCCTCCTTGTCCTTATTTAGGAACCTCCCGACAAATCTTACTCCGAATGATCCCACAAAGTATGATTTATCTGAACAGAACAAATAACACTGAAATAGATCCCGATGTAAACTTGTTTATTACTGTTTCTTTGGATAAATATTTAGGTTACGGTAATAATTCTATTCCAAGTTACCACATTTAGTGAGATAAATCCTATATATGAACTAGTATATAAAGTTAGGACGGCTTTTATAACGCTAAAACTTTCGAACGGATTTTGACCTTATAAATACGAATATGCATCAGAATAATACATAAGTTATACTGATATTATTATTTCGATAATTCGATAAATAGATTAGGTAGCAGGAAAAACAGAATGTAAGTGTATAACATCATCCAGAAATAAATCACTCTCCAAGGTTTGACGAAATTCACTTTACTATGAAGCAACCCGTAGGCTTGAAGTCACCAGCCACCGATGTGACATTATCTTAACATACCTACCAGATCGCAGTACATTTCTGTACCATAATCTAAACGAACCCTAAAAGGCCGCACCTGATCCCCTGCCCCCTAATGAGCCTCCTTGTATTCAGCCCGCGTGGCCCTCCGAAACATCTCAACAAAACAGAACACTCCTCGTGTTGTCTCTATATAATCTAACTTTTCTCTGCGCGAAGTTCGATTCCTTATAACCTTCTCTTTGATAAAGGTACGCGTATTTTCGTTATATTAACCTTTTTGTTTGCACGACTTGGCGGGAGCAATACCGTGTGTGCATCATTTTTATAGCAATTGCTGGAATTATTTTTTGGAAGTGTTTTGTTATAAGTATATAAAATACTAGCGGTCGCCCGCGTAAACTTTATAATTCCCGTTATTTTCCGTCCCCATAGGAATATCGAGAAATCCCTTCATAGTGGATCTACAGGGTGTAACAAAAAGGGTATGTTAAGCGAAAAGCTATGTAAATAGCCCACTAAAAGGAAAGACTCGAAATCACATGTTTATTTTTCCAGATAGTATGAAGAATTCCAAAACAAGTCAGGAATGTTCATACAATCTTGAAAAATAAACACTGGATTTCGAGTTTTAAATTTTGGAAATAGGTTCTCTATAGTGGGCTATTTACATAGCTGTTCGCATAACATACCCCTTCTGTTACACCCTGTATGCGTCACAACATAAGCCACTGTCCAAATATTACGTTTCTAGCTTCACTGTTTTGCCTCGGCGTTGATTAATCAATTTAGAAGGACATGTTATTTTATATGTTTATGTACCTACTTACTTATGTTTTCTGAAACCGGCTGAAACACATTCATTCATCTTCACATATTAACATATAACATAGATATAGTAATAAATAGCTCATTCCAAGATAGACCAACATTATAAACGGATTTGAGAGAGTTGATGTATTTCAGCAAGCCCGGCATTTATCCCGGGAACAGTTCCGTCTCGCATGATGGATTACGTGCACATACGTCACGCTAGCGGTGTGTGTTCCCACTGTCGGACTATAGACGGTATTTAACATACTCGTAATACCACGTGCAACTGTTATATTATATAACAATGTACGTACGTACATGAAATCCGTAATAACTATTTCTAAGAACGAACCTAACTAGATACCTACCTTTCATTTAATTAAATTACTATATTTATTTCATTGTTTTGTCTAGACTGGTAAACTAGAACTTATTAGAAGTTTTTTTACGTTAGTACAAAGGAATAAACACGTAAACTGTTCCAAACCTAAACCCCTCAAAAAATCTTCTGTAGATTTGATCTCATAAAGCTCGACGTCATGTTTTCTTCTTGAACGCGTCACGAGCTTGTCCCGTTGTCGGCACGGAGGCGCTGCGTCACCACCACTCAGCGTTTCCAACGCGTCGTGACGTCGCAGGTTCACGTCTCAAAACCATCTCGTTTACATTTTGGTGACACTCCGTTTGATTGATCTTGTACAAATGTTTTAGGTATTTTGTAATGTAAATTAACTAAATATTTACTCTGAGAATACATAATTTTTGATCTCCATATTGTGGACGCATTCATCATACTTTGAATAAAATTCTGATTTGAGTCGAAAGTTTCTCTCCAAACTTTACTCAGTAGAATTGATTCGAGTGATTTGCATGGCTAAACTTGTCCGCCGTCGTTCATGTCTCGATCTTCTCGCGACTTCTTGTCTCGGCCAGTGAGGTATAAATCTGAATTTAATATTGAACTCTATTTTGAAATAGAAGCGTAGCCTCCGATTTCTCGAAGACATATAAAATATAATAAAATCTCAGATCCATAGTAAATTTTCAAAACGGGGTAGTCATCAGTTGGTTAGCGATCAGGAAACTGATGGATAAATACATATAAATCTGATCGCACTCTAATTACATCTCGCTGTAGAGTAACATCTCTTGTGTAATATGACGTAAAAAACAAACGCGTCAGCAAACAACAAATTACGCCGCGACCAGTATGATATTATACTACACGTGGACTAACCTTCGCAGAAAGAGCAAAAGCAGCAATATAAAGGTAAAGAAAGTTAGCCCACCAAAAACATTGCCAAAAACAATGTAAAATGTTGCTAATCTGCTCACTGTCAAAAAGTTACGAGTATTAGATCTCATAGCCAAGCTTCTACTGTACACTTCACGAACTTTACACCTTAGTTTCCCTTCTGTACTTATTTATTTAGATTTGTTTGTATAGATAGATGATGGCGGTCAGCACCCGAGAGTCTCACTCGGACACTCGGCCACCACTCGCGTAACGTCAAGTGTTGGAGTGGAGTATCGACGCTGGATGTGACGTCAATGGGCCGGAAATTCTATTTCACGATAAAATTTTGATGACAAGCTCTTGAAATACCCTAAATAAACAGTGCAGCAGTATTTCATACCTATATATCACGCACATTCTGCTTTAAAATGCGTATTCAATTGTTTAATAAAGTTGACTGGACAAATAATGTGTTTAAATTTGAAACGAATCTGAATAGTTATTTCTGATATACTCTTTTTAATTCCTACATACTATAGCAGATATGTCTCAAGCTGCGGCGACCTTTCCAACTTTATGCACATTTCTGCACTTTTAGCGAGCCGAGGCGAGGAAGACATGTTCATCTGTTCGCTCAGTCCTTAGCGCGGACCTATGTCGGGTCAATTGTCCATTTTAAATTTGATATTTAGATAGACGCCGGGCGATATTTGAGTTTCCGAATCCGAATCCCTGAAAATCGGAATCGGGAGATTATTGGAGGTTGTCAATATATTTTGATAATTTAACTATACTCGTATTGTAGGATAAGTGATATTGAGTGAGTATTCCACATACATACGATATAAAGCTAAATCGCGATTAATCTATTTATTAACTTATTTATATAATAAACATCACTATGTTAGAAGCAGAGCCAAAAAGACTTTCCTTCACTTGAATAGTTGCGGACTTTTCTACTTTAGTCCACCAGAGAAAGTTTTAACACTACATAGATGGATGTTAATAATTAATCCTAGTATAGACGTCATTCTCCATAAACCAGTCGTTCCTATTTCTTACGTGGGTAGAAATATTTGCTTTCTAAATCATAAATTTCAACATTTGAAATCTGCTGCTTATTTTGTAAATAATGTGATTTTAATTCTGACAAGTTGTCCCATAGTTTAGGTTTGATAAGCGCAGTTTCGTGCTCCGCTTGACTAATAATTATTTAGGGTGAAATCGCTTAAGTTATGATTTCATTTTGTTGTTATCAGATGAGGTTTCGCCACAAATCGTTTGTTGTGATGAAGTGCGTGAAGCCTCCTTTATGTACGAAGCTCACGCTATCTACTACACACAAATATCTTTAAAGTGAATGTTTTAAAAGATATCTACTGATATAAACATATTTATGTGGATTTTTACTACACTAAAAAATATTTTATTACATTCTTATTTTATTTTTTTATGAGATGGAATCTAAATAGTGTATTAGCGAAGTTAATGAAAAATAAATAAAGTCCCACCCACCCGCGCGGCAGAGGGTTATCAAAAGTTCGATAAAAATGTAAATGCCGCGGCTTTATTGTGGCCGTCACTAGAATGTGGACAAAATGAACGTTTACCGATACTGGGCATATATGTTTCGATAGTATCGAGTATGCGGCACGTGGGCAGGCCGGTATCATGGTATCGATTGAATATTTCATTCAGTCGAGTGGTATTTTCATTATAATAGTATCTGGGATCTCTGGTCACGTAGTCGATTCTTTGTTCGTCGAAGCGATGCTGGTGTCATTATGTGAATATTTTATGGTGTTAGGTTCGAGCTTGTTTATGGCGAGAGCACGTGGGGCTCTTATTTTACTATGCTATTTATTATCTGTCACAGCTTCCTGTCCTTATTAGTATGTATGTACATAGTTGATGTTGGAATAAACATTCATGTTTTTTATTTCTTTTTGTTACAGGTAAATTATTAAGATCATAGAGGAGATTGTGAGTAATTATAAATAAAACTTCAACTTACCTCACATCATGAGATTATTTGCAGACTATACCTATACCTATGTATGTACGCAGTCAAGTTCAGTAAAGTTAGATCGTCTAGGAGTAAGTTAGAACACATCGGGCTCTCACTGCAAGTTGGTTCATATCACTGTGTAGCGCTGCGAGCCTGGTACTTGTAGATACCCTAGAGGTTCATTTTGTACTGGATTAATTTGTAGGGAAACGTGAAATCTAAATTGATAAAAATGTATCTTCGCTCCACAAAATACACATATACTTATAGAAACTTATAGAATACATATAGTATACAGTAAAGTATAGAAAGTACTTATAGAAAGAAAAGTATTCCGTACCTATTACATACGTTACTCCAGAAAACTATGCTTAAAACTCTCGGGTTTCTAATAGTTGTTCAGTTGATATCTGTAGACCATAATAACAAATACGAAGTTTTTCCTACTGGAGACATCAGTAATCAGCTATCAACCACGCAGTCGGTCGTAAGGTTGCTAAGAGACATGTCCAATCAAAATATTGCGAGATCTACATTAGTCGCCATGATTATGATAATAAATCAATTTGCGAAAGACATCAATAGAGCCTTAATGGAGAGCACCCCCGCCGAGAGGTAACTGCCCGCACTTGTTCGAGTACACCCGTGCTCGAGGGGAACGTACACCTGTTAACACGTGATTATTGAAAAAAAACACAAGTTGGTGTATTCACATTGTGGATGACTGTACGTATTCGTATGCCGATACAAGAAATGTGCTCCATATTCCGCGAATGCGGTCGGCAGGGTGCTCAAATCGACAATGTTTCTAATGTCTGTAATTTTAGTGTTTATTGAACGTGTATTCTCGGTGGATTTTTATAGTTTTGTAATGAAAACATAGATCAGAATAATCATATTTACTTCATAGTTTTAAAATCAAATTAACATTACTTATGTAAGTCGGCACATATCGATTTATTTTCATTAATAAAACATTACTTTCTCCTAATGGAATACTTGAATACCTCTAAATATTAATTACATGGTACATAAATCAAAATAGCAGGTAATCTTATAAATAACGATCATGTTGTTGTAAACAGCGCGTAATCAACTTATTAAAGTGAGCGGGCGGCGAGCTTTATTACGATACGATAAGCACAATACTATAAATATTATGTTGTAACCTAAATTATCACCAGCTTTTAACGACTTTAAATAATCTCAAAGAAATTAGTATCTTTCGAAGCAGTTTACAAAAGCTCCCCCAGTGTTGCCGTTTTACAATACATTTGCATTGTTTGAGGGAGTTTTTCTGTTATTTGCATAATCTGTGCAACTTTCGACATCAATAAAACATGGTCGCGCGTCGCGTTGATGAAAAATGCACACAAATCCGGCGGCTATCGGCGCGAGTGGACAAGGCTTTCAGTTTAGAGCGCCTGTCACCCGCGGGGTAGGCAAATCAAGCGTAAATGTCGTAGCATGCAATGTATGTCGGACACCTGGTTTTACGCGTCGCATATTCCACTTGCCCAGTGAACACATTACGATTTTTATTGCTTGCTACGACATTCACGCTTACGGATGAAACGGTGCGGTGTAAATATATTTTTTTAATATCTTGGAGTAAAACAATATAAGCACAGAATACTCGCTTGTTCTGCAGAAACATTTTTACATTGATTAATTTGCAAAGTCGTGCTTACCTTACAATGACTGCTTCGAGCAAACCACTTGTAATAGCGATACAGGAAAAGGTGGATAGATTGTTCCTAATAGTAAATTAATTATTAAGTACATTATAAATATGTTTAAGAAATGAAAAAAAAAATTCCCCGAGTAGGACTCGAACCCACGACCTCTCGAATTCCGTGCTGTGCTCTAACCAACTGAGCTACTGGGTCAATTAATTCGGATGACGAATTTGACCATCTTAAGTACATGTTTAGAAGTATATGACCTCGCGATCCTTGAAGAGCGATACCATAACTCTTGTTCGGTACACGTAAATGTTGTCACTGTACCTTTGTCTGGCAAAAGTTCAAGTAGTTGAATAAAAAAAGACAATCGATAAACATGTTGTTAATGCTTTCATATCGAATAAATAATTGATTTTTTTAAAATAAAAATAAGCAATTTCAAACAAACTATCTGAATGTACTTATGATATAATAATATTTCCATAAGTATGGAAAAATTGTGGTACTTTTTCCGAAGCAATATTTAACAGCTTTGTAGCAACGACCCAAGGCGTAAATGCCTGAATTTATTTCTGCCTCCCTTGCTCATTTTTAACCAAATAAGCAACGCTAGTAAATCGTAGAATCGAAAGCATGAGAAATACCCATCGATTACGGAAAGCGGGGAACTCGAAACCGTTCGTTTTTTCCTTAGAGATGTATACTCTATAGAGCGCCAGAATCACTTCGTTCTATTGTGTCCACCAGAATAAACAAAATTTTATTATATTCCCTACTGATTGACAGTGATACGAACATAAGGTTGCCTGTTTACTTATATAATTATGTGCCTATGGATCATATATATATTAAAGCGTGCTCTATAGCTTGCTAAATGTATACTCTAAGGTTTTCCCCCTTTCCTTGGGTGGTATTACCATTAAGTTAATCGTGAACTTATTACCGGAAACAGCTGATTTAATGTCATTACGCGCATTCTTGACATTCGCCTATTTGTCATTTCTGAGTATCTCCCCCTCCCCCTTTACCCTCTGCTCCGTCCCTCTGTCGGAAATGCAGCGTATAATTAGGTTAAATATAGGACATTCTTAACAAATGACGGGACTGTATAATAATTTAAAGACAAGTCAAAGATATTAACGATCAGAAATGCTATGCTAGGAATAGGTAGGTATAGTCTATATTGAAATACATAATATTTACGAATAGAAATTGGTAAAGGATTTAGCCTACCATTGCCGGCGAGTTTTGAAAAGTTTACTACAGTTAGAGTAACCTTTATACGTTGTAGATGAGCATCATCTTCGGTAATGCTACCAGTGTAGACCCTTGTCTGGCTGGTTCGGGTCCTACAGGTCCCCCTAATTACCCACATTACGCCGCAGGTCCGCGACGTGTGTGTCCGACCAGTACGGTGCACCTGCGGCGGGGGTAATTGCACACCACTACACTCCTAATGCTCCACGAACTGACCTAGTACTTATGATTACAAAGTAGGGTATAAAACGGTATTGTTTTTTTTAAGCTACAAAATATACAAACTGCCTACCCCGTAAGGGATAGAGGCGTGATTATATGTATGTATGTACAAACTATACCTAATGTAAAAAATATGTACTTCAACGCTGCTTCTAATACTTTATAGTTTAAATACCTCGCTATATATGTGCTGTGCTTGCGTATTCGATAGCCCATTAGTTATATCTATTATGAGTCCATTTGTAAGCTGCCCAGAGCACACGTCTCTTAAAAAGCTATCTTCTATGCTGCTCTGGGAGTGGAAAAAAAACGTATAATACTACAGCTGCTTCTTTTCCCGGGCATACTGTACAAGTCAGTAGAGGGACAAGAGGGTCTTGGTGTTTTGTAGGCGATGGGTTGACCACCTGTCACTACTAACCGAACTTGTACATCTCAACTATACCCTCAAAATTGGTCAGAAATGGCACCATGTGGTTCTGTCGGCCCTTGGTGCTCTGCCTACCCCATAAGGGATAAAGGCGTGATTATATGTATGTATGTATGAATTGAATATACAATGTAGAAAAATACTAATACGCAAAAACCTCAGCTCACTTCCTTATCAAATAAGTTACATTTCCTGCGGGCCGTATCGGTGTATCCTGGGCGTAGACAATCGGATCACATTGACCCGATACCTGCCATCACACCGAGTGGAACCCGTCCAGACTGGGGCAGACATAAATGGAGAACTAAGGGGATGCGGGGGTCTGGCAAGTTTATTAAAAAAATGTCGGCACTAGTAGCAGACAAGAAAAAAGATATTTTTGTAGCGCATGCACTGTGGAGGCTAAATTGATGGTAGTAGCACCATGCGACGACTATAATTGTATAGGTAACCACTGACCTAAAATTTTCTTTGAAAACTATATACCTATAACATTATAAATATTAATAAGAAAATGATTTTTTTTTCACCCAAGTGAGATTTGAACTCACGACCACTCGCATTCCGTGCATCGCTCTACCAACTGATCTATCGGGGCACTTAACTCGGATGACTAAATGGTTAAATGGCAAATCCAGTCGGACGGGTGATCCCAGTAATGAGCCTGTACCGCCGAATTTATTTCATTTTAATGTTATAAAATTGACACTTAGCTATAACTACCCGAGGAAGGTTGGCGTGAGGTAGGCAGCTCCTAAAACTGAAAAGGCAAATCCATAGCAATATGAGTTTTAAGGGTTTCCGGGAGGTGGGCAGCAGCGCCTCCCGTACTGACAACATAGTCCGAAAATCACACTGCGGTCACCAACCCGCCTGCCCAGCGTGGTGACTACCGGTAAAACCCCCCTGTGGCAGTAGCCTTGTGGCGTGCCCTGGGGAGGCCTACGTCCAGCAGTGGACTACAATAGGCTGAAGAAGGAGAAGAAGAAGATGAGTTTTAAATGAAACCATATTGCGCCGACTCCGTAAATAATGGGGGTTAAATAATGAGATAAGGACAGAAAGATGACAAAAATTACGAACATCCTCGTTATATCTGCTCCATGAATGTGACTAAGTGGTTTTGATTGTACCGAGACTCGTTACAGGTAGTGTTATCTGAAGGAGGCGCGCCTGATAGGATCGCTATCGGTTAATCGATTTAAACTCAATTTATGTTTAATAATTCTTGGGCATATCTGAACATACGTATATCTATACTGTTATTGAGTTTTGTATGTAAATGTATTTGTTTTTTTTTAGTAAGATTAGTCTTTGTTTATTGATTTTTATTATCAGCCAGTAAGTTTAATCTAAGATGGTAGAACTAGTTTTACATATAAAATATGCTGATCAGAAGGATAGTTTCAAACAGGTTTGTTATTCTTAATATATTATACAGAAAAATGGTTTACTATTGATAAGTAGGCTTTTGTTAGGTAAACCTTTTATTGAATAACCTAACCTTTACCGAATCAACACAGTATTCTTTCTTGTAAGTGATATTATTACAATAACACAGAATATCCAGTGTGCGTTACCACAGAGTAAATAATACTCTTGTCGGCCATCTTCCGCCCCAGTTGTCAAGTGATTTGTATCTGTGACCCACGAGGACTAACATAGTATACCCTTGTGGTATATATATCTATACAATGTAATGTGCTGCGTTTACTTAATTGTTTAAATCTTATAGGTGCGCCACAATATGAATGAATATAAAGAATATACAAAAGGCATCATAACTTTACTTTGAGGGTGTATAGATAAGTGAAAGATTTTTGATATTCTGATATTATTTATTGTATACACAAACATTGACATACTAAAGTGGCTTCGCATAGTTACAAATAAAATGTACAAAGGCGAGCCTATCTCTTAAAGAGATTTCTTAGGTATAACACAAACCTTAGGTGTAACACAACATGTTACACAATTACATGTTTATTTATAAACAAACTACAATGAAAAATTTCAATTCAGCCAATATATCTCAGAAACTCTCTCTTTAAAGTGAAAGACAATGATATCCATCATCGTTTCTTTTAATAGGTCATAATATAATTGTCTAACATTGATACAAGAATCCACTTTGTACCTCCTTTTCCTTTAATATGCTATAAAATCTACCTATCTTATAACCTTTAAGTGTTTTTGGGCTTATAATAATATGAGCATTAAAAATTGCCACTTAAAATTTCATATTTCGTGGTTTATTTATATTCTTGGTCCGCGTTAAAATGCCTGGCCTGGTGCCAGTTCTAGATAGCACAAATTATAGGTGCTGTAAGTTTTATTACTTCTGGTCTGTATGGATGCTGAGGATTAAGTTTTTAATTTATAGTGTTAATCTCACCACTATCCACCAATAAAAACCTCCACCACGGCATGTAGGTATCCTATCTTACGACGTCATAAGTTTTACACTCAAATCGGACTTAACCAGTCTGGCCTTTTGCACATTATAAGACAGACTCCTTCATCATCATTATCATCAGCCTAATGCAGGCCACTGCTGGACGAAGGCATCCCCCAGGGCTACGCCACAGAGTTCGATCTCCCGTTTTTTTCCTTCCTTGCCTTAGTCGTAATTGTAACTATATGTTATGTTATATTCGTATTACGAAAACAAAATTTTCAAAGAAATTTGATATTTTATCGCGAATATTGTAAAATCCTACCGTTCTGATCTCCGATTACATAGACAAAGAATTAGCATACCTATGTGACGTACCGATATTCATTCTGTGTTCACTCTAGTGTGTAACTACTATAATGTTCTTGAGTAACCTCTCTTTATAAATCATGCCGCATCTTGTCACGTTTCGCTGTATCACGCCACACCGCAGGACAGATTAACAAGCAATAACTCACAAACTCCAGTGCTACAAAGTTCCCTATTGTAAACCCGGCAGCGACACACGTTCGCAGTATTAACACTTTAGAAACTAACTTGAAAACTAAAAATAATAACTTGGATGTAAAACTTTGAAGGGGTGTAAGAGGTCCGATAACTAGCTAACTTGACGTGGCCGACCTCGCCTGAATGCTAAGTTCAAACTAGTTAAGTGAACTTAAGAATTTAACAGCACGTATTAGAAAAGTTATTTTTTCTAGTAGAATGCTTTTAAGTATAGAAATTCGATTGAGCACTTTATTTCAAACAACTTACATACACCCGGCTTCTTAAAATGTAGTCGACAAAACGGCAGGATCGCGAAGTAGATCCTGCAACCACGTTTAGCATTATTTTTAGCATTATATTTTAGCATTATATTTTAGACTACTTTCAATTCCGATCCAAATGAAATATTTCGTATTTCTCGAGTACAATAGTCCACAGTGAGGGACTGAGGGGCGTCGATGGTTGATTTACACGTCAGTACCACAACCGCACCTCAACTTTTTTAATCAGACCTCAGATCAGAGCTCAGAGAGACGCCATCTTGCCCATTAGCATTACAATGTTGGCATCACTGCCACCTGTCACCTACATGCCCTGCCAGCACAGAGTGCACCTTATAATAATAATAATAAGTTTATTTCAGAAAAATAATTCCATGTTCACATTAAGTAATAAACAGGTATACAAATTAATATAAATTAATAAAAAATAAAATAGTCATCTCTTATATTGAGGCAATAGGTGCTACTGTCACTTCGAGGTGAATGTATTGAGAAGCGAGATTAATCTGCCAAGACACGTTTATGATCTTGAGAACGCAACGAGCATTATTATTTTGATTTATTTAAAAAGCTCAACCATAAAATTGAGTACACTTTAATTCTAGACAATACCAATGTCCAAAAAATACAATTATTATTATTAATTTATTAATAATTGTATTTTTTGGACATTGGTATTATTATTATACTTGAAAACACAAAATACACACAAACACAATATTTACGGCAGACATTCCTAAAAAAGTAGTTGATGTCATTAGGCCTAATCAAACTCAAAAATTGCTTTGTATCGATTATTATATCGATTATTTTTAAAATACGTACTCGATATATGTGTAAATATTGATGACGAAATTACAACCAGCTAGGCAAGTAAATAAATTTATATGAGTGAGTAGGTATGTACTTACTATTCCGATGTACGTACAGGCACCGCTTGTCATGCTAATGTTTGACAGCTGTAATGCTCGGGGCGGATCGTATCGTATGCGACTCGGTTGACAATACGCGAGAAGTATTGTTCCAAACGCGCCGGAATTGCCCCCCATTGTGACGTCACTCGTGTGACCCCAGACGTATTCATAACACCTCTTTTGACTATATTTAAATAGAATGGCATTGTTGACTTCTTACCACAGAATCAATATGAGCCTGATAGTTGCTTGTTTGCGATGTCGCAATGGTCATATCTATTTCAGTATAGCCGCGTGGTGCCGGCAGAGTAGAGTTTGTACCACCCCTGCCTGCCTTGGGTATCGTACGAGGCGATTAAGGGTTTCCGGGAGGTGGACAGCAGCGCCTCCCATACTGACAACATAGTCCGAAAATCACACTGCGGTCACCAACCCGCCTGCCCAGCGTGGTGACTATGGGCAAAACCCCCTGTGGCAGTAGCCTTGTGGTGTGCCCTGGGGGAGGCCTACGTCCAGCAGTGGACTACAATAGGCTGAAAAAGAAGAAGAAGAAAATATCTATAGGAACAAGGCGGTGAGGAAATGGTATAGCCAAAGGGACGCTTGTAAATCGCGGGGCAGACCTTCCAATGATAGCAGACGACAATGTAAGCTATTGGACACCTTCACTCAGCAGTTGGTACTAGAGGCTGTATAGAGAGAAAGGTAGCTATTCTGTGACACAGTTAAATAATACATGCTCATGAAATTTTCAATAGCAATTCAGAGTGTGCCCTATTTACGTTCTACCATTGAAATATTTACATCACAGACAATGTGATTACCACTCAGGTAGCGACTTCTCCACCACCCACTTTGTTTTTCCTTTACATCACAAGTTCCGCCTATCCCTCGTCCATGACCTTATCTGCTGCGTATTGGCATGCGGGCCATTTCCTTTGTAGAATCGATTCCTTTTTCAAATACAGAGCAGGGAAGCAAACACGATCCTTCGAGCCCCTATCGCCTCTCGTCAGTTTTACTGATTTTCTCGAAATCCCTCTGATTGGATCTTCCTTCTTTGCTTTATTTTAATTTAGCACACTGTTGGTCCATTTTGTTGTTATGGGTGACTAACGAGTGCTAACAGCTACATAGTCGAAAAATATTTTAAATATTTAATAAATCACCCGAGAGGGAGAGAGAGAGGATGAAACCTATACAGTATTTTTGTCACATACGGAATTTTGATCATTTTTCTTCAAAGCATACCTGGGAGCTTTTCCAAAATATTAGGGTTGAGTAAATAGACTTTTTTCTGATAAAGCACATAGACGCGCGTAGCAGATGCCCTAAGACTGGATCAAGCTTTAGCCCATGGCAGTGGGATTAACTACAAAGCCCATAAAATTTAAAAAAAAAACGCGAATTGAAGACCTACAAAAAATTAGCCAAATAATGCAAAAGACCGTGTGGAATATAAAAGTATGGCTGAGGACTTCGCCGAGCAGTGAGCAGCCAAAAGGCTGGTAATTAATGCATTTTTTATGTTTGACATAAAATGAGCGATCATTGTAATAATAAATAAACGGATGAGACAAGTTCGACACATTTCCATATTTTTCGATATTCAAATACATGGTAGCTATTACAAGGTCATCCATCATGTGCCGATTCCGCTAATCATTGTGGACAGAAAGACTCGTCAGAACTGAGTCGCGGATTGTGTTCCCGGGTGATGGATGTGCGTGCGCTCAACAGGTAGTCTCTTGTTTATTGTGATATAGGTATGGCAAATAAAGTCAGCCCCTTATTACCTAAATAACAAACGGAAAGCGATAGCGAAAATTTTACAAAAATCGCTGATTGCTTGTTAAATTCGTATTACGTAAAATGAATTTCAAAGGAACTTTGACATTTCAAGGCAAATATTGTAAAATTTTCGCTATCGCTTTGCTTCGGCTTTGCTATTTCAAATTAGGTAATCAGGGGGCTGGTCGTCCTATAGGATTTTTTTATATTTTACGTCTGCATCTTCGTCCACATGATCTATTTTGATGTTATACTGTAACTACTACGTTTCATCAAAATACGTTCACTAGTTTTTGCATTTTTTAACAGAGAATAAAACATGTAAATAACACTTTGAAGTATATGATATCAGTAGGATTTACAGAACGTTATATTCTACTAAGTTAATTAATAGTTTTAAAAAATGGGGTTAAGCGCCTAATTCAAAGGGTTCCGTTTAGTACTGGTCAATGTGACCGGTAATGATCGGACCGGTAGCACTGCTCAGTGCAGAGAGTTCCGACTACTCGGGACGGCTCGAGCTTTTACAAGACATTGAGAGATATATAAAATATACATAAATATTCATCACAGAATCAGGGAGTGTTCGAGGTAATCTATCAAGGTATCTAATTTATTTTATGAAGTTTTCGACACCTAAGATGTCACCACCACATCCTTATCCGTTTTAAATTCAAAGTTCCAAGTAGAAAACTTACAAAATGAAAACACTTCTTTATTTACATTTTATTCTGTTTTCTGATGATTTAAAACGTTATTGATATACTACCAGGCGACAAGATCGAACCGCGCGGACCGCAGCGCGAACACGATTGTGAACTCGAAGTGATTAATGAAGCCGCAGCTCAGAACTGCGATTAAACTCCTCAACTGTGATTCATTCCCCTTCAGTTTCATGGTGGCCTGGTACTTGCGGACTAACTGTCGTTTTATATTTAGACATGATTTAGGTAAGCGAGTTCTATCCTATTAGCGGCAATCGTGGCGAAATAATGTTTGATCTTAATTATATCCCAAAAGCGCTTTAGCGGCCTCTCCGATCCAATATCACTGCTACAAACTCCCCGATTTTTCTTCACAAAATTCACGGGAAGAGAGCTGAAGGATCACTACCTGTCCATTATATGAATATGCTGTCATTTGTTTTTTCTCCTTTTTTTTCTTAATGTAGTTTTGTAATTTGTTTAATTGCACATACCCTGTTGTTAACAATTTCTCTTTACTTGCTTGGCTTGCTGGAAGAGATCTCTGGTAGAGATAAGCTTGCCATTGTACATGCATAAATATATTTCTTTTTGTGTACAAAAAGCTAATGTACAATATTTTTATTCACAAAATTCACGGGAAGAGAGCAGCTATTGAACAGCCATTGAATAAATAAATATAATGCATAATTAAATATACATATTGCATGAGAAATCTATTTACTCAAACCTCTCTAATAACGCGTTCGCTTAATTATTAGTTAATTTTTTAGTCCCACGACATTATTGTCCAATGTAGTAAACCTTTCTGCCACTATACCTATATTGTCCCCTGTTACGTATTTCTTCGTAAGTATGGTTCAAGAAAATCTTATTTCATAAAATGGTAAATCTTGACCAATCGGGGTGGGTCCGCTTTATCAGCAAGGGTGCGGGATGTATCTCACTTAACGCGGGAAGTTTTTGTCGCGATGTCCTTTGTCAGCCGACAACCGCGGCCTTTTTAGCCCGTGCCATACTGAGAAGATTAACTCTAGCATTTTCTGTTATTGTAGTAGCTTTTTTAAAAAGCTTTAGTATGACGTTTTTATTTCATTTCATTTATTGTGGCTAATTCGATTGTGAACTTTCCTAAGCTTCAATGCACAGGATGTGAACTACATACGAGTAAGTTAACCTCATTTTCAAAGACTTGTACTACATATTACCCTTCCTCCAAGACAATTACTGGGCCAGATATATCTATCCCTAAGAATATACTTAGTACATCATTCAAGGTAAAAAAAAATAAGATCCATCCAACCAAAAATTATAATAGTGATGAGTTTTAATTTTAATTCCGACAATTTCACAGAATCGTAAAAGTTCTTTGATTGTCTTTATTAAGTTTTTGGGCTAGACTTTTATGAGTGGTAAGTCGGTTGGCATTAACGACTGCGGCCGGTCGCAGGCGCTCTGCCTCATAAACCCGGCCGGCGTGATAGAGACACTTTACGAGCGCACCATTTAACGTACCATTCTACTTATTACTGAATTTTCTTCACAATGACACTGTCGCTGGATAATTTTATAACTTGTAGTAGTTATAAAAAAATACAGTTAAATTGTCTAACTTTTATTAAAAGAGCCTTTTTCTTTAAACGAGGGTTTTATTTGTTTTCAGGTAAATATTACCGAGCTCTGAAGCCTCGCGGTGACAACGGGTTGTAAGTTATAATATAACGATAGAGATACAATTTTGCATCCCGCATCCCGCGTCTCGCCCGAGGGGTTCTAACAAACAAACAAAACGCATTAAAGTAAAGAACTTAACTTCACATGGAACGCGATACTTCGCAAACTTGACGTGCACACTCGACAGACAAATCCATTTGATACACTCAAATGCTTGGATTTTATATTTTATTATTTCTACAATAATATTCCAGTGACAATATCCTGAAATTGAATGCATAACATACATATCGAGAAAGCATTATGTCTTATTCTTTTCCGATAACATTATTATTATTAACATTTCCGATAAGTGAGTTAAATATACGATACTTTATATGACCGCAACTTACATCAACATACTCATAAGATGAACAGTAGTTTTAACCGCGAAAGATATTTTTCCATTTTGTAATCAAGAAAACCTTTTGAAAAATCTGCATTTGGACAGCCTCTATGACCCCCTGTATGATGAAGTGCAGTGCTTGTGATAATTAGTCTCCGCGGGCGACGAGAACGAGAGCCCTCCGCGTGACACCTCCTCGGTGAGAGCTGGTACCTGCAGCACTTCACCTTGTCTCCTCAGCACGCCTGCGGTTTATGTCGACCTGGTACTTGATAATGTTAGATAGAGAGACAGTACTATGTAACTAAATCATTTACTAAAAAAAAGCTGACTGCGGAAAAATTTTGGCCCATTGTCACTCTCACGACGAATCTAATTATACATCTAACTTAAATATGACAAGCCGTATATGCTCTAGCTAGAGCGTCTCAAAGAAATATAGCTACATAAGGTACCTACATACAAACTTACATACATACCTACACTCGAAAAACTTAACGCAGCGCAGACGTAGTAAGCACTTTGATTAATACAATGACACCATAATATTTCTTCTGTAGATGAATTGATAGATAGTGCGGTCGTGGGAAAAAGTCAAGATATCGTTTAAAAAGCACGAGATTGTCTCCAACTCGAACCAGGAAGTAATTTGTCACTCGTCATCCGACGCGCTACATGCAACGAGGATTTATCGACTAGCTCCCACAAATACGCCTTTACCTTTTACCTAAAAGGTGATAAGGTTGAAGACGATTAATGGTATTAATAAAACATGGATATAACATCTTATTATGCGGATATACCCTTCGTAAATGATGGTCTGTTGCCCTGTCATTATCCTCACGCCGCGTGTTTATACAACTCGACTCTCGAGGTGGTCGAGACTCCCGAAATACACAAAAACTTACATAATTAGTATAATTTTCTCGGGACTAAATTACAAAGAAAGGAACGTTCTTTTATCGTAATTTTATTAGATTTTACTGCGGTCGTAAAGTGTAGGGAATTAGTACTTAATAGTGAAATTATAACAGAAGAGGGTGCGAGTCGGGGTTCATTATTGTCACCTTTAATTACAGAGATGTTAAGAACTTAATACTGAATGAAATATTTAAAGCTCTTGCTATTATTAAGCATTTTGGTTAGAATATTGTAAAAATAAATGTTTCGTCTTTAGTAATCTCCTGCATTAAAATAAGAGGGTCCATGACGCCGCCACCGCCGGCCTTTTATGATAATTTTATTATACTTGTAAATACTTACCTGATTTTATAACATACTTTTGGTAGATAGTTGTAGTATTTATTTATTTTGTTAGGATCTTTAGTAAATTATAATTTAATCTTTATCAAAAGGAGTTTTTTAAACTAAAATTCGAAATAAAATAAATACGTTCGACATAGGAAACATCACAGTTCCAAAACAGAGTTTTTCGAAACATCTTGTATCTTGAAATATGAACGCAGCAGTTCGTAGAACAGTTACCGACAATAATGTAGGAAGTTGGGACATTAACGTGTTTCACCACACTTTACTCGATACTTTCGGCGCCCGGGGAGAGAAGTAATTATCAAAGAACAACAAGGAGACGCCATTATTAATGTGGTTTAGCGATCGCTAATGTAGACTATACGCAGCGCAATATGAATACGATAGAATATACATAACGCATATTCTATCGTACCTACGAATAACAGCTAAACTACTCATCTGATATTATGTCGAATGAGGAGTCACAATAGATTTATTATTTAGTTCAGACGATACAGTTACCTTTTGCGCAGTAGTTCTACAGTATTATAAAATTATTGTGTTTTATTATCTGGCTGTAGCATTTAATTTGTGATCCGACAGTTCTCGCTATTCCATTTCAGTAACACAGCCCTGTGTATTATTATCATACCAACTCCCCTTCGTCCCTACATCCCGAGCGGCTCGGAGGGACGCGGGGTATATCTTCACAACTAATCCTTTTATCGCACGGTACCCGTGCCGGTGGAACCTGCCTGGCTAAACTTGTGTTCCGGAGTTCTCGCTCAAACTTTGTTTTTGCATAATTTCGACTAAACGGGTAGGATTTAAACATTCAAGTCATCGCCTGCAAAGTTGAAATATTTGCGAAAGTGCAACTTAAATATATTTATTTATGTATTATATCTTTGTGTGATATTGGTAATATAACAAAACTAGCAGTTCCGTGACCGTGACTATATTATGTAGAAGATATCTGTACTATGTAATATTTTAAAGTTTCAATTAAACTTCTTGACATTTTGTCCTCTTATATATCTACGTAATGTTCACTACGCTTAAAGATAATCTAGTTAAATAAAGGCGAAATTCGTATGCGTTTTAGAGGCATAGAATCTCTGAAGAGAATTAGATCTGACTTGATGTCGCGAGCAAACACGCGGGACGGGACGGCGGCATCGCGGGATCTAATTACTGGCGGCAAACAAGGTACATGTACACTTCAACACTGTCAGCTGCTACCCTGCACACACCCGCCATACTGACGCGGGTAACAAGGGTATACATACGAGTTGTAGCTGTACCCACCCGTATCACTTGATTGGCTGACAAATATTTCCCATGACTTCATTATTGACACAGACCTACGTATCTACTCCCAAATTCATGAGAACAGAAACATTAATTTTGTTATAGGTATCCAATCGCGGAGTTGAATGCCAATTTAATTTTATCAATTTTCTTTTTGTTACGAAATTTTATAACCACGAACCGTCCTAAATCAGAGATATATTCCATACATTTTGCTGTCAAATGTCATTTTTAAACCGTGTGTAAATTAACTTAATTAACATCTTCTATGTTGCTCTGAGAGTGAAAAAAAAGTACATTAATACTACTGTTGCTTCTCTTCCCGGGCATACTGTACAATTCAGTAGAGGGACAAGAGGGTCTTGGTGTTTTGTAGGCAATGGGCTGACCACCCTGTCACTACTAACCGAACTTGTACATCTCAACTATACCCTCAAAATTGATCAGAAGTGGCACCATGTGGTTCTATCGGCCCTTGGTGCTCTGCCTATCCCGTAAGAGATAAAGGCGTAATTATATGTATGTATGTATAAATTGACTTTAGACGCGATTTGCACTAACACCGAAAATGTCTATAATCCATTTCGCTATACTTTTGAACTTGAATAGGTTCAGTCAGCTCCCAAGTCTCATAATACTACAGCAGTGACGTTAAAACAGGTCATTGTGGCTATAATATTATAATAATCATAGGCATTTGTGACACGTGAATGCTCTAATAGTACTGAGCTAAACTCTATCTCGAAGAAAATACACTTCTGAGAACTTAAATCAGAAATCAGTGACCACTGTAAAACTGAGCAGATAACACCAGACAGCCGGCAACATTGTCATTTCTCATCTCGACCCTCCAGAATAGAAGATTACTTTTAAGTTCGCAGCGAAATAGCGCTTAAACAAGACTAACTCAATTTGCGCGATTCGCTCACCCCAGAGGGCGCCACCAGATATCGCCATATTTTATTTTTTTGCCCCTCGACAGAGGATTAAACTCGATTATCAAAATTCAGGGAAGGGCGGTAATGGCTCCATAATGTTGTGCTGATTTGTGACTCAAGAACCTCCCCCCCACATACATATATACATATACAGCGCTATACCGCAGCGGCAGGTGGCTGAACCCATTATAGTAAATTTGATCTCGCGCCTATATTCTCGGGGGATTAAATTAACGTATGTAATGCACGGAATATGAACGTTTTTTATATGCTTGCTAAGTTGCTGTGCTATATATTAGTAAAGAGACTTAAGTAGATATGTAACTACCTGTTTGTTTGTTTGTCAACGTCAGCATCTTTACAAATAAATTTCAAAGCGGCGGCCTAAGTACGTCCTATAAATTTATTTAATACACACAACTTATCTTTGATAAGGTATTTCTCCCTAACTATGAAACTGACAATAAACAAAGGAGGGCATCTAATTAGAGTAATGAACGAATTCGTTGGATTTAAAAAAATGCGCGCACGATCTAGGGGGTCTACTCTGAAGTGAGGATAAACGAAGTATCGGCCGAATATCGAGGTGTTTCCTACTACGAACTTCCTTCGATCGGGTCAGTCGCGCCGTTTTCTCATTCGGTCCGATCGAACTCTATTTGACAGGTATAAGGCTAGATAATAGAAAGCTTATAATATTAGTTAATGTGAATTATTCTCTATGGTTCCGAATGAGTTGTGAACATCCGAAGTAATTTCGTAGTAGGGTCAAAGGCTTCGATTCGGTCGGGCTTCGGTCGGACCGAAAGATTCAAAAGCGGCATTTCAGAGTAGACCCCCAGCCTCGCCAAGGAGCTGCCAAATTAATGGAGGGAAACGAATCCGCGCAGGATCAGCACGGGACCTCGCGGGATACGGGCGGGACGCGGGATGTATCGGGAATGTTCGATATTTAATTAAAGCGCGTTTTGGCGACCCCGGGGCAGGCCCGGGGCGGCCGACGCAATTAAATTTTATTGAAGCCAATCGGAAGTTTTGCCGGTATTAGGGGTACGAAGAAAAAGGTATCTCATTAAAACATGCCTCTAGATAAACGGTACTGAGGCGTCCTGTTGCGAGTTAACTTTACTAAATCACCTTATTAATTTCCTACGGTAAGGTAATAGATGTAAACTTTGTGGGCCTTACATTAGTAGCTTATTATTAAATAAGCTTTAAACTAGATATAATCTATTCGCAGTATAATTTGATAGATATTTTTCTGTCAAAAATCCGGTATAACGATTCAGGGTGTATTGTTCCAGCATCTTTGGATGTAAAAGGTAAACTCTTTGTTTTTAAGACACTTCTTTTACGTACAGTCCAATGGTAAGATCCGCAACATACAGCCTGAATCCTTTTTAAAACAGGAAAATGGATTTTTAACTTAAACAATTTATAATAAAAGGTAGATATACAATCTGTAATATAGGTTTTTTGTAAAAAAAAATCTCAGTTCATAGATTCGCATCATGCAGATACTGAATAAATGTATTTACGGAATTTAATATTGATATTTCGATATCCAAAAGTCCGAAATAATACTCCTCTTGCATATTATGGCGGCTCGATCAACATGTCCCGTCTCGGGGCGGAACGGGACGACACTACACGACTTTCCCGGAGCTTGGCGACACCCACCACACATACAACTATACCCTCCATTCTGTATACTATGAGCTTTTAGAACATGGTATATGTTATCAGTTGAGGCGTTGTACGCAGTTCTTGTGATACGTCTCGTATACGAGGGTCGCGCTGTTTTTGTTCGAAACTCTTTTCTTTTTGTGCAAAAGATTGTGTACGGACAGGATCTGGTGTGAATAACTGCCGCAAAAACTATTACGAATAAAGTACTTTTTTCTCTATGTTTTGCCTATAACAACTAACTAGGTATATATTTTGACGGCCGATTGGTGTAGTAGGTAGTGACCCTGCCTGCGACGCCATAGGTCCTGGGTTCGAATCCCGGTAGGCGCAAACATTGATATGATGAATATTAATGTTTGTTTCCGAGTCATGGATGTTTCTATACTTATCTATGTATTTATATACCGTTGCTTAGTACCCACGACACAAGACCGTATGGATCTTAATGTGGGACTAAGTTAATGTGTTGTGAAGTGTGTGAATATTTCTTTATATTTATTTATTTATTTTTACCGTAAACGAGTCCTTTGCTTGGCTTATACTCTATTTCACATTTATTTGTAATACGAGTAAAGTACAAAATAAACTCGCGTCGGCAAATAACGTGTATGTTTATAAACATTAGCGGTCTTATTCATAAAAATTAGTTATTATATGTTTATAACATTCATTAGTTAAAACACTCAGTAGTGCTAATAATCATACAATAAAATTCTGTATTCATAAATGTTCCATAAACCTCTAATATGACTCTAATGTGACTGTTCATAATTAAAATTAGACTTGTAAATTTATACCAAATAACATTAGCTTTATTATGTTGTCGTTTTGGGCTCGACAATGCAGTCGACAGATAGAAAACAGAAACACTGATACGAATGATAAGCATGATCAGAATGTATCAATTTCAGAACAAGACTGAGGAGGTGCAGGAGAATTAAAATGGATTAATATAATGTATTTCATTAAGATATATTTATGATAATAAATAATATACACATTACATAGTTAAAATGTCTATTAATAAATGCCCGTAACGCATTGTTAGGGCCTCTTACTCTGACTTCATTGATTGTTCAACACGGTTCAAACATTGGTTTCACATTTTGCATGTAAACTAGGAGGCTATTCAACATAACTTGAGAACGTTGATTCCGCACACCAAAACAACTTTCAACACACTTCAATGTGGCAATATGTACACTCTTATAACATTCTTTACGTATATTTTGTGGTCTTAAAATGGATATAAAAAGATATGGCTCCAGGCGTTAACCCGAATCTCCTGAGGACGAACTCCAAACTGATCTGCTAGGTAGGGCTTTCGACGACGATGCGGAACATTTTCTTTTAGATCAATGGCAGCGATGACTTGCATTTTAAAACACAAAGAAACAAGAAACTTTTATAATAACTAGCAAAACTATATTAGGCGCAGGGAGAGTCACTTCACTTCAAACTTCAAATAACCATAACTTGAAACGTCAAATTACGTCAATCAGATCTAGTCAAGCTCACTCTCGCTCTAATTACGTCAAGCTATTGCTTAAAGTCGGCCATTTGTCGCTCTATTAGAGGTTTATAGTAGGGTTCAGCTTTGAATAAATTTTTAAGTCGTTATTATAGGCTTACTGAGTGTTTTAGCGCTATTGAAGGTTTATGAATAATGTTTTTGGTGGATTTCCCTATTACGAGCTTATAAGCCTTCAGTAACCTTTTATGAATAAGACCGTAGGAGTACAATAATTTTATTGGTGAAACATGAACAAGTAGTGCCATCTCTCGCCTTACAGTGACAATGTGCACACAGCTTGCAACCTTGCTACGCTCGCCAGTAATCGTAGTCGCGCTACGAACCACATGCTACGAGCTACTTAATTGTAAACTGTAAAAAAGTTTAATTTTATTTTTGAAAAATTTAAACCTCAAAATGTTAACATAAATTTATTTTTACAATGGTATATATGAGTAAATATAATATAATTTCATGTTATTTCGGCAAAAACAAATATTTCCACTCATTTTGTATTGTTTACGAAACGTAATTGAATGTGAAGTTAATTGAATTAACTGTGTGTACGAAGGAGGGGGAGACTTTTCTCATTTAGCTGCTGTTTAGATTCTGACATACTCGAGATTCAATTAAAAATCTTCTGAAGTAAAATCACAATTCACACACTAGACGGTATCATGTGTTTTGTAAACATGAAAGTTTCCAGATATTTAAATGCCATTGTATATAAGTTTTAAATACATATACATACCTTCATGTATCTAACAACATGCTGTTAGCTTCATAAACAAAATAACTTAAAAAGCCAAAACCACTTATCCACACAGCCACAAACCCCGGCATAACAAAAATATTTCCCCCCATCGGTCCCGGGGGAGGGGGGGGGCGGACACTCAATTTGTCCGAAAAATCAAATTCAGCCGAGAACTGGGACCGCTCCGTGTTACTGACCATATCTTTCGTGCTCAAATGTTATGCTATGATCTCTCCTAGACGAGTTTTGGCCATTGTTGCGTCAAAGTTTAACTATCGCAACTTTCGTGTAACCAAAGACCTTGCGTTGCGCCTTTGGTATAACATACACACTATGTTCCAGAAATGTAGCAGCAAGATATCAAAGAAGTTCGCATAGGCACGTTTAGCATAGCAGGTACCAATGTAAATTATCAATGCCAAGTGCTAGGTCATCGACTGAGAGAATATCCGAGGTCCTTAGTCACTCGACTCAGTCGACTCTTACGACATGCACGGAAGAGGATGCAGCCGATGTATTCTAATGAAGGCCCGCTTCTGCACAGGACTCTGGTATAAATCAATGAATATTCACATAGTTTACAACACATTAACCCGGTTCCAAACTAAAATTCCTGAGATCTTGTACCACAACTGAGCAACGGTATTATAAATACATAGATATAATAATAGAAACATCCGCGACTCGGAAACAAACATCCATATATATTCATATCAATGTTTGGTCCTACCAGAATTCAAACCCAGGACCCATGGTGCGACAGACAGGGTCTCCACCAATCGATCGTCAGAAGGACTGCCAAAAGATATTTCTCATTGTATCTGTTGTTTTTTTGTGTATAGATAGAATGCAGTCTTTCACATCTTTTACCTGTACCAAAATATACTTTAAACACAAATCTATTAAACCACAAACAATTGGAATATAAATAGAAACTAATTAGCATAACATCAGCATCACAAACACAACGCTCGCGTCCTCCATCACGAGTAACTTGCCGACTCTAACGGATCCCTAAATATTTGCGTGACATGGCGGAGTAATCAACATGCACCCTCTTTAAACTCCAGCTAAAAGCACTTGAACCGAGTTAAAAAAAAGGAAACAAAGTATTTAATTGCCGGAGCTGAAAGGGTTGGGATTAAAGAGATTTGAGCTATCTCATGAGGGTCTGTCTGACCAACCGTGAACTCGGACTGTGTGTCTAGTCATATCTAAAAAAGACTTAGCAGTTATTTTACTTATGAGGCTTATGTAAAGATTTTCAATGTATAAGGTGCCACTGACGCTAATTTGCGTTTCTGGCTGGCATTGAAGCTAAGAAAAGCAGCCGACAGCGAAGACAATAATAAGACAATTCGCGTCACCAGGTACCAGCGCCTCATGAATAACAGATGATAGTCACATTATCACGTAATATCGCCTACTAGATAACGGAACAACTTCCACGCGGACACGCGACGCACACGTCACCGACACGACTTATATCCGAGAGATTACTGTCGCGTCGCAGGCGATGGACTTGTCTAGACTCCTTTATTTGACAACGGTTACTATTTACGTTTGTACGTAAAAACATTTGTTTAGGGTTGGAAAGTATTGTTATGTAAATTGGGCTATAAAAGGCAAAATACATTACAAAGACAGGTATACTCGTATTCAATCATGGATTTTTTTAGTTCCATACGAAATTCCTCGTCTCTTGTTTCTATCAATCAGTTGAGACTTAACTGTATTAGGTCACTTAATACATTAGTTATAGGTTAACCTCAATCAAATCAGCATTATTATATACATACAGCCAAAGCTATGATAGCTTTGTTTATGGTACATAGTACATACATACAGACATAAAATCATGGCTCTTTTCCGGAGGGGAAGGCAGAGATAACGGACCTCTATTTGCTATGGTCCCGACACACTTCTTTTGCTTCATTTACCTTCATTATATTCTTCATGCACTTCGTCGATTTAGGGTACTAGGAACTTTTTCCCATTCCTTCTAAAAAATGATTGTGGTAATTAAGTGTATAGAACAATAAATTATACATATATTCCCTTTCCAGGTCCCCCGGGCCCGCCGGGCAAGCGCGGCAAGAAGGGCAAGAAAGGGGATTCAGGAGAGCCGGGACCTCCGGTGAGTAAGGCAGTGCGGTGTAATGCGCCCAATCATCCATTGTACATACGTTTTATTTCGATTATGTTTTCATTTCGTTAATTTGGTTTACAGGGGTTGACGGGTGCTCCTGGCAAAAATGGATTTCCGGTACAGTTACTTTTGTTTTATATTATTTTTACATTTCTGTTCAGTTTCTGCAATGTATTGCAACCGTCTACGTTTCCACCAATACTGTCCCTAAACACTATTCTAATTCCACTTACTCCTGAATACTCTGTGTGCTCATAGGGGGTGTAACTTTTCAGGGTAGCAAGGGCGAGAAAGGCGAGCGAGGGTTTATGGTAAGCGTCGGGGTCCCCCCTCCCCTCTCACTCCGCCTTTAAAGCTTGACTGATTACCAGACCTTTACCACTCACTCCTTATACAGTAGTTGTTTAAAACGACGTGTTCGTTGTGAAGGTCCGCCTGCGTGTAGTTAGAATCCCCAGTGTGGTCCCTCAATCATCTAGTTCCTCAACTTAAAATCTAAATGCATGGGTGTTTCGTAGGCTGATTACGTAACTACCAAAAGCAAAACCAAAACAATGCGATCGCGAAAATTGTGAGTGCGTGACGTCCCACGCTCCCTCCCTCCAATTCTGTCGATCGCATTGCTTCGGCTTTGCTTGTGCAATTTACGTAATTCCCTTGCCGATGGTTTTCTCGATTTTCATTGAAACGAGAGTTAACAAACAAGTAGAGTTGGTGCTATTTAATGCAGGACATCTCCTGATTTCTTCTGATCTCCTTTTTCTTTAGATTTCTTCTAATCTACTTCTGACACTGCATGTTCCTAAATTATACTTCCGTCTAATCACCTGTATTTACTTTTACTAGGTATATACTACCTTTTCTTACTTAACTACTTACATAATATAAAATTAACTTACATATTTATTTTTAGTTTTGGGTTGTGTATTATGATTTACTAGATTGACATAATGATAATTAATTTTAATATTATTGTGCTTATCAAGAAAACTCTTTAAACAATATCGTTCTTTTTATATTCTAGGGTCCGATCGGGCTGGATGGACCGAAAGGTGATCCGGTAAGTTGTCTATAAATAAATTAGGTTGCCATAGCGACAATTAAGAAGAATATAGCGCTGAATAAATAGAAGATTACATAACATAGTATAAATGTGTGAAACCGTCAATTGCCTTCATAGGTTAATTAATTTCATGATATTTTAGAAAAAGGTCCTCGCCATATATCTACTTAAAAAAAGCATTACCTCACTAACGGCCAATTTCAATACTGAAGATCATTAAGAATCTTAGGTTTAATTTGAAATTTGGTATGAAAACAACGGAAAATTTAATCTAAACTAGGTATCCAAAAAATCTTTGGAGAGCGCTTATTGAAATCGCTTATTGGAAATGTTTTTGTGAGATATGTCTAAATGTTAATAACCTGTGACCCCCCCCTCCCCCTCCGCAGGGTCGGCCGGGCGACAAGGGCCACAAGGGGGAGCACGGCAGCCCGGGCTTCGACGTCTTCTCCGCCGTCAAGGTAACACCATTAACTTACTATCCATACGTGCAGGAAGTTGCATTTATACAACTCCCTGGATTCATTTATCAATAACTTGTCATTGATGGATATCCATAACAACAAATAGATTTTTTTAACCAAATTAGGGACAAGTTATTAGCTCTTCGCTCGCCTATTGGAACACCCTGGTTGTTTCTCATGCAACTCTTACGTCATGCACGAAAGTTGCAGCTGACTTAAGCCCTGAATCAGAATTATATTTTAATTATTTTGACTAAACACATCCATGGCCGTTACAGGGCGTCAAACGATCCGTGGACAACTTTAAGATAAGCCCGTACACGACGGCCGAGATCATAGCCGTGAAGGTACTCGCGCCATCTAGCGTGCTATACAGTAGTTAGCCAGACAATCGTGTGACGCTTTTCCAAATTATTTTGCGCTTTTTTTTCGAAACATTGTTTTGCGAGACCAGTTTTCGACGTAGGCTTGATACATTGTTTTGCGAGACGTTACGCTGTATTGTTTTGACGTGTCGCCTGTAGTAATCGTTGTGAGTTGTATGCACGTGCGCACGCGCGTGTGTAGAGCTCAGCGCATGTGTGTGCGTAGGGGCTGCAGGCTGCTGGACACAACATCTCCGCGCAGACCATCATCCAGCTGAAGGTCAGTGAGGACGAGTCTATACAAAAGATATAACTACCTTCTACTGTTTTTCTTACAATAATCACTCGTCATTTCTTTTTTTTTTTTTCATTGTTAATATACTACTAAAATCTGAGAGCTTACCATATTTCTGTTATCCATCACCAAAGTTATTAAATCTTTTCTTAAAATCCTTCATAGTAGGTACTTCACTCTATAGCTAACGTACTCTGCATGGCTTGCTTTTATACTTAACCTTTGTTGATGTCGTAGGTAGTTATCAATATTTTATTTATTATAAATTACAATAATCGATTTGGTTTTGCAAATTATATATAATTATTATCGATTATTGTAATTGGAAGTTAGACCGTATTTTCCTTGACTTTACAATTAGTACCTATAGGGTTTACAAAACGAGTTCATACACCTATCAAACATCTAGTAATATACTTCATTTTACATTATGTGTTAATGTTAATTAATTATTTCTGAGACATCAAGTCACTTGAACAGATAGCTCTACTTATCGCATATCAAGACAATCTTCTGGAAACAACACGCTTCTTGTGTTTTAAAGTTTGGAGAGCCTAATTTCTAAACAAACTCAAACTCGATGTGTTCGTGTTTCTAAACAGCTACTCTACGACCATTCTCTGTGGGGACATTTCTAATGCATAAAACGTGAACCTACTTATATTTCCAAGAAAATTTAGTAAAGTATGATCTTATGCTAGGGTGAGCCTGGGGAGCCGGGCCCGCCTGGTCCCACAGGCCCCATCGGACCGGAGGGGCTCCCGGGACACGACGGTCGCGCGGGCCCGCCCGGACCACAAGGCGCGCCGGGTAGTGCGGGGCCGCCGGGCGTAGCTGGCCCCATGGGCCCATCAGGACCCGTTGGACCACCGGGAACTAGAGTGAGTACAAGTCGAGTACTAATAACAGGGTCTATAAACTGATGTCATTATAAATTAATAACGTATAATTTAAAGTTGTTATTTAGAACTTCCGAATGGATAATTATACCTTCTTCTTCTTCAGCCTATTGCAGTCCATTGCTGGACGTAGGCCTCCCCCAGGGCACGCTACAAGGCTACTGCCACAGGGGTGTTTTGCTCATAGTCACCACGCTGGGCAGGCGGGTTGGTGACCGCAGTGTGATTTTCGGACTATGTTGTCAGCACGGGAGGCGCTGCTGCCCACCTCCCGGAAACCCTTAATCGCCTCCTACGATACCGTGGTACAAACTCTACTCTGCCGGCACCACGCGGCTAATATAATAATGTGTTAAATATAACAATACCTACCGATTCCAGGGTGACAAGGGTGACAAAGGCGAACGAGGCTTTACGACGACGCTGAAGGGCGACGCGTTCCCTACCGGTATCATCGAGGGGCCCCCCGGCCCGCCAGGCCCACCCGGTGAGTGCCAACTATTGACTCAGCATGCCCCTAACGCTGAGTTTAACAAGTAGAGAGCACCTAGAGTAGTATTTTGAGTTGATTTTAATACCGCAAGCAGTAATAACACATAAGCAGTAGTGTAGCACTAGCAGCGTGCGTGTGTGTGTGTGCAGGCGCGGAGGGCGCGCGCGGGGAGCGCGGCGAGGCGGGGGCGCCGGGCCCAGCCGGCCCGCCCGGGGACAAGGGCGCGCGCGGCAAGCGCGGCAAGCGGGTACGCTACACTAGGAGTGGCACAGGCCGCCTTGCTAACTCTTACTGTCCACGATTCCATTCCAATAAATTCCTTCGCTATTTCGAGTATCATCACACCTTAGTGTATTTTCAATGATATATGGAACGTCATATTATCTAGTTCCATCTATGCTACTCTGTGCTTACCCATTCTGCCCTGTCGCTGCAGTCAAGTGAAGTCACCACTGAACGTCCACGTGATCTTTGTTAAAGGCTTGGTCTATTGCATGAGAGAACATATTGCATGCCACGTTATATTGTGCTTATTGTTAAGTATTTTTTGGTAAATGGTACAAGTGACAACTAATTAGATTAGATAGCACACGTAGCGCTTCGGGTGCTTGCACACGGTACAATAACCAGGAGCGGCTTGCACTCGGTACAGTAAGCAGAGCGGCTTTCTCCGGCTTACTCACGGCACTGCTAACGCATTGAACTAACAGGTAAATATTTTTTATACTTTATACTTATAAAAAACTAAGTACTTAATGGTTAAAATTATATTCTTGAAGATTTTTGTCAAAGCAAATAAATGGCAGACAATGATACTCGATATTCCTGAAACATTGAAACCTTAGATTAAAATTGAAATAGTTTATTCAAAAACGGGAGATCGAGCCATGTGGCGTACACTGAGGGAGGCCTACGTCCAGCAGTGGACTGCAATAGGCTGACGATGACGATGACGATTCAATAAAGGCTGCGACGACGTGAGTAGTTCACAGACTCGAATATTCAGCAGTCACAACAAGCATGAATGCAGACAACATGATGCATACCAATAAACCCAATATAATGGGAGTACAACTTAATGAAGGTGTATGTATTGCGTATTACAGGGCTCGCGGGATCGGTGGGGCCCCGCGGACCCCCGGGGCTGGACGGACTGAACGGCGAACCTGGTGTACAAGGACCTCCGGGGAAACCTGTACGTAACATTTTTCATACCGTTTGACCATGGCATTTAAATCACGGCATTATAGACTCTTGTGTAATATAAAGGATATAATAAAGGAAAGGAAATATTCATCAGTACCAATATCATCAATTAAGGAAGTAATTAAATGAACGTTGACATAACGCTCAATTGCGAATTAATGTAAATATTTCATTAAAATTATGATTCCATATTTATATTATTGATATTCACTGTATCCAGACAATTGCAGAAGAATTGAAGTAGATAGTTTCCCTATATGTGGTCCATCCAAATTTTTTTTATATGGCAATGTCTCTCATCACTAAACAATTTTTTTTTATTTACAGATTTTTCCTTTTATTTTCATACTTACTGGCACGGCGTGCGTATGTTTTCAGGGCGAGATGGGACCGAAGGGCTCTAAAGGTGACTACGGCGACATGGGCTCACCCGGCATGCTGGGCGCGCCCGGCCTGCCCGGCCCGCCCGGGTACCCCGGCCTTAAAGGCGACAAGGGAGATAAGGGCGACTCGGTAAGACTGCTCATTGTCTCGAAGATAATATAGGATTATAGTAATGACAAAATAGTATGAAAAAAAATTAGCGGCATTACATTGTTTAATTTAATTATTGTTGAGTCAGAAACTGGTCCAAAAAAGTTTTCAAATCAGTGTCATGTTTCTTTAAAAAATATGTGATACAAACATTTATAGATAGTACATACCTGTATGTATTGCTATATACCACTAGATAACTAACGCACCGCTCTTTATGTTCCCGCTGGGCGCGCGGTATCTTCAGAAGTACAGGAAGCTGAGGAGAAGACAGGTAACTACTAACTCCATTCTGCGAGTATACACATGCACACACACACACACACACACACACACACACACACACACACACACTTGTGAAGTTATAACAGTAGGATGTATAGTCTATATACTTATACGAAGCACCAAACTGTTTTTAGCTTTTCATTAAAAAGAGTGAATTTATATTTAATGGAAAGTACACACACCGCTTTATTCATGGAACTCGCTTAGTTTGAACAGTTTGATTATAAGTAGCATAGTACACTGAAACAATTCATTTGAAGTCATTCATATAAAAAATAAATGAACTGTTAATCTTTATGCCCACTGTTGAACTTGCAGGGAGACGGCACTGGATACGAGCTGTACGGGCATGAGATGGTAAATATATTTATTTAGTATCTATCTAACCAGAAGAGTTTCTTTAGTTCCAAGACATATAGGGTGTATGAGGGTAGTTAAGGAAAAGCTATGTAAATAGCCACTATAGAGAACCTTTTCCATAGACTAATTCACATTTATATTTTTCCAGGTAGTATTAAGAATTCGACAACTCGGAATGTCCTACAATCTTGAAAAATAATAGATTTCGAGCCATTTTGGAAATAGGATCTCTATAGTGGGCTATTTACATAGCTTTTCGCTTAACATACCCTTTCTGTTACACCCTGTAGATGAGAGTGAGGCGTTTTTATATAGCGACGCCGTAATAGATAGCCATCACCGTGAAGTGAAGGTGAGAGCTAACTACCCTCTATCACGCAGAGAGAACTTACACAAACTGTCTGTGTTTGTGACCCACAAACAGGTATACATTGGCATGCTATATTTATATAGCAAGTGATATATCTATTTTAATTTACCTTTAGCTTAACGAATGTATCTAGCCATTTCATTACAGCACTGTTTTCTTCTTCTAACTTGTTACATAACATTGGTTTATCTGTGTGTGCAGATGATGGGTCCGCCGGGCGCGCCTGGCCCGGCCGGCCCCCCGGGCGTGGCGGGTCCGCCCGGCATCAAGGGCGACAAGGGCGAGCTGGGCCTGCGCGGCAAGCCGGCAAGTACTCCACCCTTATGCACCCTGAATTAACTTTATCTTAGGGCTAGTACAAATAGGGTTGCCACCCGTACTTTATAATAAAGTATTGTACGTTATTTCAGGTAATTGTACTCTATACTTTATGAGAAAAAAAAAGTACGTGAAAAAACTTTATTTCGTATGATTTGATTTCTTTGGGATTTTGAAAAGTTTAGTCTTAAGTAGGGCTGCCATCCACCCGGGTTTCCCCGGATTAGTCCTAGTTTGGAGGGCGTCCGTGGATTTTTATGCCAGGGAAAATCTGATTAACTTGATAGAATGGAATGTTTTTCAATAAATAACGCCATTTCATAGTAAAAAATAAAAAAAAACGCTCGTATAGCGAATATGTTTCTAAATATAATAATAAAGAAAAGTAAATTATAGGTACTTTATTTTGATGCTATGTACTTTTTTTTCTTACCTATATCAGCCAATGTACTTTAAATGCAAAAAGAAAAGGTGGCAACCCTAAGTACAAATTAGATTTTGTACTGCTGCGTCTCGATTTTAGATACAAAACTGTCATACTACTAAAAGAGTTCATTTTAACTCCCAGTACCTCAGAAAATACTTGCAAGAATATAGAAACATAATAGGATATATACAGGATGTAACGAAAAGGGTATGTTAAGCGAAAAGCTATGAATATAGCCCATTGTAAAACCATCCCAAAAAATTTTACACTTGTAATCACATGTTTATTTTTCAAGATTGTATTAACATTCCTTAGTTGTTTAGGAATTCCCAAACTAATTGGAAAAATAAACATTTGATTACGAGTCTCAAATTTTGGAAATAAGTTCTCTATAGTGGGCTATTTTCATAGCTTTTCGCTTAATATACCCTTTTTGTTACACCCTGTATAGAAACCTGCGGTTTCGGATATAGAGCATTTTGTGTATTGTATTTTCAGCTCTAACGTTTGGACCAGCTTTATGATAGTCGTTTTTAACATAATCATTTCGTAATTTCAGGGCGATAGAGGTGAAAAAGGCGACGCAGGTCCAATGGGCTTACCGGTAAATATAAATTAATGTTACTGCCACTAACTAATCTGATCTGGTACAACATTATTGTATGTATGTAGACTTTCAATTGGCATGATCTATCTGGTGGCATGTGTTTCCTTTGATATCTACCGGATCAGAAATAGATGAGGCACAGTAAGATATCTTCGCTCTTAGAAGAATGTAGAAGTGTAGTTGGTTGTCGGTTGACATGAGACTAACCCGCAGGGTCCGGCGGGGGCGCCGGGCGCGGCGGGGCGCGCGGGGGACGCCGGCTCGAGGGTAAGGCTTCTCTAACACCTTATGTAGTACTAGTACTTAGATATTGAAAGCTAACAGTGTTAGAACTAACATAATAACACGTGCGACCTCTGAGACTGACTGCCTAGTTAATGCCATTTACTCACGGACAAAGGAATTTGCTGCGTTATTGATACACAACAACTTGACTATCACTTCACATAGGTAACATTAAGCGATAGTTCGCGACCGAGACAGAGACGCGAGAAGTTCGCTGCTGCACCAGCAATAGTGTCTTGTGTCATGCCACTCGCGCCTATAGAAATACTGACTGAGGGCTAATTCTCGAAAAGTCTCGAGTTGGAACGAAGCCGAAACGGAACCGCTGTAGACGCTCAGAACAAAGCAATAATTACTTTACGGTGACGTACCTAATTAGACACATTTCAGCATGAGATAGATATTTGTTTTTATACTGTCATACTCGCGATCGATGCGTGCTAAAATATACCTTATTACTCAAGCGGTAAGTATATATTGCTTTGCACCGCGTTTCGTTAACGGTTCCTTAGTGGCTGCGTTTCGGCTCGAAAATTTTTAAGAATTGCCCACTGATGTCTGTCGGTCAAGAAAATACACTTGCCGTGGTCGCCGGTCTGTATGCAGAAGAGGTAGAGACAGTTGTCGCAGTCTACTGTCTCGGTCACTTGTCACTGTGCGCACCAAGTTGTTGCTATCAACGCAACATATTCGTTCGTCCGTGGTGGTGTAGCTTGACGTGTCGCGTCAGTGATCAGTCCGGAGGTCGCCGGCCGAGTGTGACTAACGGTGTTGGTGCAGGAGAACCGCTGGCCGCCCGACTTCGCGTTCACGTAGCCACTAGCGCCGCCCCGCGCCCCTCACTAACCGTACAAATTACAAGTAGCGCCGCTGCGGAGCCCGCGGGAACCTCCACGTGTAAAGTGTAATGTTTTGTATCATACCGCTAGCTGTTATCTAAGATGTTACCGAACAAACCTAGGTAGTAAGTGTTGCAGAATTGTACAAAGATGTATTTTTATTATGTGATCTTATTAATGTGTAACGTTTCTTATCCTCATACTAATGAACGGAATATAATATGTTTGTACGTTTCAAATTGTTAAATTAATATAGTTAGTAGACTTCTACTTAAATTTTATTCCCGCTTAAATGTTATTGCATATCAACAAATTAGCTATCGAAACAAGTAGAAACTAAGAAGTACCAGAGATCGGAAGTTGTCTTCTGTCTTCACACAGTGAACCTATATTTTGTAACCGTTCAATGTAAAATATTGTGGAATTGTGCATAATTTAAGGTAAAGTAAATCAGATTGTCTATTTTTAAACTGTATTGTTTGTAAATTGCAAGTGCAGGTGGTGCCAATGTACGATACCTCATGACTCGTAGTCCGTAGTCCGTAACACCCTCGTAGTCCGTAGTCTACTGTCGCGATAGTTTGGTGCATTGACATTTTTTCTCTTGTCACTGAATTCTTGTATGTAAAAAATGCCTATTTTACCGATAATACTGTACTAAAA
Organism: Carposina sasakii; assembly: GCA_014607495.2. NCBI lineage: Eukaryota > Metazoa > Arthropoda > Insecta > Lepidoptera > Carposinidae > Carposina > Carposina sasakii. Next base: position 124,771 of record CP053158.1, on the reverse strand, counting down.
GCTCTGAATATTTGCATTTGAGTCATATAATGGGACATCAGTAGTAAAAACATCAAATAACCAAGTATTTCCAAGAAAATTGATCTTTTACAAAGACTGTATTACCTACCATGGTCATGGTAGTCTAACTATCGCGACTCGACTCGGAAAGTCCCGTTAAATGATTGTATAGTACTCGTAGGTAAGCTAGAATACAAAAAACTTGTTTATTATCCCAATGTATTTAAAGTTGTCCAATCTTAGCGTAAGTTCTTTAAATATGTAATATTCTCGTACTGTGTTCGGGCGGAAATTTATACAACGTATTTTATACTTTACTCTAACTAAAGAAGGTATTGGTAGCTACTCCATTTACTGAAAGTAGGTACTGTTCTAATTAGTCCCATTTGGGGCCGATTTTTCTAATGGTTTGAAAGCCTATCTGAAGTATAAATTGTTCTCTTTTTCTAAATATTGATCAAAATAGAGACAGCATCAACTTTATACTTTAAAGATTTTCTTAAAAGTTAAAGTAAAGTGTTATTTATGATCTATAGATTTCCAGCTTAGTGCAAGAGATGGAGCTATGTGCCTTCTAAATGCCATTGAAGTTTTGATTCAGAAATATTAAACAGCTCTAAGATTGAATATACTAGTGATTGTTAGTCACTTCTACCAACCGGAAACAATGTTGTGTAAGCACAGAACACCACAGTGAAGGCACCATATTATACCTTTAGTTATTTTATAACATCCATTCTCTTTAAACAGGTTTTGCTTATTAGAAAATATATCATATCTGTACTCAGAAATTATATGCAGCACAAACCATTTTGTAACGTGAGAACCACGAGGAAAATAACCGCAAAGATTTTTCTTAACCATTGGCATTTCGTCTATTGCCTACCTTTGTTTAGGCTCTGGCCCCGTCTCTTGCGCCGGCGCAGCACGTGTAGAGTAACGTGACGTATCGGACCCGTAACGTAACGTAACGTATCGGACCGTCCGACCCGCGAGCAGCCGTCCCGAGGGGGCGTGGCCTCGGCGCGCGCGCCTCCTCTTCCTTACGAACTAGTCTCTCTAGCGAGCTCTAGCGTAGCTCTGTGTCGTCTCTCCTCGTCCTGTATATTCCCCTTAGTCACGTAAGCATCAATGTACAAAACTACTCATAATTAGGTGTCGAAGTGAGATGAATATTTGATACTACCCTCATCATTAAAATTATTTATCGTTTTAAGAGTTGCCTGAGTTTGTAAAATTTGCTTTTGTAAGTAATTATGTAGGACTTTACCGGTACCTTAGTGTTTTCTCACAGCGACCTAGCTCAGTGCAAGTCACGGCGAGGGTACTGTGAGGAGACACCACGGTGGGGCGAGTCGTTGCCTCTCTCTCTGGCTCGCTGAAAGCAAGTTCCTGTAAGAAAGAACACCAACCTTCCCGTCTTGACCCGCGACGTTAATAGGCCTACTTCTAGTTCTAAGTGAATATCGTCTATCCTACTCATCATGTTATTTATAAATAAACTCTCTCTCTCTATCTCTCTATATTGTATTAACGGCTATGCTAAGTACTATTAAGGTTTTCGTTTTTTTTTTTTAAAGACGTAACGGTTGTCATTTGTACCATATTGCGACAAAAACATAAGATATTGTTGTTTACAAATTATTTTGAAGAAAAATAAAGTTTTGCATGCCGTGCAAGTTGCCTTTGTCTTCCTTCCCGCCTCTCTGGTCTCCGCATGTCGTGACTCTGTAAGTATACTCGATCTTCCGCTGGCCTCTGTGAGGCTCTGTGCGCTGTCAAATATATTCGATGCACGCTTCTCGTGGTAATACCGTGACGAAATTCTAATGGCAGTCGTTTTGCAGGGTCCGCCGGGATTGGACGGAATGAAGGTTAGTTTTCCTTGAATAACTTGCCTGGAACTCACTATCGCTTGTAATATATATGTTTTGACAACTTTAGAAGTAGTCGCGTGTTGTTGACGTTGTGTGTGATGCAGGGCGCGCAGGGCGAGCCGGGCTCCAAGGGCGAGCGCGGGGACCCGGGCTTGCCGGTACGTACACACATTTACTTACTTACCCTATATACAGTAGGTATTATTGCCTGTTAATACATCGTTTACTCGTACGTTTCAGGGAACCGATGGAATTCCCGGACAGGAGGTTAGTTATCGTAAAGTTTCCAAAGTTAAATTAAACTCTTTCCGTTAAACTGTAGTAACGTATCATTGTTTTCGGTCGTTAGGGTCCGAAAGGTGACAAAGGCTACAAGGGTGAACCTGTAAGTGAACAACACATACGCGTATCTCTACCTTCGCCCTTGCGCATGAAAGTTATTCTATTTCCTCTAGGGTTCGCCTCATCGCACGCTCCGCTAAAAGCACTAACTATTAATAAATAACCTGCACCTTACGTGCAAGCATGGCTGAATCTATCACTTCAACTAAATACGAATAGAACTATTGAATATCTTTAATCAGCACTAGCGGATACCTTCAATTTTGAGGATCCTCCCAGACAGCCAGTGGACTCATTACATACATATTCTGCGCAGTACTAGAGTCTCTCTGGTGTCCGGCAGTGCTGCATGAACTTATAGATAAACATGGAGTCCACACTTCACAAATACCTGAATCTTTCACTAATGAGCTATATAGGGCTCTAAGGCACATACCTACAGATAACCTACATGAGTTGTATAGATTGAAACAAGTATAAAGAGTGTGGACTCCACGTTGACCTACGTGTGCTGAGTGTTGTGTCTGCGCAGGGTCCGGGCGGCAAGCGCGGGCGCAAGGGGGACCGCGGGGACAAGGGGGAGCAGGGCGTGCCCGGGCTGGACGCGCCCTGCCCGCTCGGCCCGGACGGCCTGCCGCTGCCCGGGTGCGGATGGCGTCCTAACAAGGTATTTACCGTAATCTATAAGGTAGGCATGAGCTATCGACGAGGATTTAAACAAACAAGTCATTCTAACAGTTGAAGACAGATCTCCGGTAATGGAGTGCCAATATAAGAGGAGCCATCGCCTTTGCTATCGCTAGTGTGTATGCATGCTAACTGTGTTGGGTGCTAACGGGATTTCAGAAAGGCACAGTGTTAACTGCTATATTTTTTAGTAGAAGATCCATAACATAGCAAGCTTCTATTAATCAATACTTACGTATGTACTACCTAAAGAATACTTCAAGTCTAGGCGAGCAACCCGACCCATGAAGTCAAAGTGTATAGGTAGATGTAGTCTAGTTAGTAAATAACCGGGTGTGGTAGTGAGTAGCGCGTCGCTTACTAACCGCGTGTGCCAGGAGTCGGCGCCGCTGCTGCCGCGAGGACCGGCCGGCGAGGACGAGGACGAGCCCGAGGAGCCCGACGAGCCCGAGGACGAGTACGAGGCGAGGGACGACGACGAGCCGCCGCAGTACGACGACTACGACAACGCGCATCTGTCGCGCCACCGCGACTAGCTCCCTCTGCTTCAAGCTTCTCTCGTACTCGCTGTTGTTTTCTTGTCTTCAATCTGTTACTGTCGGTTTTTCGAAAGTATATCAACGTTAGTTTACAAAAATAATAATAGTAAATGACAGCTAAATCGACAATTGTTAAATGTTGGTGCGCATTCGAAAAACCGGCTGTTAATCTCGTATATAACTCTTGTCTTTGCACTTATCGGGCTAGTTAGTGGTGGTGGCTACGTTTAGATGTAAACAGATACGTAAGTGCAAAAGTTCAACAAGTACAGTATTTATGTGTCTGAAACTCAGTGAGAGGTTAGATAAAGGCCTTAGCGACAGAAAGCTAAGCATAGCTGATAATATGCATCTAGATAGAGTAGGTAATACCCGAATGCCTCACCCATACCTATTCATAAGATTATTAGGAAGTTAAAGAATCTACGAGTACCTACTACACAGTCATTGTTTATAGTCGACCAACACTGTTTATGTGTAATACCTACTAATACAATAATGTCCTCATGTAGAACTTGGAAATGGAGTAGTTAAATGGTTCCCTTGTTTAATACGTATTTTGTATCAACAGGAAGCAATGTTACAATGGGTACGTCGTCGGTTAGACCTGGACAACGACGTGTGATATCAACGCGTCGTGGAAGATGAACTGCACTGCTTGAATATCTTAGATGATCCTAAATTAATTGACTGTAACGGAATGTACTAATGTCGAAAGATTTAAAAGCTAAAACATTAAAGACTCGTCGCTTAAACTCGGAGACCATGTTCCAAGCTGCAATTAGCTTTTAATATTTTTGCTCTCTATCTATTGCAAAACTTTTGTGATATACCTACATAAACGTATCTTCACTGTTTTCAAACTGATTATGTGTCCTCCGGGAGTTAAACCGGTATAATAAATATCGATAGGAAAATCTTTTCTTACTTTATTGTGTCATTAAAAGACTACTATATTATGATTTAATAAATTAAACCTGATTTAATTTATCTTGAATCCATAGTAGATACGTAGGTATTCTACAGTACCTTTAGGTTTCGATACCTGCCCCCCTAGCACGACCACGCATCGTGAATATCATATCTTACGATATCGTATTGTCTCTACAAAATTGAACATGGCGGCTGTATTTATCGTATTTTGACAGGCTAAATGTCGATAAATCGGTTTATGATATCGTGTTTCGCAGGTCATGCTACTAGGGCTGGTGTGTAAACTTTATCTTTCTACCTACATAGGTATATACTTATGTCTATTTTACGCAATGTATTTTCTTGTATTCTTTAATAATTGATTCAAAAATTTACTAAGTATAAGTTAAATTAGTAAATTCTCAATGGTGAATAAGAAACATGGTGTTCCCTATTTGTGTTTACCTAACTAACAATATTTACGAAGTTTGTGTAGATATATAAAGTGTGTAAAGCAAAATTAGGTAAAATGTTTATTCTCTATTCTCCTCCACTTCTTTTGTTTATCTCTTTAGTTTATATAGACTACCTACTATAAAAAGTATTTAGACAATCGAGGAAAATATTGTAAATAGACTCCTATAGGTACCTAGATATAAAAGTTAAGTAAATTATGTAAGTATTTATTAAAGATTTTATTGATGGAAGACGGAAAAATAATAGGATAATCTTAAAAAATTGCATAAATAACTCTCACTTCTGTTGGTTCTATTTAGAACAGCAGCCTTTCTTACACTTCCCGCCCGCTTATTACGTTTCTAGCAAATACAATGCGAAAACAAAAATTTGTATTACGTACCTAACGGTAATCTCGAAGTAAGTTATTATTATTATTTTTATATTTTCTAAAAGTTATGTTTTCCTGTTATGTATTCTTATTCTTAGTTCATATTTCCCAATGGTCAGATTGATTATCTGATATGATGTCGTTCTCTAAACCTTAATCAAGATGGGAACAGAACCAACTTTATCCTTCAGAACGGCACACTGTTTAAGTTAATGCCTCCCGGGAGTTTTATGCAATTTATTGAGCATCATTCGTAATGATAGTTTTATTTCAATGTAAGTACCTACACATTATGTATTATTGTACTTCATCTTGTAAATAGATAGGGATAAGTAAATAACAGTTTGTCATTAGGGTATTATTACCCCGTAAGGGATAAAGGCGTCATTGATGTATGTATGTAATTAGGGTATTAGTAAATATCAATGGGTCGTTGCGTATATTCGGCCGGGGTAACCGAATAGTTTACATTGTCTGCTAGAGTCCGTTTCAAAAAAATTACTCCTATGCCTGATTTCGCAACTAACAGTTTTTGTATGTAGTGTAACAGTTAATGTAGTCATACACATTGTAACTAGCGCCATCATTCAAAGGAACTATTTGATGGATCGCATTCTACCTCCTGTACCTACCTGTCTAAAGGGGTTCTGTTTGTCTGACCGACATTCCGCGGTGTATGTTTCCTACATGTTACATAGCTGATAGCGATCATTCATGCAGTCATTATATAGTGTTACGAGGGAAACCAGCAAGCAACGAATCGCTTTCCATATCATTATGGTACACGGCCGTATCGTCACATGTTCTTTGCGAATGTAAAGCCTGCAATATATGTTGACCTAGCCCAGCAGAGTGAACGCTAGAGGTGAGACATAAATATTGGAATAGGTATGTGGATTAGGTATTATTCAATTCTAGTCGGTACCTAATACAACGTATTAGGTATCGCATAAAATATCATCTCATTAAGAGAAATCAACCGGCTTAGACTGTACGTTTCAATTTTATTATTTAGCAAAAATACTACAATATCATTAGAATACTATTGTATTAGGTACCGACTAGTATTTAAAAATACCTAATCCACATACCTATTCCGATATTTATGCCTCACCTCTAGCGTTCACTCGGCTAGGCTGGGCCAACATGTACTGCATGCTTTACGTTTAACTCCGTAACGTTGGTCAGACCTCCCTACCCAGCTTTAGACACATTGACAAAACTCTAAGGTAGTAGCTACTTGGCTAGTTCTAAAATTGTACGTAAGCATTTATTTAGACGACTGACATTGACAACGCCTTCACTGCTTCACAACCTCTGCTTCTGTCTGTCAAACTAGGTTTTCGTAGCGTTAACTGACTCCACATGCCAGCATAATGATTATTTGCATGATACTGAGGCATGATATGACTAATGTCGTCGATTTGCTAGGCATCATGACCATGTAGGTAGGTAGTAAAAGTATTTGTTACCAGTGTATAAAAGATATTGTAAATAATAGGAGGAAGGTACATTTTTACATAATTTTTATGAAAATAGAAGTTAAAATATTAAATTATGTGAATACTTTTAAGATAAAATAATTAAAATGTATTTTCGATACCTGGTGGTTTGTGTTTTATTCACTTAGGTACCTACCTATAGACTTCCTGTTGACAACAGTAACTTACCTATTTCAAAGACCGTAGGTACAGTAACTACCTACTTACACAGCACGAGAAAATCGGCGTTGCTCTGTCTAAAACATAATAGGTACCCTCAACTAACCACATTAATGCAGATACATAAAAAGACCTACCATTTCAAGCTTGCTTGGAATTTTAATGGCTGTATACAGAGTATGATTCCATTCCCTACAGTCTAACTCTGAAAAAAAAATTGTCATAGTGTGCGTGGAAAACCACCAATCGTATATAAGTTGTATTCAAGCGCATAAAATTGGTGTTCAGTACGTCGTTATTAGTAGGTTAGGTTTGGGTTAGGTATCTTATTGCTTGCAATGCAGTGGCATGCCTGTAAATAATTATTGACAAACTATTACAAGACCAACCAAAATTTTAGACTCGAAATCACATGTCTATTCGATCTTCCAGATTTTACGGATTTGCGAATTCGAGTTGCTGTGGATGGGTTCTTTATAGTTTAAGCTACTTTCATAATTTAGTATTTGCACCAACCAGGATTTGAACCTATGACCTAGGGCGTCGAAGGCAAAGTCACTACCAACTGCGCCATACGTCGCGTCACTGCTCAATGTAGTTTGTAGGGAGCCAGACGAACAGACTATGTATGATACTTTGCCATGTTCAAGCATAAGGGAGATCAGGGAGACAGTTGTTCTGAGCATGAACACAAAAAGTAGGTATACTCATAACCTGAAACACTTGGCAAGATATGGTAATACTCCACACAAAGTCAGAAAATAACAAAAATAATATAAATTTTATTTTAATACCAACAGACACGAGTATAAAATTATTTCACCACCAATAAAATACATAATATATAAAATTATATAAAATATTAACGAAAGATAATTGAGTAAAATTAAGCCTTTACGCCAGCCTTTTATGACGACACAGAACTATATTTTGTCGTTTAACATCTCAATACTAGATGGCGTTGTATATGGCTGACGCTAGGTTGTACTTACCTGCGTTTATATGAATTCATTAAAATGCATATAGCAACATTCTTTGTATCAAATAAATATACAATCCCAACTAATATTATAAATGCGAAAGTAACTCTGTCTGTCTGTCTGTTACGCTTTCCCGCTTAAACCTCGCAACCGATTTTGATGAAATTTGGTACAGACAATCTTTAGACCCTGAGACAGAACATAGGCTACTTTTTATTTCGAAAAAAAGGGATGAAGGGGTTGAAATAGAGGTTGAAAGTTTGTATGGGATTTCTTAATTTTAAAAGATAAAACCATGAAACTTTATATTTAAGCACTTGATAAGAAATCATTAAACATTTGTTCTAGCATTTTTGAAATTTCGACCAGCTAAGGGGTGAAATAAGGGTTGAAAGTTATATATTATAAATGCGAAAGTTTGTAAGTATGGATGGATGGATGTTTGTTACTCTTTCACGTAAAAACGGCTGGAGCGATTTTATAAAAATTGTATAGAGTTAGCTGACACCCTGGATTAACACATAGGCTACTTTATATCCCGGGATTTTTTTTTTATCCCGGATAATTTAGACATTTTGTTTTTTCTGCAGTCCACGCGGACGAAGTCGCGGGCGTCCACTAGTAATATTATATATCCTAAATATTTATAATACACTATAACAGAGAAATTATAATTATCTGCCTACGGCGAAATTTATAGTGTCCAGTGTTTATGTTTATGCTAGTTTTTTCATAGACAGATATTAATTATTTCTCGTGAAAAAATCTTGCTACACGCGTCAAAGTGCATTAATGCAGAAAAACGCAGTCTATTTACTCAACTTTGGACCCTAATATTTTGGAAACCAGACACTTCCCAGGTATGCTTCCATGGAGAAAAATTATCGTGATAATGAGGAGATTCCGTAGTTTTCGGGAACGTTGATGACCAATAATCACCCTGTATGTATGTGACAGAGAAATGGAATTAAACTTTTGTTCCGTTAGAATCAATGTAGATTGTATTCACGACACATTTCAAGTCAATTGTTTTTTATTGGATTATTATTTCTCATACTTTTAATGATTACGCTTGGCACATATTTATTACAATAAGACAACCAACATCTCTGATTCAGTGTATGTGTCGCAATATAATAGAAGCACTTGGCTAATGTTTTGTGTTTTTCATTGACTTGCTTACATAAATATTATATCTGTAGGTATATAGAAAAAAACTATTATCTAAATCTTAACTAAATACAAGTAACAAAAATGTATACAAAACTAGATATATTTGGAATGGAACAATGGCTTCGAATGTTTATTTATTTAATGATTTACTTATAATAATTATAACCACAGCTTTTAGGTGAGGACTTTGTTGTATGACTTTAAAAAACGGCACTTACTCGACATCATATCTAATCTAAAATTATTAATTCAAACGTTTTCATCTATAATATTCATCTCCGTCACGTTAATTATGTCGCTGAGATTGAATCCTAAATTGCTTTCACTTACAATCCATAAAATATTATCACGATACAAAAATATAATCTTGTTTTAAACCTTACAATATTTAGTCACTCAGGAGACCAGTCAATCATCACATATAAATAGAGTACGTGTATAAATTCAATTTGTTACAGAAACTTATTTATTTACTGAGTTTTAACAAAAAGGAATGTACCTATATGTCGCATTACGTTTTAGACAGAAACCTTATAATAAAACACAACCCAATAATAATGATGCCGTTTCTGAAAAATGAAAAAAAAAGGATAAACTTAAATTGAAGTCAATTTTTGTAAAATATATCAATAAGTAAAATATAATAAGCATAACATTATTAAGGAAGACGTGAGAGAGGTACATATAAGTATGTGCTAAGTTGAAATCTATAGCCTCTACACAGAGGAACATAGACGTGACTATTTAACTCAAACATAGCATTCGAATCAGATAAACACATTAACTCATACGTACTGTAATAATACGAGTATAATAAAATAAATGTATTCGAGGAATACCTATATATATATATATATATATATATATATATATATATATATATATATATATATATATATATATATATATATATATATGTATATAGACTATACCTCCAGGCTGACTGGTCGTATTCGATGTTACATAGATAATATAGAGCACCATCTATTACTAATTATATATTTGGTCGAATTAATTATACTTGTATCTTTATCGAAATAAAAAATTATTAAGATTACAATTTTCCATGATGAAAAAAAATTGAGAAAACTGATAGGTATTCTAATTAAGTAATTACATTAGATATTATTATTATTTATGACCTTGCTTGTTATTATTACTTATGAATTAGAAAAATAGCACCCAATTATTGAAATCAAATAAAGTAATCAAGTAAAAAGTGGAACATATAAGTAGAGTTCTATTTTCACCAGTAGATGGCGTAGTATATAAGAACAGGGTTATTTATTACAAAAGCAATTAATATCTAAAGCTAGAAAAAGTTGAAAGTATAAAATTCTAAGATTAATGTTAAAATTTCATAATACAAAATAACAAATAAGTTTTATTCATAATCTCTTCAGCACGTTATACTGCTTTTATTCCAACAAAAACAAAAAACTATTATCTCGGAAACATAAAGATTCATGTGAGATTCTTTGATACTGAATGTTACCTATCTATATATGTATACAGATTTCAATCTTATGGCACCTTACTTTAGTAACGTTGCGTATACGACAATGACGTCACATTAAAACCTTACTAACTATGTCATAATTTCTCAGACAATGACCTTCTTTAATTTATAATGAGGACTATCGCAATGGTATTGTGTCCACTAGATGACGCTACCCCAAAGCAAGGTAGCTAGCTCAAAGTTACCAAACCGTACCTTAAAATATCGAGCAATAACGTAAAATATAAACGTCGCATCGGCGCTCTAGTGGCGTAACCTGAAACGATAGTTCTAACGTCACAGCACAGGCATGAACTAGTAGGTGAAGTCAGGTGGACTCCACGTTTACCTTCACATGTATGTGCATCACAGTTCCCGCGCGGTTTCGCTGCAGGAGTCGCTTCCGCTGCTGACTCCCGAGTCCTCTCTGTCGACGCGAGCGCGGGGCGAGCGGGGGGCGCGGGGCGTGCGGGGCGAGGGGGCGCTGTAGCTATCTATACTCGTCTTACGAGGCGTGACGTCACACTCTCCCGCGCCTGCCTTATGCGACGCTAGTACCATGTCCTTAGGTACGACGGTGACGTCACAGTCCAAATTAGTCTTTAGCGCGATGTCTGTACGCGTTGTGTCGTCACGGCCGACGGCAGTCTTCCCCTGAGCCTTCGTGCGCAGTTCTATCAGCGTGTGTTTGGGCAGGGCTCGCTCTAGTTTCGTCCAGAAAGCGGGGTCTTGTCGCGGCAGGTAGGTGACGGAGCGGAGTACGGCGGACATGTCCTCGGGCATGTCCGGGGGCGGGGTCGGACCTGCGATACAAACGTACTCATGTGAGCGGACACTTTCATGTTGAAGCTTAGACAGAGTACAGTTCGCGTTTAAAGGTTACGTTGGCTGGCACCCTAAATAGATAAATACGTTTTCGAAGTTTATACCTATCTGGTACCCATATAAACTATTATGATGGCTACATTACGTGTCTCTTTATAAAGTGTTTAAATGAAACAGAAATAGCTAATCACTATCTTGTTACTAGTACTACTTCTACCTACCATTGTTAGGTACTAACTGAATACTTGTAAATAGAATTATACAGTCAAACCTTTAATATTTCGTTTCGGCTAAAAGCGGTTGGTCTATTCATCTGTTTGATTATTTAGTAATTGCGGGTTTCGTTACATGTGAAATACAATTTTAACTCATAGACGACGATAGCCAAAATCGCTCTGAAACTTCAAGTTAAGCATGACAGGTCTGTAAAAAAATTATTGATATTTTTGCGTCATCTTCAGCTGTTAGAATTCCACTACATACATTAATAAATTTATTCCTGCGCTGATGTGACCTGCACTAGATAGAATACATCGGCTTCGTCTCCTTCTGTGCATATCGTAAGTCGGCTAAGCAACTCGGGCATTCTTTCTAGCGATAAGCTAGAGCGACCTGACACTGATAATTACGTCTGCCTCTGATGTACTAAACGTGGCTTTGTGTGTGATTCGTGCACGCTCGTCGGTTAAAAATATCCTTAACCAGTATTAACCATTTTAAAAAATAATGAAAGTATATTCTTCTAGTTCACAACATACCCAACAAGACCGGCACCAGCCGCGGCCCCGCAGCCTGCACGGCATGCGCGTGCGCCGCGCGGAACTCGGCCTGCGCCCAGCGCGACGCCGCATAGTGCGGCGACACTAGCGCCAGCGTGGCGCGCGAGCGCCGCACGGAGCGGGTTATGTGGTCGTGTATGAGCGCGCCGGCCGCCCAGTCGCGGTGGTGCAGGCACACTGTGCGGCCGCGCGCCGACAGCTCCGCCGCGAGGTTGTCCGCCTGCTCCGCGTCGAGGTGCGAGTACGACAGGAACACGTCGTACTCGAATCTGTGGCCGCGGGGGTCTATGAGCGCCCGGTACTTGTGCTACTTACTATAAGCCGCATTTTGTAATACCGTTTTCTTGCCTTGCACATTTTAATGAAAGCGATAAATTACTGACACGGTCTTGCCCGGATTAGCTAACCGAACTTTAATTTCAAACCGCAATCTTTGACTAGTTTTTACTATACTAATCGATAACGGTGGATAATGTTCAAGAAAAACGTATAAATGGGCATTTAATGTAAAACAATACCTAACATTAATGTAAACAGCTTGATAGTTATGAGCGCCTGGTACTTGTGCTTCAATAATAAAAAAATCCCAATGGACAGATCATTTGAAGGAGATAATGCTGTCTAGAGAGAGATAATCTTGGTTATATAAATTAAAGAAAAATACGGAATCTAGCTATGCCAAAACGTGTCTGTGGGATCTGCTTTATGATCCTACAGTTTTGGCTACCGGCTCTGGAACACAGCCGTGTCATTTAAATTTTGTCTAAAGTCAAAAACGTGCGGAATTAGACCAAAATAGAGAATTAGAAACCAAAACATCGCATAACTCACAGATCCGGGTCATCCTCTGCACCGTTGTCCACAATCAATCCCCTCATCATCATCGCCCTCCGCAGGCGCGGCGCCAGCAGCCAGCCTGCCAGCAGCGCCAGCACTAGCGCCAGCAGTGTGCCGCCGCACAGCGCCGCTACTAGCGCCGACCGGTCCGTGCAGGACGCGGCGGCGGTAGGCACCCTACGGCCGTCCGTGCACGTCAGCGCCGTGTAGTCGCTGGCCTGGGCACGTTATATACATACATGGTAGAATAGGGACTATAGTTGAATTTTAATGACATTTTATGCTTATCAGAATAAATCATCAAAATCATACCTATCTATAAAATTACAATTTGATTAGGTGTCCAAACGAGGTAGTAATAAGCCTTCAAAGTTAAGTGGGCAAGTCCATTTTTGAATGTAAAATTAATTGAAAATTACTACATCACATGACCAGTAGCAACTTTTGTTTAGTGACCATATTTATAAACGCAACATTTAATATAGCTGTAGAACAAAAGTTCTTTTACGCGCGTACAAGATAATATAGTGTGTGACGTATAAGATAATATACGTCATAATATAGTGGTAGCCGTTTGTATGGAGCGTTTTTTGGCAAGTCCAAAATTGTGATTTTGAAATCGTTATATCTCGGAAAGTTTTCACGCCAGCGAACTTAATCTTTCGCAAATGTTTCTTTTATTTTAAGATCTTTCGAATAAATAAAAAAAACCGCAAACATTCCTATTGATACATAATGTAGATACATAAATTGAAATCGAAATCGATATAAATACAAACACACAAACATCATCATTACGTTACCTTATGCGATTGAAATACCTTCGAGGAACCGGGCGTAATCATGGAAATACGAGTACCTATAAACTAAACCAATAAGCTACCAGCACTACATAACCTATATAAAGTGAAAAAGCTATCATGGCCTCTCCGTACTATTAGAGTCTATGATTATAATACACTCACATCTTGCAGCCACCTGAATAGGTCCGGCTTGTCGCAGTCACATTCCCAGGTGTTGTTGGCGAGCAGCGCGCGGCCGGGCAGGGGACCACTCAGTGATGATAGACTATTGTTCCGCACATCTAATTCCTGAAATATAGGGAGTTACATGATTATAGCTAATTTGTTACACAAGTACATACAGGGTATTTTTTGGTCATCAACGTTTTTGAATACCACGCATTCTCCTCATCATCACGAACATTTTTCTCCATGGAAGCATACCTGGGAAGTGTCTGGTTTCCAAGATATTGAGGTCTAAAGTCTACTTATCAAGTTGCATTTTTTGGCAGAAATGCATGTAAGCATGACTAACAAACAACTTTCCCGAAGAAACGTTAATTAAATTCCAAACATTTCCTATCAAAAATCCAAGGCAAAAGTTACAGCGCGCGGTGGGTAATGCTACGAGTAGTTCTACTCTACTCTAGCTTCTCGCGCGAAGCACACTAGGCTAACCTAGAAACCTACACTAGGCTACACTGGCAGCAACAACCAACACGAAAAATCCAGCTAAGACAAAACTACTACTTTGTTACTAACACAAAAAAGTTAGTTCTTATTATTAATTAAGTAGGTACCTACCTACATTTACGATCGTATTCTTAGTGGAAAAGTTCGAGGACACACAAATGAGAGATGGTGCACAATACCTACTAGGTATGACAGGAACGTGGTTCGCTAGCGATCAGCTGATTGCCCGGTCGGGCTCTTGCGGCCATCGATCGAAACTTCTCCAGTTTCCAGTGTCTATTTCTTACTAATCATCATAACATACAGGATAACCTAGCTAGGTAGGCACACTAACTTGAAACTACAGTACGTACAGTGTAAATTATTAATAATGGTAGTAGGTACTATTGACTACCTACGCGATAACCTGGAAACATCCTTAATTTAGGCTCTTTCGAGCTAACTAAGCTAAGTGACAATCGAGTAAGTAAGTAGGTACCTTTTCTAGGGCAAAAATCACGAATCACAAACTTCTTCATCAATAACTTCTTCAAGTTTAATAAAATGACGAAGTCTCACATAACATAAATAACCGAAAATTAATTAAACACCATTGTCAAAATTAACGTAACAACAGAAAGAAATTCGTCTGTTTTAGCATTTAGGTATCGAAATCCGAACGCTACTACGCTAGACAGTGGCACGTGTAACGCTGCCCGCCCTTGAACCTGTACGCGAACTCGAGCGGTATCCTATAAACACCTTTGACCAGCCGACAAGCATCGCGCGCGCGCCCTCTCTCTCTCTCTCTCTCTCTCTCTCTCTCTCTCTCTCGCACATTTACCGACACTAATGTTCAATACATAAGATATGGTTCGTTTAGGTACCTACTCAAGCTTCAATCACATTCTATTTAAAAATAGCTGTTATGCTAAAGACACACCGTACCAGCGCGTAGGTAGATACCTAAATACCGGCTACTTAGGTACTCTCTCTAGTAATAAAATAACAAACAACAACACGAAACCTAGGATAAAACAAAACCGACAAATGTAAGTAAAGTTTAATTAATTATTACAATACTCCATGATTATTATAACCTACACTTGTATTTTTTGAGGAAACCTTTGGTAGTATGTAGTATGTAATGGTACTTTAGGTATTTAGCTTGTCCGTACTTTGTTTTCAATGAATGAATGCGATTGAAATTTGAATAACACAATCAACATCCTTGATCACAATAATGAAAAACTTCTTCAACCTCTAAAATCGACAAGTCACATGGCACACCACACGGTCTGTGTATTGCTACGGTATAATCGAAGGAATACAGCATTGGCTCTTCGTGAGTACACACACAGCACTTTAAGCAATCAAAAGACTTCTGAAATGCAATTCCTTGCACAATCTTTAATATTGATAATGTCCTAAAATACTAAATCGAGTAAACACAAACCTAGTTGGATGAATTTTTGTGCGCGCCGCTGCACAGTGGGCTAGGATTGAAAAAATGGGAATTACGTATTGAAGTGTGCGAATCGCGTCGAATTTTTTTCTGTGTACTCATTTTATCAAAACAAACAACTTTTATTTGAAAAAATTTTCTAAAAAAGTTCATTTTCAAACTTTAAAAAAAGATTGAATTTTTTTTGTATGGAGATAAACTAAATAATAAACTAAAAAATATCGAAAGGGGTAAAAGTGTTGGCAGTGGCGGTTTATAAGGATTAAAGTAGAGTTGACGGCCGACATTTCATGCCTTGGAATTTATGTTGTAAGTCTGCCGCCTTGGGCTTCACGTGACCTAGAACATCGCCATACAAAATGTATGGGGACCATTGACTTCAATCTTCTGTTAGCTGTTGTGGTTAGTGGGCGTGTTAGAAAAGATGACGGCTAATATTTTATGCTTTGGAGTCTACTTAATAAGTCGTCTGCCTTGACGTCCACAGGAGTCCCACAGGAAATTTCCCATACTAAATGTATGAAAAGTATCGACTTCAGCAAATGTTGGCTATGGCGGCTAGTGGAAGTCATAGAAGAGATGACGGCTGATATTTGGTGCCTTGGAGTCTCTGTAATAAGTCTGCCGCCTTGGCCTTGACAGGACTTAATAATTCCCCAATAATAAATATTGTATGGGAAGCATACAAAATGTAATGTTAGCTGTCATGGCGGTTAGTGAGAGTTATAGAAAAGGTGACGGCTGACATGTCGTGCCTGGGAGTCTACTTAATAAGTCTACCGCCTTGCCCTCAACAGGATTTAGAAATTCCCCATACTAAATGTATGGGGAGTATCGACTTTATCAAATATTGGCTATAGCGGCTAGTGGAAATCATAGAAGAGATCTACTTTATTTAACCCTAACTAACCGCCACTGCTAACACTTTTACCCCTTTCGATATTTACAGTTTTTACTTTTTTTTTTACAAAAAAAAAACAATATTTTTTTAAGAAAAGTTTTTCAAATAAAAGTTGTTTGTTTTGATAAAATGAGTACACAGAAAAAAAATTGACGTGATTTGCAAACTTCAATCCATAATTCTCTTTTTTTTTCAATACTAGCCCCTAGCCCACGTGCGCTGTATCCTTTCCTTGAAGCTAGTTCTCTATGTAGTCTGTGGCTTGAAGAAATAATTATTTTTAAAATTCAGTTCCGGTCTGTGCGTCACAGGAGATGCGCGCATGCATATCCATTTTTTTTTGCGAAATAAGTAGTAATAAGTGCAATAACATTAATTTTGTAATTTGCTTATTTTATAGTAATAGTATGTGTGTTTTTATGTTATTATTTGTTTTGCTGTACTGGTTACGGAAATACAGAAGCACTGAAAGTAACAAAGGAACCGGTTTTCTCTAAGATTTGAGTGATAGTGGTGATAGCAGGTGATAGTGATAATGTTCTTTAGTTAGTAATTGTGAATACACACGAGTGTATTCAAATGGAAGTTGTAACTTCTGTGAAACTTTCTGTGTAGAAGGTCTTTGTGATGATTAGTGGCTTCTAACACAGGACACAAAAGTGCAGCAACATTAGGTAAGTGTAGGTTATGTACCATTTTAAGTAGGTAGGTAATTAACGTTGGTAAGTTTATGTCTGGTTGGGATGCTCGGAGTTGTTGACGAGTATGTTTAACTGCGACAGACGGTCAAACTAGGTAAGTCCAACTTTGAGAAGGAGGTAAATCGGCGAATCCAACTCGGCTGGGCAGCGTTCGGGAAGCTACTAAGCTTATTTGTGTCGAAGATACCCCAGTCCTTAAAGACGAAGGTATTCAACCAGTGCGTGGTCTCTAACTATGTGCCTCATATAGAAGCTCAGGATCGCACAGCGAGCGATGGAGAGAGCTATGCTTGGGATCTCTCTGCGTGATCGAATCAGAAATGAGGAGATCCGCAGACGTACAAAGATCACTGACATTGCTCAACGGTCCAGCAAGCTGAAGTTGCAATGGGCAGGGCACATAGCTCGAAGAACGGATGGCCGATGGAGTCGGAAAGTTCTAGAGTTGATACCACGTATCGGCAAATGCAGCGTTGGAAGGCCACCCGCGAGGTGGACGGACGACCTGGCCAAGCTAGGTCGCGGGCGTCGGTTGGATGCAGGCTGCTTCCGACCGGTCGGAGTGGAGGTTGTTAGTGGAGGCCTGGGCTGTAAATGATGATGATGATGATGAAGTTTATGTTTACAACATAAGGCAGACATGCCCCGGCATGCGGTTTTGCTTGCCCTAATTTTCGTACGTTTCGTAGCGTCAATATGTATTAGGTACATTGCTTGCTACCGATTCAATAAAAAAAATGGACCCCAAAAATTAAACTCGTTTCCCAGCATTTTTATTTTCATAAACTAACTTTATTTGATGTGCAGAATACGTACCTCTTGTATACGTTTGGCACAAAAAAATACCCTGTAAAACTTTCTCAACTTTTAACTATATTAATAATGCATTTTAATAAGATTTATTTAAATACTTACGTCTAAAATCCTACTTGAAAGACTAGAAATTGGTGACTTTCATTATTCAATGTATAAAGTCTTAATTTTGTCATCATTAATTTTATTAATATGTCTAAGATAATGTGACGTCACAGTACCTGTATCGCAGTCGGCAGTTTCGGCAGAATACGTATCGTTGTGTCACGCAGCGTCAAACTTAACAGCGGGAGTGACACATTGCGTATGGAGAAACTGGGCACTTCCGGTAGTGACGTCACGTTGTGTCCAGTGCACACTGCGCGGATGCCGGGCCCCGGGCCGAGGGTCGGGGCCCCTGGGATTAGAGATAGGGCCCCTTTAGTCAGTATAAGGGGCCCCGCTTCAGGTTCTGGTAGTAATTCTTGTAGAAGTGAACACTGACAGCCAGACAAGCATCTACATTGAAAACTAAATATTAATTCATTTGGATATAATAACTAGAATTATGTTATAAAATATTAATAAGAAAATGAAAAAAAATTCACCCGAGTGAGATTTGAACTCACGACCTCTCGCATTCCGTGCATCGCTATACCAACTGAGCTATCGGGTCACTTAACTCAGATGACGAATTTTACCATCTCTTTTAAATTACGCTTTTGGCAACGTTATTTAGAATTATGCTTTTTTTAAATATTAAATAGGCTTACGCTTGACCACAACGCGCTTTGCAGCACCGTATGGTAAGCACCGTTGCAGTCTAAGATGGAGCGCGCTTGACTAAAAGATGCCGGTTCACTCTCGCCTTGAAGACCGCAAGATGTTGCTAAAACTTGTCACTAAACTTTTACATTTGACTCCACCGTGCTTCACGAGGTTGATCTCCTTCCGATCCCCACAGTGCTGGTTACTCCACTTCCGAAACAAGCTGGGGCTGTACTATGTGTGTTCGACAAACTTTATATGTAAACAGTAAGAAACTACAACACGGCCATCTATTAACAAGAAACTGAATAGATATTATAGCTGGATTCAAATAGATCTTAAATCTTATCTTACTATATTATAAACGCGAAAGTTTGTAAGTATGGATGGATGTTTGTTACTCTTTCACGTAAAAATGGCTATAGCGATTTTAATTAAATTTGGTATGAAGTTAGCTGACACCTTGGATTAACGCATAGGCTACTTTTTATCCCGGGAAAGTATTTTATCTCAAATAATTTTGACATTTTGTTTTTCTGCAGTCCACGAGGACGAAGTCGCGGGCGTCCACTAGCACATAATATTTATGTAACATTCTGTCCATAACATGCTTTACCTCAAAAGAGTAACTATTACATACATACATAAGCTAAAGTGTAGCAAAATGCACGTACCTATCACCCGGCCAGCTGCAGGTGAGATCGTGGAGCGGCACGTCCCGCACGGCTCCCCCCCCCGCACACCGCAGCCCCGACACACTCGCCCCCCGCCCCGAGACACTCCTCGCGCTCCTGATGTACCAGTACAGCTCGCAGTCGCACGGGATCTCGGCGTCCGTCACTAACTCCGCCTGGAATTACTTTCCAATTATATAAAACTGTTTCAAGTGAAAACAAATTGAGAAAGCGAGTGCATGTATTTCGTCTCAAATGTGACGTTAAGAGACACAACCATAAAATAATAAAAACAATAACAGCGCCATCTAGTCTTAACTTAGGCTAAACTTGAAGCCAAAGTATCGACGATACGAATACAAGAATTTGATGCTTAATGGCGCTGATGTATTTAAGTACTTGTAGTTGCAGTGTATTGTTTTTGCGTGAAATTACATGCATTTATTTTATTTATTTATTATGATTAGAACGGCTGAAGTAGCCATTTACTCTAATATATAAATATCATGATTCAGTTTATAAAATAATCAAAGATACAATAATTAAATATATCATACAATCATTAATTAATAGAAACAAAAACACACAAAATAAAAAAATTAAAAAAAATGAGAAAGAAAACTTATGGTCAATCATGCATCACATTCACTCACAAAACCTCAAACATGCCATAATGAGCCTCATCCATCCATCCGCAAATATGTCTGTTGAGAGCGGTGAGGGTACGAGGATGTATGTACATATATATAACACGGCTGTGTTCTCGGAATGTGTTGGCTAGTACAGGATCACAGAGGAGATCCCACAGCTACAGTAAGCATGTTGGAGACAGATAACAATTATTTGCGAGAAATTATTAAAACTCAAAACACTACATACTGAATATAATTCTTTATTCACTAAAAGAGTTCAGCACCTGAGAGAACGTCCCTGAGCTCGTTGGTCGGATGGTACGACATGCACGGAAGGCGATGCAGCATGTATTCAAGTAAAGCCCCTCATGATACATACCTGTGGGTTGCCAGTGTCGGTCCGGGTGACGTCACGTCGTGTCAGCCGGACGGCTGTGAGCGGGTTGTCTTGTAGAGACACGCGCACTGCATGCGACCACTGTAGGTCTGACCACTGTGGAAAGATATTATTTGAAACTTACTTAACTAACGACACCTAACCTAATTGTGTAATTGATTTTTAGTTTATGTTATTATTTTATATGTTTATACAAAAGTATGGAAGAGGATGTTTTGTTTTTAAGTACATTAGAATAATTGTTTTTTTTTTGTAATTTTAATAACGCTTTGGTGTTCTACTGTTAAGCTGTTAAACTGATTTTTAATAAATAAGTAAGTAAGTAATTCATATAATGAAGTATTTATTATAACAGTAGTTTTGATATCACTTTGCTGATAGTACTAAGCCTACAGGTACCAGCACAGCATAAATGTGCCTTCACCTCGAGCTTCGATGTATGATGGCGCTAGTTACTATGTGTATGATTTAATTATCTGTGTCACTGCATACAAATGGTGGTAGTTCCACAATCAGGCAATAGAATTTTTTTTTCGCTTCATCTTTGCATATTGTAACATATGCAAAGCTAGCAAATGAGATATATGTATAGATAAATAATGAGCTATTTATTTTATTTATAACATACATACATATAATCACGCCTTTATCCCTTACGGGGTAGGTAGAGCACCAAGGGCCGATAGAACCATATGGTGCCACTTCTGACCAATTTTGAGGGTATAGTTGAGATGTACAAGTTCGGTTAGAGTGACAGGTGGTCAGCCCATTGCCTACAAAACACCAAGACCCTCTTGTTCCTCTACTGACTTGTACAGTGTACAAGTGTACTTTTACTTATAACAACAACCATATTACAAAGCATTACAGCTTGCTCCAATGCGCCTTGAAATGTAGATATTATGATAATTTTAACAAATATAATGTGCATTAAAATATCAGATGTTCACTCATTCACCATCTCACAGTATCTCAGACACTCACGACTCACAGACGGCCATGCCATAAACAGATCACACTCTGGTGCTGATGCCAAGAGTGCATTTAGCATTGTCAGTGCGCGGAGAAGTGGCGAGTTTTTGTGAGCTACCGTACGTGCTGGCGGGACGGCCAGCAGAGCAGAGCGGCTATAGATATGTATAATGAGATGCCGGCGAGATAATATAAATGAGCTCACAGAGTGCACAATGAGAGCACAGCATAAGTTCGCCCTCACCTCTAGTTCAGTAATGCGGTTCCCTCGCAGGTCGAGCGTGCGCAGCGGCAGGCGGCGCCAGTCCGCGCACAGCCGCGTCTGTGTCGAGCGCGCCAGTCGCAGCGCGCGCAGCGAGCGCAGACCCGCCAGCAGCGACACGCCCGCGCCTGCGCAACGCGTGCGTCACGTGACTCGTGTACATGCATACGATACGCGTAGATTGCCCATTTGATTATCCCCCGAAGTGGTGGGGCAGAAGTGTGACAAATTACACACCCACTCTTCACTAGTCAGCCTATTAAGTCCCACGACGTGACAAAGAGTGAGCTTACCTGTACCAAATCTAATGTAAAACGTTACCGAATTATTCTAAATAGGTATTATAGGAACGTCGAAACCTCGTCTGTTAAATAGCGGGGTAAATTTAAATAAGACACATAATAATATAACGGTTAAAAGAAGATGGCATTATTACACTTAAAAACACTTAACGTTAACTACTCACCACCAGCAGCGCATAAATCGTTAAGAGGGTTCCCGTCCAAATTCAACTCAACCAGGCCCTTCATCTCCCTCAACGGCGCTATGTCGGTGATGTGGTTGTCGGGCAGCGCCAGTGTAGTGAGTGTTGGCGTCAGCCAGCGCGCCGGCGCCGCCGCCAGCCCGCAGCGCGCCAACGACAGCGCGGCCAGCGCCGGCGCCGCGCCGCCCGCACCGCGCACGCGCAGCCCCGCCAGCGACAGCGCGCGCAGGCGCGGGCAGTCCGAGAATGACAGCTCGTCGGCATCGCCGGAACCGCTGACTGTCAGCGTTTCTAGCGACTCGCAGGTGCCTGGAAAGGTGACGGGGAAATCATTAGACGTTCTTCGCACGAACTTTTACTAAAAACTCTTGAACAACGCGTCCATCTTCACACTACAGCGCTGGTAAGTTGTAACGACACGCAGATTTGTTTTTTAAACGCCGTAAAGCAGCATTAGCAGCGGCGGGTAGTACCAGGGCGGCAGAGGCGGCGGGCGGCGCAGGCCGGCGACGCCGCGCGCCGTCAGCGAGGCGAGAGCAAGGCGGGAGGTACCAGGGCGACAGAGGCGGCGGGCGGCGGACGTACCGTTGCGGCGCAGGCCGGCGACGCCGCGCGCCGTCAGCGAGGCGAGGCGCGGCGCGGCCGGCAGCGTCAGCAGCGGCGCCGTCACGTCCAGCGACCGCGGGCCCGGCGACAGCAGGGGCAGCTCCGTCAGGGTGTCATCCATCTGAATCATACCCAGCTATTTAGAATCAAAGTTTAGAAAACGGTGGAAGAAGCAAACTAGTAGAAATTGTGGCAAAATATCAGCCCAAAAACTGTCTTATTGCAGTCCACTCGTGGACGTAGGCCCCCCCAGAGCACGCCACAAGGCTCGATCTTCCATTTTTGCCATTCAATCACTACCAGCCGCCCTCTTTAAATCATCGGTCCATCTGGCCGGAGGGCGTCCAACATTCGTACTATAGCAATAGAGTGTATAAAATAATCGTTTAGCTTTTTATATAACCGGACATAATACGCGTAATTAGCCTATTTAGCTGAAACAAACAATACAAAGCATAGTAGAAGAGCAACTGCACGTACCAGCACAACAGTGTCGACGTCCCCCAGCATGGCGGCGAGGTCTCGCGCCGCCCCCCGCCGCCCCGCGCGCAACCCGCGCAGCTCCGCGCGCCGCACGCCCGCCGGCAGCGCGCGCGACACGGACACGCGCCAGAGCGTCAGCCGTCTGTGGGGAGAACGCTAGGTACTAGCACAGCATCGCACGGCAGGAGGTAGACTGATGGCTAATTTGTGCCTAGTGTTCGCATTTTGTGGCCACAGGCGTCCAGGCGTCAACTGACTGGGCCTACATTAAGGCGAGATAGGTACCAGCAAAACATGATACGGAAGGAAACTGATGGCGATTGACGCACTGAGAATATCCGACTTCGGGACACGGAATCAGAGCGTCAGACGGCCGCGGACATAATGTTACACAGGTACCAACACACGCAACACACATGGAAGATAATACGCACACAAAGTCCCAGAATATGTCTAATGTAAAAGGGTTAGCCTGAACAGCATTTTCATGAAAGACACGTTTAGAATAGCGAGGGAAAATATAACCCCTTTATTTCCTTAAACGTTCCCATTAATTACAAAATAATGAACCGAGCTATTAGGATAACATACGTGAGTCCAGGCACGTCGAGCCAGTCGTCGGGCAGAGCCGTCTGTCCGCCGGGCGGGCCGCGCACGCTCAGCGTCGACAGCTTCAGCCCCGACAGCTGCCCGGCGCGGGGCGGCGACGATAGCTCCACGTCCAGCTACAACGTGCAACGACAACTAATAGTACATAACATACCAGCATACTGGTTAGTACGTACTGCGCCGATGCAGGGCAATGGACACAGAAGATAGGAAGAATATCAGTATACATACACAACACACACACAATTCTATGTTCATACAATAGATTTTATTCTAGTGTAACTTCTGTTTAGATGACCCAAGAAGAGCACGCACCTGATCGACAGCAGTAACATTGAGCAGGCGCAGCGCAGGGGCATACGCCCCGGGCGGCTCACATCCCGACAGGTGCAATTCCCGCAGGCGGTCGGCGCGCGGCAGACGGGGCAGGCGGGCCCAGGCCGCCCCGGCCGCCCCCCCGGCGCCGCACGACAGCGACAGGTAGTCTCCCGCGCGGTACTTCAGCTCCACACGCAGCTCGGCTGCACGGAACACATTACCAGAAAGTTGTAGGTGAAGATGAAGGCAACACACGTCATACCTATTTGTAGCCAATCCCTATCTCTGTGTGGGATATGCGACTCGGATTAACTACAGTACGATAACATCCAACATGATACTTGTTTACCCAAATCAAATTTAATAGTACCTGAGTAATTAACTAAATAGAAAATTTTGTCAAAACCATTAAAGACATTTTGGTGAAACCAATTGGTTAGTTAAAATAGAGGATGTAATTATTAATTAACCAAGCTTTCTCACTAATTAGCCAAAGCATGGTAATGTTATCAAACATTACTGTGACCTAAGAAACAAATTAAGTGTGTCACTTACTGAGGACATGTACTTTCAGGAGTTAGTTCATTAAAATAATGTGATATTTTATACTTGTGTGTGTGTATGTGTGCTTATCGATAGAAACAGGGAAACAAATGTTATTTCATTATTTAAATACTTGCCTACAATAAATAATAGGTATAATAGCAGATATGTATTGAATGTGGTTATGATTGTTTATCTACTTACTAAACTGAAACATTGGTATGTGTGTGTTTGACATTTATCTATACTATATATATAATATATATATATATAATATTATAAAGCTGAAGAGTTTGTTTGTTTGTTTGAACGCGCTAATCTCAGGAACTACTGGTCTGATTTGAAAAATTCTTTCAGTGTTAGATAGCCCATTTACCAAGGAAGGCTACAGTCTATACAACAACCTGCCCGGCTTCGCACGGGTACAACGCCCCCTCACGCGGACGAAGTCGTGGGCGGCTGCTAGTAAGTAATAAATGGAAGTCTACTTCATTTCTATCCTTGGACAGTTTTGTTCAGTCATGTGCATATCCTGGGTCAAACAATTTAATCTTTTACAAATAGCGATAATTAAGCATATTTAAAAAAATTTGGTAGTTAGATTTCTGATATTACAAAGGTGCAAGTATGTACTAATGGGCCTCTCACTACTCTAGCCAATTCAATTATGGCAGTTACTACATGGTAATATGGAAAACTTATGGATTAAACATTCTTATTGAACATAACTCATTTGTAAGTGTTGTTGCAAAAATCTCATCGTACAAAAAAAAACTAGTAAGTAAAAAACCTAAAGATGTTTAGGAAAAAAAACACCCATCAAACTTACATGTCTATCCAACATTGAGTTTTAAGGTCATATAATAAGGAGGATAATAAATAGACCTAGTTATTTATTCATTATAGTAATATTAAACATTAATTAAGATTATTTAAGATACAATTGAAGGCTGTATGATATGTCTCAATAGGGCTTCATGTGTACACACATGAATATTCATTGGAAACATAGTTGATTGTTTTATAATCATGGTTTCAAAATTAAAATAATTATTTACTAGGCTAGGAGAATAATGGATCCTGTATCACAACTGGCCAGCCTGTTCTTGATGAACAAATGAAGAATTGAGTTTAAAAGTTTTAAAACTGTAATAGTAAATAAAATACCAATAAGAATTTATTGTATCATCTTTTCACATTATAAACAAAAGAGTATAATCTCTCAAAATACAATTTTTACAAGAGAGACCTTTCTTAAATCCTACTAATATTATAAACATGAAACTTTGTGAGTATGGATGGATGGAAATTTGGTATGGAGTTAGCTAACACCCTGGATTAACACATGCTACTTTTTATCTCAGGAAAATATTTTTATCCTGGATAATTTCGACATTTTGTTTTTTGCAGTCCATGAGGACTAAGTTGAGGGCTTCCACTAGTGATTTATATTTTTTCTATTAGGAAATATTAACTTTTCACATATTTATGAAAATCATGTAGGTACCTTTCATCTAAGAAGTAATAACTATGTAGGTATGTACCTTTATTTATTATTATGAATAAATTGATCAGAAAAATTTAGGTCAGGAGGTCAGAAGTAAGCAACAGCTTAATAGGTATTATTTTTGTTGTTACATCGAACATCTGTTAACTCATTCCAACTTAAACTCAAATACACACACATCATGTATAAATTCACATCTGTGATACCTCACATTAACTAATTACACATAGTAGTGGAGCTCAATGGATGAAAACTCGGAAATTTGCACTCCAATCCATCAAACTCACATTTGTCACAGTTATAATATTGTCTCTGCCTTTACCTTATAACTGATAGATACAGACCGTTATACAAATCAATTATGTACCTTCACTTTGAGTTAAGGACGAAAGGAATTAATGCAAAGTGAAGGGAGTGAAGTTTTTCTTCTATTAGGTACCCCTTCTACTAATATAGGAATAAGTACATGCAATAGTTAAAATTATATTAGTGGCACAATGCAACTATATTCTAGAGAACAAAATAGAAACATTATAAAATTATTAATAAAGAAATGGAAAAAATTCCTCACCCGGGTGGGAATCGAACCCACAACTTCTGCATTCAGCGTGTCAGTGCTCTAACCACTTTGACCCGGGCACTGACACGCGGAATGCAGAAGTTGTGGGTTCGATTCCCACCTGGGTGAGGAATTTTTTTCCATTTCTTTATTAATAATTTTATAATATACATATAATATCTTGACTAAGATAAATTTATAAAAACACTTCTCCATTAATATAATCCGTTAAAATAGAAACATTACAAAACACACTAATCAAGCAAACAGAATTAATAAACCATTAATAATATTCCACTCAACATGAATAACATTATGGTATATCTGATCTAACAAGTCTTTTTCCCTTCATTCACCTCCACCAACCTTACCTTCTTCTTCATTGGTGCCATCGTTAAGAATTGTGAAGAAGTATTCTCCGTAGCTGGTGTGTGTGACCCGGGGGCACACGGCGCCGGGGGCACAGCGCGGCGCGTCCTGCCCGGGCGGCTCCCCCAGGGGCCCCGCGCTCGCTGTGTTCAGCACCAGCAACGCGCACAACCACCAAAACATTGTCAATAATCACATAGGACTTCCTAGAACTCGACGACACACTTTGTTGTTAATGCCATTTGACGTCGTCATACGATACGCGTAGAAACCTGCTTAGCCGTTTCACTATTACTATTTTTCCAGTTTACTAAGTACTTAAATGAAATGAAACTTTCCCATAAGCCACACGTCTCAATATAAAAATTAACATAACACACGCACGAAGTCACGAAATAAATACTATTTATTAATTTTTTTCCTCATTAAAGAGATAATTAAAACGAGTGAGCCGAGTTGACATATGAGTATGACATAATTTTGACATTGACGTATTTTTTTTAATTTTATCCAGAAGGAAACGCAAAAAGCGGGTGGGGCTGTGTCGGGGCACACGGCCGTTGGTTTTAACGTGAAACGTCTATGTTAGCGAATCGCTTTTAAAGTAAAAGATTGAAATGAAAACAAGATGGACACTGTTTTAAGTATTTTAATAAAAAAAGAACAGGTACGTAATAGAAACATAAAATACATAGCAAATGTTTATATATTTATTGTCACTTTCTGGTTATTTTAAATAGCAGCCGCCCACGACTTCGTCCGCGTGAGGGGGCGTTGTACCCGTGCGAAGCCGGGCAGGTTGTTGTATAGACTGTAGCCTTCCTTGAAAAATGGGCTATCTAACACTGAAAGAATTTTTCAAATCAGACCAGTAGTTCCTGAGATTAGCGCGTTCAAACAAACAAACAAACAAACTCTTCAGCTTTATAATATTAGTATAGATATAAATACTGTCCAAATTACACTTATTTTTGTATAAATCAATCGGTTCAAATAAACTTGACAAACACACGAAAGAATCACCACGCTATAAAGTCGGAGTCACGAGTTACACTGAATAGAAACAAGCGTGAGCGCCGGTTTCGCACAGTTATCGCAGTATCCCTCCCCCGCCGCCCCGCTTGACCCCGACACGAAC
This sequence comes from Carposina sasakii, assembly GCA_014607495.2. NCBI lineage: Eukaryota > Metazoa > Arthropoda > Insecta > Lepidoptera > Carposinidae > Carposina > Carposina sasakii. Next base: position 96,180 of record CP053158.1, on the reverse strand, counting down.
TCAATGTCATAACAGCGAGCTGACTATATAAGTGAAATATTTACACCACATTTTTGTTTCTAAGACTAATAGTTTTTTGATTATTAAGGTACGATGATATAGACCTTTTCGTTACGGTCCAGTTTTTAAACCTGGTACCCGTATGTGTCGGCGCGATTTTAAAGACGTTTCACGTCAAAAAACTCTGCCATACAGCCATTTTCTTCAATGTGGGTGACTGTGGTATTCGTAAAAGAATTCTGTCGCGAAATTCGCGATCCTACAGTTCTGTTGTTGTTGGCTATTCATTTTGTGGAATACTGTCAGTATAAGTACTTATAATCTCATAATATAAACTGAATCTCATAATGAAAACTATATTTGGATTTCTTAGTGAGCTATTTTAAGTAGTGATGTGCCGGAGATCCGTATCCGTATCGGCGGATATCCGAGGCAAAATCCATGTCCGTATCCGTTACTTTTTGGCGGATATTTTTACCTAATTAATTTTAAATATATTAATGAAATTCTTTAAATAGGTGATTAGGTAGCAATAAAAACTATTCAAATCATTCCAGATATTTTTTTAATTGCTAAAATCAATAGTTAGCTTCTTTATGTTGCAAACTTATCAGAAGTTAGGTTACCATATCTATCCATACTAATATTATAAACGCGAAAATAATAAATATGTGTGTCTGTTTGTCCGTCTTCTACGGCAAAACGGCGAAGAATTGACGTGATTTATTAAATGGAGATAGTTGAAAAGATAGAGTGACATAGGTAGGCTACTTTTTGTCTCTTTCTAACCCCCCACTTTACTAAAATGGGGGGTAGAAGTTTGTATGGAGCATTCCACAATTTTCAATGTAGAAAGCTAAAAATTGATATGCGGACTATTATTTGACTAAAAAACAACCATGCATATTTTTTTAAGCTAAAAATAAAAAATGAAAAGTCGTGTCAGTTTCACTATTTATAACTCAAGAACGGCTGTACCGATTTGGCTAAAAATTGGTAGGGAGGTAGCTTAGAACCAGGAGACGGACATAGGTTTATTTTTTATCCCGGGAAAATATTTTATCTTGGATAATTTCGACATATTGTTTTCTCTTCAGTCCACGCGGACGGAGTCGCGGGCGTCCACTAGTAGTATACTGGGTGTAAAAAGACAACTTTGTTCTTTTAATTCCTCGTATTCTTTGTAACATCACGATCATTTTTTCTATGGAAGCACCCCTGGGAAACCACGGGTTTCCAAAATATTGAGGTCCAAAGTTACATTAATATTATCATTTTTTTACCATAAAGCTATCTGAAATCGATTAACAGACATTTTTTTTTTCAAATATACCATGTCAAAATGTTATAATGTTAGTTTTGTAGGTACATTTTTGTACTTTGAGCATCAAATAAATACATTGCTTGCAATAAAATGACAGTATTTTTTCATAATTTTTTTTGTCGTATCCCAGGGTTGGTTCCATAGAAGAAAATGATCATACCTTACAAAGAATACGATTTATTAAAAAAACATCTTTGTCTTTTTACACCCTGTATAACTCAAAGGTACTCAATTAACTATCTTCATAATGAGATCAACATTATAATAAAAGTTACAAGATCACCTTTTACTAAGAAATCAAAACTTAGATCTTCGTAATATTTTAAATTAGAATAAAATGATTTTTGAAATTAAGTATTTGTTGCGCGCATCGACACCGACTGCGTAAGAGAGTTAAGATCCGTATTCAGATCCGTATCCGCGAATATACATTTTTAACGATCCGTTTTTTAACGAACGTTCGAAACAAAAAGGATTTTTACACTAGTTTTGAGTATTTTCTGAATGTTTGCATTGTACCTATGTGCCAAAAAGAACATGCACAACTTTCACATTCATCCACTAATCTTCTATAAGTAGGTACTTTTACAACTTTTATAGTTTTTATATCCTACGCATGAGGTTCTATCGGCCCTTGGTGCTCTGCCCGTAAGGAATAAAGGCATGCGTAAAATTTGAAACTTTGAGCATTATTCTAACAGGAAGGTAACACGATTCTACGCCAGATGGCATTGAAAGTAAAATTTCTTTTTTTGGAATTGCGCATTTTGATAACTAGGCCGACGATATGTATCCTACGTATATCCTATGCAGATGATGTACCTACTTTTTTCCGCGGCGGAAAAAAACTACGCTCCGCGAATAAAATAGAACGTTTACAAATGTATCGAGTAACGCAAATGACGGATTAAAAGTACCGTGTACTTAACCGACAAGTAACCGAGGATATGCAGTGAGCGGAGCGGTCGGAGTCCTCGAAAAAAAAAGAGAGCCAACTCTATTATTTTGTGTCACCCCACTTACGTATATTTGAAGCACCATCAGCATTCTGGGTTCCGAAACTTTGATATTCACGTAGGTATCTCACCTACACTGGGTATAACAGAAAGCAGGGTACAACAAAAAACACCGCTACGCCTGCAGCGGGAGTAAGTTCCATGCTACCAGCGGTCAGGGTCCCAGAGAGAGGAACCTCCTCACGATGCGTGCCGTGTCGAGGAGTACCGACTTCTGTATCTGGCTCCCGATCCAGCTGCCTAGCGAGAGACTCTTGAGGTGTTGGTAGAGGCTCTTCGCTATTAAACCGTTGACTGTAACAACTATCGGGACAATAATTGTAGAGTCCACATCCCAGATGGCGGTAACCTCGTGAGCCAGGTCCAAATATTTTGTTTGTTTCGTTTTTTCGGCTGTTACGAGGTTCTCGTCATGCGGTATGGTGACATCAACGAGGATTGCCCGGCGCGCTGCCCGATCTATCAATACAATCTCAGGCTTATTGGCTATAATAGTCGTGTCAGTGATGATAGATCGGTCCCAGTAGAGCGTTGCATAACCATTTTCGAGAAGTGGTTGTGGTGAATATCTATAGTATGGTACTTCCGAGGGTACAAGATTGTATTTTAGGTCAAGTTGCTGGTGGATAATCCTGGCTACTTAGTTGTGTCTGTGCAAGTACTCGCCGTTAGCAAGATGAGAACAACCGGAAATAATACGCCTGAGTGACTCGCCGGGACGGTGACATGCTCGACATATGTCGGTCGTGCCGTCCTTTAGGATATCTTTCCGGTAGTTATTCGTCATGATAACTTCGTCCATAATCGCACAGACAAAACCTTCGGTTTCCTCAAAAAGGTCCCCGAAACGTAGCCAGGACACGGAGGCTAGCTGGTCTACGTCAGGTCCTGTGAGGGCCTTGTAGAACCTGCCGTGTAGCGCCTTGCCTTTCCATATTTCCTTGCGCTCCTCGGTTGTAACGACTATAGGTTTTCGCAAGACCCAACCGTTATAGGCTCGGATCTTATTTCCGCCTGACAAAAGACTTTTTTGAACTTTTGTCAATCGACTAAAGAAACGGTCCTGTAACGCCTGTTTCATGTCCGCATCCGGTATGCCCAATGACTCTGACATACCCAAGTATTTGTACGTTTCGGTGCTGGAGAGTGAGGTGTACAGAGTCCGAGAGTTGAATGCTCTCGGTCTCTGCAATCTCGCCTCGCCGTACATAGAGGACCGCACACTTATCTACACCAAACTCCATCCTGATCGAATAACTGAATTTTTTTGTTATCTTCAGTAACTCTACCAGGTCTGATTGTTTTGGAGCAAACCGCTTGAGATCATCCATGTACAGTTGGTGAGATATAGCCTCGCTCCCTCTCCGTAACCGATGTCCTAGTCCTGAGTCCCTAAGCAGGGTGCTTAGGGGATTCAGGGCCAGGCAGAACAACAGCGGACTCAAACTGTCGCCCTGAAAGATTCCCACCTCTATCTTTGTTGGGTCATCGGATCCGGAAAATGCATCAGCCGCTGGTTTACGAAGGACTGTGTTCCACTGTCCGATACACGACTCCAGAAAAGACTTTAATGTTGGGTTTATTTTGTAAATGTGTAATACTTTCAGGAACCATGAATGGGGCATCGAATCATAGGCCTTTTTATAGTCAATCCATGCGGTTGTTTATTATTATTATTATTTTTATATGGATATAGGTAATTTTATATAGATTTTTTTTTTTAGAAATTTAAAAAAATCATCCGAGTGGGACTCGAACCCACGACCTCTCGCATTCCGTGCAGTATTCTCACCAACTGAGTAACCGGGTCAATTAACTCGGATGACGAATTTGACCATCTCATTTAAACTTTTATTCTTACATTACGTTTTTGACAACGTTATTTTAAAATTATTAATAAAATTATTAATAAAGAAATGGAAAAAATTCCTCACCCGGGTGGGAATCGAACCCACGACCTCTGCATTCCGCGTGCCCGCGCTCTCACCACTGAGCCACCGGGTCAATTACTCGTATGACGAATTTTACCATCTCTTTTCTAAATTACATATTGGCAACGTTATTTTTCATCCCGATAGCTATACACTAGCCAAATCTCGGCAAACAAAGCTGAATCCCTCAGCACAATGTTTAAAGATGAAACGATCAACCATATCCTAACGGATTATATTAATGAAGAAGTGTTTTTATAAATTTATCTTAGTCAAGATATTATATATGACGTAGATGGGTCGAGTGGCGTGCCGTTAGGTGTGTCCGACATCTTCCAAAATCCGAAATAAAGAATGCGGCGTGTAGTAAACAAGCTTAATTAGGAATCACAAACACTTTCATTGTATCTACGCACAAGATTACTAGGATTCTAAGCGGATAACGTAGAACGTGGTAAGTACAAGACAGAGGCTGATTAGCACCCGTGCTTCGCTCGACAGACGCAACAAAAAGCACAGAATACCCTCCGGCTCAATTCAACGACCCGGTAGTCGTTGTAAATCTACAGTGGCGCCCTCTCAGTACTCTGTCTTGTCTTTACCCAAGTGACAGCTGTCCTCCAGTCAGTGATAGCTGTCGACTTGACGTTTCTAACTTCAACGATTGAAAATAGATGGCGTTGGAGATCCGACTGTAGGATATGACATCTTGATCTCCGACACGGCCATTTTGACAGACTACCCGTCCTCGGGTAGAACCGATGAATCTGTGAACAAAGATAACTCAAGGAAGTATCTGCGCTCGGCCATTCTGCCTTAACTTAAATTAAAGACTTCTTATTACAATAGTTCATGAAATCACAAAAATCGCTCATCGGACGTCAAGTTCCCAAAATCTTTACGTAAAGGACATAAAAAATAAAAGATAAGCAGACTCGCACATACGTTTAAATCAGTCAGCTTTCCTTCGGTCAACATTACAGTAACAGTTAGTCATATAGCCAGTCCTTCGGCTATCTACTATGGAAACACAGTCCTTCGGTTTCCAACACACACATGTAGCACAGTCCATCGGCTACCTACTACGGAAACACGGTCCTTCGGTTTCCCACACACACACATGTAGCACTGTCCATCGGCTACAGCAGAAACTCGGTCCTTCGGTTCTGCCACAAATACATACTACTGTCTGTCAAGGGTTTGTCAAAGTCAATTTAAAAAAACCGGTCAGTAACTTGTACATCGCATATGAAAATTCATTCATTTAGACTCTGAGGTCACATTAATTTCGATATCAAAATTACTAGGAACTTGATGGTCTGGCACCCTACGGACCCGATCGTGCGAATATTTGTAGGTTCGATTTGAAGACAAAGATTTTAGTCGGTATCTATCACCATCTAACAATTAAATTTTATACGGTCCTTAAAATTTAGGATCTAGTTTAACTTGATTACGTTTTTCATTCTTAATGAACACATCTAAGACACGTCGTAGACGTTCCAACCCCTGCTCTCCTGTAGAATACAATACCAGCAGGTCATCAATGTAAGAAACAATATAACTATGAGCTAATTCACCTAAAGCTTTTGCTATAGCCCGTGATAAACTGAACTGGCGTTCTTTAAACCAAACGGCATGGCACACACAAGGTAAATAATTCAAAACAAGGCTACAGTATACACAATCCATATAGAGTAACGTCAGTCAAGTAAGTCTAGTTGCCTCAATCTAGCAACTCTTGGAAACTTCCATCCAGCTTCCGTAAACCAGTCTAGTCACTTCATCCAGTGACTCTTAGAAACTTCCATCCAGCTTCCGTATACCAGTCTAGTCACTTCCATCCAGTGACTCTTGAATACCTCTATCCGGTATCCGTAAACCACTCTCAATCAGTCAACTCAACATTAATTTAAACATGACGGTCCATCCCGTCAAGTTCGCACAGATATCATCACGGTCACATGTCAGATGTCATTGGTAATGTCATTCGCAGGCATTCGCCTAAGTCTGTCATGTGCGTACTTATAGGGTTCTATTGGAATTAAGGGCTTTAAGAAACATACCGATATTACCTTCAAGTACCTCCGATACCCTAAAAGGACCCTATACTTCGGATCAATTAATCGAATTTCGAGTTCACCTGTAGTTACACGAGTTTTTGGCAAACCTGTTGTAAAATAACTGGAATATTCACCTAAAATAGTTAAAAGATCTGACTTTTTACAAGAGGGTATATCTGTCTTGTCAACATTACTAAAGTCGTACTGATACTAGAATCGGTTAAAACGTCACAATTTAAAACTGTCAAATTTTTGTTTTGAAATGCTAAAATTATTTGTTGACAAGTTAATAACGAAGCCTTGACTCAATATTTCACGACCTAGCATAATATCACTACGCATATACACATCGGGTAAAACATGTAATAAGAGTTCTAAACAATAATCATTAATTTCAACATTACACAGTATTTGCTGGGTGCTGAATACACTGGTTTGACCAATTCCCGTTAGAGAGACAGTTTTAGCAATTCTTTTACCATTGAAACTTGATGCAACGCTTTTTTTTATTAGTGAACACTCAGCAGCCGAATCAAAATGAAAATCATAAAATCTACTTGATTATTAAGAGCGCCGGTCGGTGGTTAAAGCGGTAAGTGCAACTATCTTTCGTGGATTCAGACGAATTTGACCTCGGCGCACCTCGAAGCCTAGGTACTCTACTTTTTCTTTCAGGAATGAGCACTTTTTAGGATTAACGAAAATCCCTTCCCAGAAAGAACTTCTAATACTACCTTTAGTCTATCGAAAGCTTCGTCGATGTTACTGGCCACAACTAGCACGTCATCCATGTACACTACAACGTACTTGTTCACGAGATCGCTAGAGCATGTACGAGGTATAGAAGTTTGTCCTATACCAGTCATAGAAACATTGTCATAAATTCGCTTACCACTAAATTTCAAAGCATTCGATTCTTTAACTAAGGAACACTCTGAACCTGAGTCGTAAGTAAATGGGAATGACTCACCAGAGTGACGCAGAGAACCGAAGGCGCATTCACAATGCACACGTCTACTCGCTTTCCTTAGCTGGACCAGTTCCAGTGCCGCCGCCGGTTACGGTGTTCCCTCTTGATTTTCCTCTTCGGGCAGTCGGATGCATAGTGGCCTTGTTCCCGGCAGTTGAAGCAGGTGATGCGATCGGTTCTCCCTGTAGGTTGGTTGGTCGAGTTATGGTCCCCGTGAAAGGACCTGTGTTTGGACCGGTCATCTTGCTTCTTCGAATTGGCTTTGTTGCGACATTGAAGAGATTTGTTGGCCTAGTTGTCCACAATTAAAGCACTTGATGGTCACAGCAGATCCATTAGGTCGGTTTCTTTTTAGGTCGGGTCCATCACGATAAATACTGATGAATAACTTCTCTTCAGGAACGAGACAGCCTTCAGTTCCTTTGTAAATGGTTACGCGTCTTGATGTCAGTCGTTATAGCAATCCTCTGAACCGTGGCTCTTGTTTGGAAATATGAGCTAAGACAGTGGCTATTGCTATCTGTTCTGTAGTCAGTCCATTCCACCTTGCCATTAAGGATGTTATGAGGGTAGCGGCGTATGAGGCCAGGCACTCGTTATCTCTCGGTTCTTGTCGTACATACTGATGAGAAAGGAAGCAGCAGTTTCAGGACAGTCATACCTTGCTACGAAAAGCTCCTTAAAATCGGCCCAAGTCATATTAGGAAACGATATTGAAGACACCAAGATGATGCTTCGCCTTGAGTGCGTGGCTTAACGCGATCATCAGAGAAGATCCATGGCGATGTCGATCTGTGATACACATTGTCCGCGGTCGTTATCCAAGCTCGGCGTCGATGTCTCTTTTCTCTGGGTCGAAACAGGAAGGCGAATAGAGTCCGAAGATGCAGTAGTTTTATTGCTTGCACCAACGCCAGAAAATTTTGATTTTGTTGCTCGAAGAGAAGACGCCATTTTTCTTCGCTCGAGTCACTATTTGAAGCACGTGTTTCATGTGGGTGATCCGGGTTGCATCCCACGCCTGATGACGTAGATGGGTCGAGTGGCGTGCCTTAGGTGTGTCCGACATCTTCCAAAATCCGAAATAAAAGAATGCGGCGTGTAGTAAACAAGCTTAATTAGGAATCACAAACATTCATTGTATCTACGCACAAGATTATAGGATTCTAGCGGATAAAGTAGAAACGTGGTAGTAAGTACAAGACAGAGGCTGATTAGCACCCGTGCTTCGCTCGACAGACGCAACAAAAAGCACAGAATACCCTCCGACGCAATTCAACGACCCGGTAGTCGTTGTAAATCTACAGTGGCGCCCTCTCAGTACTCTGTCTTGTCTTTACCCAAGTGACAGCTGTCCTCCAGTCAGTGATAGCTGTCGACTTGACGTTTCTAACTTCAACGATTGAAAATAGATGGCGTTGGGAGATCCGACTGTAGGATATGACATCTTGATCTCCGACATATATTATAAAATTATAATAAAGAAATTTAATAACGTTATTTTAATTCATCACGATAGCCATACACTAGCCAAATCTCGGTAAACAAAGCTGAGTCGCTCAGCACAATGTTTAATGATGAAACGATGAACCATATCCCAGCGGATTATATAATGGAGAAGTATCTTTTAAATTATATAATATTATATAATGTTTTAAGAAATGAATATTTAAATTACTTGTTGGGGCAAAATTGATAGTGTCCAGTGTTTATGCTAGGTTAGACATAAATTATTTGACAGATATTAATTATTTCTCGTGAACAAATCGTGCTACACGCGTCAATGTGCATTTATGCAGAAAAACGCAGTCTATTTACTCAACATTGGACCCTAATATTTTGGAAACCAGACACTTTCCAGGTATGCTTCTATGGAGAAAAAAAAAAAACGTACAGGGTGATTTTTGATCGTCAACGTTCCCGAAAACTACGAAATCTCCTAATCATCACGTTTATTTTTTTTTTTTTTTAATTAAAATTATATGTAAGGTTAGTTACTACCATCAAAATATATCATGACGCCCTTATGTACTTCAACCCCTTTTATATTATATTGCCTCACTAGATGGCAGCACTCGAATAAAGGCAGTAAATCTAGAACGCGATATCGTTTACTTGGATTGTTTCTATAAACAAGGTTGTGGATTCGGGGTTAGGCGATAGGTTAGGTTAGGTTAGGTTAGGTTAGGTTAGGTTAGGTTAGGTTAGTTAGGGGTAGGTTTAGGTTTAGGTTAGGTAGTTAGGTTAGGCTAGGTTAGGTGGAGGTTAGGTTAGGTTAGGTTAGGTTATGGA